>VXAY01002462.1:952099-1118282 GCA_013399855.1 Oxyruncus cristatus | reverse complement strand
ATATAACCAACTTGAGGTTAATGATTCTAGCACTTTTAATATCAGTACTGCATGGTGGGCTTTAATAATAGACGAATATCTCTGTCCTGTAAGTGTGAGTCTCCGCCCTATTCAACAGAACAGCTGACAGTTAGATGTAGTTTCATTCTTTCATGTAAAAGAAATTCGTAGTCAAACAGGAACTAGAGCTAAGGTAGTTTGTGCTAAGAATCGGGAGTATATTGTTCTGCATAAATTTCATTCCCTGAAAACAAAGAAACATGTTACAATGGTGCTGAATGTTTCCAAATGCTGGTTCAACACACACACGCATTGAGACTGTTTTGTTTAGAATATCATTTGAAAACTGCTACATTATTAGAAGTGTGAGGCTTTTAAAACTGTTTGCCTTTCTCAACACTGTAAAAGGAAAAATAGTAATGGGAAAAATACATCTGGGGAGGAGACATAGATAAGAAGACCCCCGTGGGATCTTAGAAGCAAAGTCTAGATTGGGAGAAATTAATTAGCAAATAGAATAAAGGTTTTAGGTTGTATCCTGAGAAATGTGAGATTTGCAGCTGCTAGAGGTGGGGTTGGGAGTGTGCAAGTGCTGTGTAAAGGGGCTGAGTCACAAAATCTCCTTCCACTTCTGCCACGTCTCCTTACTGTCCCATAACCCCTCACCTCCTTGCTTTGCACTTTGTATTATCCCCTTTTCTTCCTTTGAGAGCAATCCTGGCCTGATTTTACTCATTCCAACACTATGCGATTTAATTGTATGTTAACTAGTTTGGCAGGTCTGAGATAGTCCAAACCCCTGAGCTGCCTGATTTCTTCCAGAATTTGAACAATGGAGGTGCACAGCAAAGGAGGCAGCTGTCTGACAGTGCCTCAGGGCAGGCAACAGAAGTAGCTGCTTTTCACTCTCCTTGAAGACAGAAGCAGGGCCATGAGTTAGAAGGGCTCTGTGAAGAGAAAGGTGAGCTGTGGCCAGGGCTGGGGGCTAGGTTGTGACAAGAGGTAGGTAAAGCAGTCTAAAGCTGCCGCACAGAAGAGCCTGAGACTTATGCCCCAGGGTAAGTCTGACTGGGGCAATGAAACTGACCCAGTAACCAAATCTGCTCAATAAAGTACTGTATATCAGGGTTCTGTTCTGACTTTGCAGTACTTTTTTCTTCCCACTTCTGATTTCTTGCGTCATTCATGCCTTCGATTTTAACAGTTGAACTCCCAAACTCCTCCCAAGGGCCAGACACAGAGCTTGGCATGCAGGAAGGAGGGCTTCTTGAATTGTCTGGCCAATACTTCTTCACATGATTCCAGACCAGCATTCATCATTCTCTCTCTTCCAGTTTTCAGCCTCTCCTTAAGTGTTTCTGCCAAAGGCAGAATGTATTTACCCAAGGGAGACAAGTTCTTAATTTTGAAGGGAGAGCATTGCAAAATGATACAAATAGTTTCAAAGTGAATAAGGTGTCAGGGTCTCTGGCTAAATGGATGCTCTGCCTGCTCCTGCTTAATTCTCTGGAGAAAAACTCTTTGATAATCTAATTGTTAGAGGCAGGAGGTCTCAGATCCTAAGTGTTTGCATTAATGCAGAAGGATACTTGATTCTTTCTGTCTACCACAGCAGAGTAATTACTATTAATACTAATTCTGTTGCTAGAAGATAAGTGTATTATGTGAGCTTCTTTGGGGTTTGGAATAAATCTGCTTGTGACAGAGATGAAACTATTGAAAGTAAAAATCCAGGAACTCTGTTACCAAATACATACAGTTTCATTATGTGGTACAGAAATAACAATACCAATAACTTAAACATATCCCAGAATGATGCTGCAGTCTTGAGCAAAACAAACTGAAACGAGTTGAAGAGAATATTAAAAAGTAAGAATGGTTCATTTGTGTAACAGGATGTGACCAGGTGTAAATGAGAGTTTCAGGAGGTGGGTATATCATGACCCAGGCCTCTAAAGCATCAGCTGTAGCACAGAAGACCTTGAATACGATTACACTCATGACTTAGGCAAAAGATGAACAGATTATTCAGTAGATTGTTATTGGTGCATTAATTCACTAGGCTGCTGAGAGGCCTTGTGGTTTCACCTTGGTTCAGTTACTGTGTATACATTATGCATTTGAAGATAATGTATAAATCATACCACAAGCTTAGTATAACTGTAGTAGTATTGCAGTTTTATGATACTTTAGGTGCTACTTTGGGAAACAATCTTACCAAGTTACTGTGTCATTTGGCTACTGCACTTGATCATTTTATTTCATTTACTTTATCAGGAGCTTTACTAGCATAAAGATCTGAGTGAAAAATAAAATAACACCTTGTAATTCAGTGTCACCTTTCCTCTGAGAACCACTTTGTTCTCTGCACTATTATGTGCAGACTCTCTGGGCGACAATGCCAGGTTTCTCCATACTGAGCCTACATGTTCTGAAGCTTGTCTTGCTTGGAATTGGCTGCAGCATTATCCCATTCACATTCCACTATCCCAGCGCATATCCCAAGGCTTGTACTTTGTGTTATTCTTTCTTTCACAGAAAAGAGTCTTGTAGACTTGATCTCCAGATCACACCAGCAGATTAAACTTACTCTGTCTCTGGGGCTTCACAGTGCTTAATTAACTTAATTTCAAACCATTTCTTTCCATTGTCAAGAGATTTGGAAAGCAGTTTTACCTCAGTGATAACCATGACTTTGTCCAACGCATTCCTTTAATAGCCACCTCATTTCACTCAACAACCATTCTTTGTTTGGGTGGTGCCAGGCACCACAGATTATTGCAGATCAGTCTCTTGAACTTTTAACTCAGTTGCCAAGTAGAGAAGACCAATATTCAAAGCAGTTTTCAGTGCAACACAGACTTGCTTTGGATATGATCACCACTATCAAAGTAGTAGGTAGAGAAGTTCTGTAAATATCAATAGTCCTTAGGCAGCATTATTAATTTCACTGTATAGTGCTCTTCTGAAGTAGTTATATTATAAACCAGGTCACAGAGAGATTAGGTGGCCTCTTGATTCAGTGTGTGTCATATGGAGTCACTAGTGAGGGTGGAAACATCATGGACACATTTTCTGTATGGACACTCAGGCTGTGACTAAAGTAAAGCAAATCTGTAAACTTGTCACCTGGGTCAGGAGAAGACTTAGTGCTTTCCTGTTTTTCTCTCCACTTGGTTGTTCAGAGTTCTTTATCCGTTCTGTTCTGTCTCTTCTTTATCCATTCGCATTCCTGCATAAAGATGTCATGTGACATAGCCTGGGAACCTGCGAGCTATTCCTAATACCAAAAGGGTGATACCAATGCAGTAATTCACCTCTCTGAAGTGAAAATAATGCCAGTAAGCTTTCTTTCCTCAGCTGGGCTCTATATCTCTCACATAAGAGTTAACACAAAATCAGATGGGAACAATACATGTGTTTCCACAATATTGATCCACAATAAAGTGAATTTTGAATCTTACCCTTCATGTTAAATCTCACTTGAGGCCCTTGATTTCTTCCAGTCTTTGATATACCTGCATAGGACTTTATAAAAAAAACCCAAAAACTGAAGAATGCAGCAAGTTCCTCTTTTGATCACCTTGAAGTGGAGCATTGAAAATGAGAGTACTGTTCCCACAGCTTTGGAAAAGCAATAGCAATTAAATCAAGACTTGCATAAATCAGACACAGCTTTTTCTCCTTTCCTTTATTTATTTTCCTTTATATTCTATATAAATTAAGTTTTTAAAAAATGCATAAGTTGGTAAGTTGTTGTTCCAACATTTGCTTAAAAGCATAGATGTCTTTGGGGCAGCTGTTTCTTTCAGGGCTGCCATCTTGTTGCTGCAGTGGGAGTCCAGTAAAGAAGCCATTATTAAAATTTCATTACATTGGCTTCTGCTAATTTTGTAGAATGGAGTTTTTCTGATCATCACATTTCTCCATAAAGAGGTTACTTTGTTTTGCCTGTCTTTAGTTTCTGTTTTCAGCTGTCTCTATTCCTGAGCCTTCCAGTAGTTTCTAATATATGCAACTGTGGCATCTGTTTAAGTCAGAGACCCTGGTTCTTGGCAGTGGATAAGCAAGGCTTTTGCACTCAGTGGAGCTGTGCTGGGAATGCATTGTTCCCATTCCCTGATAGCAAATCAGGCTGTTCAGTTATACATACACCTTTGCCAACAATTTCAAGCAGTTAGGATAGCAATTGAAGATAATAAGGCTGAAGGAAAATTCCAGCCTCCTCTCCCTGAACCTTGTTTTTCCCTGTAGGCCAACTACAAAAGAGAGATGATGAAAGAACACTGTGGTAATGACACAGTTCCAGAAGTTTCTCTTCCAATGGGACAATCCTCCTGCAGCCAGCAGTGCTGGTTTTGGTAAATTTTATAGTGGGGCCTTGTTCTACAAGTGGTAGTCATGAAATTTATTTATGTCTTCAGTCCTAAAGGATATAAAAATGCTTTAGATCGTCACTATATGCAGAAGCAGTTTATTGATATAAAGTAACGCCACTACTAGGAAGTGACTGATGAGCCATGCTCATAAGAAAATTTGGCCTAGGTTAGCCAGAATCTTTGCATCAGTCTTTTTAACAGAAAAAGACTTTTCATGCATAGACAAAGACCTAAGTTTGTATTCATTATGTAGGAAGTAAAATGGAACTTGTCCATATTTGTTAAAAAAGCTAAATCCATTCACTTAGGAATGGTGCTTTAGCATGTGGCCTGAGGACTTGCAAGTGTAAAACTTTCTTGGTTTGTAAGATTTTACGTTGTTCTTTTCACATGTTTCTTTCGGTGTACTGTATTCTTGATAGCCAAAACCCACAGTGCTCTTTTCCAAGGACTTTTATATGGAAAATCTCACAACTGTAGCAATATAAAAATAACTGGAGCTTGAGACTTCCAATTTTTCTCATCTTACACAAATTCTTAATGGAACGTTTACACAATTAAAGCTCCTGGATTTTCAGCATTTTTTTCGTAAGGAATAATTTATCTCTATTACATATCTGGCAGAATTCTGCATATAAGTAACATCAGTGCTTCAGTGATTAATTATATTTATTGTTTTTTCTCAAATTATTATACATCTTTTAGAAGTAGGAGAATATTTGTACTAATTACATTAAATCTCTCTCATGGCAACATATGGCAAGAAACAGGGTTGGCAGTGTCATGAGATTCTAAATCAAAGTGAGAGAATAAGTAATTTTGAAAAGAAAGTTAGGGGGAAATATAATTATGACTGAACCAGAAAACAGCCCCTTGCTAATAGCACAGGTAAGTGGATCTGCTTTCATAGGACCTGATCCTATGCTACTTACTGAATGCAATGGGGTATGTGCTGGTGGAAGAAGCATGTAGCTGTTTTGCAGCTTGCCCCTTACTCTATTCTTAGGTATCTTTTAAAACTCAACTTTAACAGGTATGCATTTTCCAGATGTGCCACGTGATTAAATATTCAGTATGTAGCCGCTTGTGTTTGAACAATACTGTTTGCATCGGAAAAATGGGAATAAAAACTGGGAAATATTTCTAACGGCAGCTTCACACAAAGAAGATGAGAGAGAAAATTTGATGAAAGCCTAGTTTTCAAAGGGATGCCTGAAGCATGTAGCCAGAGGCAAGTTAACGTTAGTTATAGTCCTTTGCAAGGCCTGTTTACGTGTTTCCTCTGTAGTCAAAGGGCTGTATGTATGTGCTCTAAAAATTACAAATGCCTACATGGTTCCTTCCAGTCTTTTATCTTACCAACACGTGAATGCTACTTGACATTATGCTCAGAGATGTTTTAAGATCTCCAGCTTCTTTTTAATTGCAGTCAATATATGGAAATCATTTAGGTTGAAACTTACCCCTTTTGGAGAGTTGCAGTCCTGCTTGTAGTGGGCCCGTAACTGAGGGAGGGAAAGACGTAAAGGAGAAGAGCATAGCTGGAGGGCTTCTATACTTTGTGCTCACACAGAGCATGTCTGGGTGGAGGATCTAGCTGTGCAAGAGGTTATGCAAGACCAACTGAGCCCATATTCCTCAAGCTGATGGTGCTGGGTCTCCAGAGTTGTTTTCTGTGACATTCACATGGCAGAAATAATGTGGATACAGGATTAGTTCTCATTTTTGTCTCCCCCACATGGGGAAATACCACCAATATAATTTTGTCCAGCAAAGATAGCCTTTTTATTTGCATGACAATAAGTATCTTTTTCTTCATAATTTAAAAGGCTGTTAAGAAGCTGAGATATTAAAAAAGCCGTGGCCATTGATTTTCCTGCTCTGGAAACAAGTTCAATCCTGTCAATGGCAGAACTGATTTCTTTGAGTAAAGAAAGGGATAGCCTAAGATTCTACAGTGCTGTGACAGGAAGGGAAGCTACTTTGTACATGTTCTGAAATTCTGCATTGCTAACCTTGTAACACCATGCTAGAAGTTCCATATCCTTATTCCTAATGCAACTGAGGTGTAATCAGAAGTGGTTTAGCACTTTAATTGGGAGTGTTTGTGTGTAGTATATGCAGATATAAATATACATTAAATACCTAACAGTAGGTGTAGTTTAAGATGGTTTGATTTAACAGTTGGAGATGCATTATATATTGTATTGCTCAAAGTTTTATGGAGATTGGATTTGTCATCTGTCTATTCCAGACACATTGCATGATATGCCCAGATATGCTTTCTTGCTACCTTTCATTTGTGTCACCAGTTCAGGTCTCAGTTTCATCTTGATTTTTCATGCATTAATATTTGACTTTTCTTTCCTTCCATTTCATCTTTTCCACCACTGCCTAATCCTTCCACCATCATGGCAGAAGAAGCTATCACTCCTACACTTATTACCTGTAAGTAACTTCTTTGTCATCAGAGACACACTTCCTGCCATGTTGTTCCATGCCTAAGTAGTGAATGCTAATATTGAAAGTTCTTGTGTAAAAGCATACTTTGTAAAAGTTTTACCAAGATAAAAACAACATGGTCTATAATGTAATGAAATATTTAGCTTTTAGCTTTATAATAGTTTCATATGCCTCGTACTGTGCATTAGAGTCCTTTGAATATTATTATGTAACGAATTTTCTTAATTGAGAAATAGTAGGTATAAATACCACTGCCATGTCAGTGAGAAATTTTCATGCCTAAATAACTATTTTCAGAATTTATTTAGTAGTTTCTTTCTCATTTGTTCTGTTGCAATTATAGCATTGGTTAGACATGTACAAGCATTTCCATTTGTTGCTGTGTACATATTACTACTTTTTCATGAATAATGATAATGCATAAACATCATGAATTACCATTTCTGGAGTGAATTTCAAAGGAGAGAGGACTAAAAATGAGGGCAGGATGAAGCATAACTTTCAGTAAGTAACAACTTTTTATTTTGATACAGTCCTTAGTAATACGAGTACATGCTTCTTTATTTACCCAAAGCCTTCGTTTTCTTCCCTGCTGTCAGCAGGTGATGAATGAGAAGGGTTCTTCTGTGAATTTAGCAAATCCCATTCTGAGGCTATTCACCTTTACTTGTTTTCCAGGTACAAGGAGTACATAATAGTTCTGGGATTAACAAAATATTAGAGGTCTTGCTTAGCTGCAAAATGAGACTCATTTAATCTTGTTTAATCTTGTTGGCCAGCAGCAAAAATTAGCTGTCCAGTAGATACCTGTTTTCTCTAAACCTCAGATTTAAAAGTCATGGCAACTTATGAGTTATTTTTATTTAGTTAGAGCAGTTTGGATGTTACTTGCATGAGACAAATATTAGTACTTGTTTTCAAGTACATATGGTAGTAGCACGCTCTTGAAAGGAACACATTTCAGTAATGTTTTTATTTAAAAGCAATATAAAGTTTCTCATGTTCCTTTCTAGTTGCTCTTCGGACTTTTTAAACACATTTTTTCAATTGATATTTTGAAAAAGGATCAAAAATTCATTTTTAGGATTTGTGGAAAAATTAGTAAATATTTTCTAGCTTGAAAACTTGGTAAGCAGAACCGTGCTTCAAATGAATGTAAGCAACAAAAATTTAAACCTCTTAGTTGAAATTCCCTAAGACTTCTGAATATACTGAAAGTGCTCATTTGCTTGGTAATTCAGATTTCATATTACATTATTTGACACTCTACATGTAGTGCAATTTTTAAAACTGTTCTTTAAAGCAGCGTATTAATTTGAAGGTCAGAAAAAATTATCTCTGCCACAGATACAGTATTTCAAAATTTATTTCTGTTCCTGAGATGAAAAGACCATATTTTCATAGGCATTAAAAAAAAATTCAGTTTGAGATCATTTAGATGTAGTTCTTTAAAATGTCAAACAAATATAATACAGTAAGTCATATAGTATGTTGTTGCCATAATGAGTAAATATATTTAAATTAATGTTTTAATATGATTCATGTCTCAAGGCTAAGTCAAAACCAAAATTGAAACAAATGGAACATTAAATGAAACACTGTTTCATTATTCAAAGAAATTGGATTATATATTTTTTTCTCTTTTTCCACTGACAGAGGAAAATATGTGAATTGAAATGGGTATTCTAAGTTTTACAAACAGGTTTTGTCCCCAGTTTTGAAATCATAGAGACTGCTAATAGTGGGTGGAGTAGGGTGTCTATGGATTATTTGAAATACTTTCCCAGTGGCTTCAAGAAAAGATCTTTTTGTTAGTGTGATACAAATTCAGTAACTTTGTAGCTTGGGTCCATTAAGTCGTCCAAAAGAAATTGTGGGTCTTGACCTTGTATTGTTTCGTTCCCTGTCTTGCAAAAGAAGCAAAGAGCCCTGAAAAGAGCAGTCAAGATAGTCTGTCAGTAGGAGGAAGTATTTTGGACCAAATTCTCCACCTGTTTACACACTATGGAATTTCACTGAAATTGGTGGAAATCTTAGATGAATGCAGAATTCATTACAGTTTTATTTTTAGCTGAGAAAGTTGGTGTGGATTATAAAATGTTCTATATTTTGAGAAACATAATTTCAAGTGCTCTGCCATTGCTAATTTACCACTTCTATACTGAGTATCATATTCAAATTTACTGATTAGTCATTGTAAATGCAAGCTGTAACATCCAAGTGAGCATCTATGCACTGAAATAGTTACTATTGTCTTGTGTGCTGTGGGCTCCTTTTCCCTGGTAGACTGCAATCTCTGCCACTTCTACATCCATCCTAAATTAAAATTAAAAAAGAAAAAATTGGCAGATGCCAGGACTTGCTGATGAATCATCAGAGGTGGACCTACAGCTGTGCATCTTTGGCAGAGAATTATTTCTGTTTTATCTTGTGTCTACTAGTTAGCCAGTCAAGAGACATTAGAGAAAAGAAGTTGAGTACTGCTATTGAGAATTCTTTTTAATAGGCTTAAGTGCCTCTGCCAGTCTTTCCTCCCACTCTTGCGTTCCTGAAAACTGGTGCATTTTTTACCTTTCACCTCAGTCAGGCAGCAGATTGGGGTTTTTTTGTCTGGCCGTAGTTAGTCGTTTGTAAGTTCTTTTGTTCTTAAGATTCGAGCAAATTTAATAGTGCTCATTAACTCTGCAGCAGGTCTTTTGACTTGGCAGTCAATTCCAGGTGGGAAAAAAGAAGAATGGAGATAGTATCATTAGTTACATTTGGAACAGCTAATGTTCCCAGCATGGCAGGCAGCATTGGCATGACTGCTTACTCCTGACACATTTTCTGATGGGCAAAACCACTTCACCACGGGCTAAAGAAAGCAAAATACATTCTTTTTGTGTGTGTGTGTGTGTAATTATGCTTAAATGAACTAGGCAAGCCTGTTGTTAAGGTGACAACAAGTACCACTGTGCTGACTGTTGGCCTTTAACTTTCATATTCAAGATTTTAATTTTTATGCAGATTCTGTTTTTGGAGATTATTATTCATTAGGCAGGATCTAACAGCTAGATTCATGCAAATTCAAGTATCAGACAAAGTGAGTGCTTGGACCATCAGAGTTTACTCGAGACACTGTTGCCTGATAGAGAATTTGGGGAATTCAGTTTACCCCAAATTCTTGAGCAGATAGTTGCAGATTGTAGCTTTGATAAGTTGCTTTCAATAAAAGACTTCATTATATTCTATGAGTAGGATGTACACCAAATTAAAATACAAAGTTATGAAGGCAGCTTTTGGTGCTGTTCCTCAGTTTAGGCTTGATACCAAAATTGTAAGTTGTGATTATTATTGAAATTAGGTACTTATGCAACAACAGGTCTGCACAGCAGTTAGGTGCATAATTTTATTCCTTTTTTGTACCTTTTCACAAGTCATTTCAATAGGAGGCAATTATTGCCCAGTATTCTTATACAATCCTAATCATGTTGAGCTCTTCATAGTGTGAAATCTGCTGTTGTCTATCCTAGCACTGATATTTAGTTAGGTGACCTAGAACAGAAGTGCATCAAGGTGCATCCTCTACATGGAAATCTCAGTCCCAAAGCCCAGTACTACTATACTGTAGGACTAGAGATTCTCTTGCCTGGTATGTATGACTCAGAGGACAGAATTCCTGCTGCAAGAAAATTAATTCCACAAACACTGAGCTTTTTCATGCAAATGTCAGCCCTTTTCACAAGAATTTGGTCGTTTGGAGTCCAGTTGAAGTATACTTTTCTTGTATATCTGACTTGAGCTCAGGAGCCTGGGGATCTGTTCTCAGTTCAGTTATGTGTGTGTCTCTTGCTTCACTAGCAGATCCTCAGTGCTGGTTTCTGGATCTCTGTTCAGAGATTTAATTTGTGGCTCATTTCCCTAGTCCCGCTGCCATTGACTTTATGGCAGAAGTCACAAGGTTAGTAGATTAACAAAATGACCCTAATAATTGAAGTAATCAATTTTTTTAAAAAATCAGTTATATCAGATCTCTTAACAGTGATTTCCAGATAATTCCAGGGAATATGCAGTCATCACATTTAAAACTTCTGCAGTAATTTGAAAATAGTGAAAGAGGTTAGAAACAGTCCTGTATTCTCAACTGCAGCTGCCCCTGGAACCAGAATAAGTTTGCATCTTGTACATGGGGGAGAATACTGAACAGGAAAACATGAATGTGTTTGAACTGTTTGATCTGTTAGACCTGTGATCTCTTCTGAATCTTTAAATATGTGTAGGTACATAGACTTGTATCCCAGAACAGCATCATCAAAAATAAACGTGGATTCCTGTAATTGTCTTGCAAGCTAGACTTAAATGATTTGGGGATGTCCCATGAGTTTTGCTGCATCTTGCAAAGTCTACGATGCCAACATATTGAAATCTTTGGATAATACTTGGTCCCAAAATAGCAAGAAGGGTGTTCTATGAAATCGCCATTGCTGGAAAACCCATTTGTGTGCTATGTGTCATATGCTTTGTGTACAGGGGTATCTAGCTTTCACACAGAGATACCAAGCAGTCTCAGAATTGGGTTTTTATTTTTAGTTAAAATATGCTACATAATTTTAAAAAATCTATCCAAAGTCATTATTTCCGATACCGATTCCTTGTATCTTCTGATTCTTTTGGATCTGATTGTACAGCTTTTATAGCCAATGCTTACATTCCCATTTCTCTGTAGAAAAAATTGTAAATAATGCTTAACACCCAGACCACCAGTTAGTAATTTTTTTTTAATTTTTTCAGCTCTTTCTGAAGTGCATGAGCCCCCCCAGGGCAGTGATCTGACTCTATGAAATAGCTTCCTTGAAGTGCAGCAGAGATCAGATCATTCATGTGGAGGAATAGCTATGCTTTAGTTCATCTTTTCTGGGCATATTTAGATACTCACTCCAGGTCAGTTTTCCAATACCTGTACTGGAAACCCGTGATCATTTCTGAACTTACCACATTTTTTAAAACCACAATATCCCAGATGTACTGAGTTAGAAACTATAATCTGTAAAGTGCTGCAAGTTTGGGTTTTTCAAATAAAGTATGACAGAGAGAGGTGAAGCATCAGAAGTGATTGCTTGCTGCGTTGGTCACACAATCTATCCTGATTCGAGCCCGAAAAGGGTTCATTTTTGCAGTAGCTAGGAGGCAGCATTGTCAGGACTTGGAGGTTATTCTATACCACCTCACATAATTTTCTGGCAAGAGGGGAAAGAGTTCCCTTCCAGGTCCCATAGCGTGGTGGAGGTATTGGCTGTTTCGGGGGGTTTTCCACATGAATCGTTTGTCTCCGCCTTGTACCCTTTGTTATTGGTATTGTTGCTTTTCCTGTTCGTTTTATCTTATTGCTGTTTCCAGTAAATTGTTCTTATCTCAACCCGTGACCTTTGCTGTTTGTGCCTCTAATTCTTCTCTCTGTCCTGCCACAGGCGGTGAGGGAGGAGGGAGTGAGTGAGGTTTTCAGTGGAAGCACTAAATTGGAGAATACCATTCCTAAACCATGACACAATTACACTCAGTTACTGTCTCTGCTCCCTTAGTGTCAAGCAATAGATTTGCAGATGAGCTGGAGTTTGGAGGTCTTTCTTTTCTTAGAGGGGACACTGCTTGTTTTGTGAAGGTACCAGACATTTAGTTTTGGAACAAATGTGTCTGTAGAAAAAAGAAATACTTATGCAGCTTGGAGTCATCTTATTTTTTTCCACCTTTTTTTTAATAAAAGGTTTGTGTTGTTTTTTAAACTAACATGTGGGATTTGAATTGAATACTGAGATCACTTTTAGAAGTTGTGGATTTCATATACTCTTTCAGGATATCTTCTGTTGAATGATTTTTCGGGGGGGTGGTTAGTTGTTTATTTGGTTGGTTTTGTTGAGCTTGTTGTCTGAAATCTGTTCTCTGACCACTGAATCCCCTGGGAGATGCTTTGCCTGCAACATTTTTCTGGAGCTGTCTGCAGGGTTATGGGTAGGTGAATGATAATCCACCTCAAGGTAGCATCTGTTGCTGTTCACTCTTAATTTCGCAAGGAAAATGTTCTAATCTTGGCTTCTTTTCCTACTTTGCCTTTACATTTCCTTTCTTATTTACAGTACACCTTGAACTCCCCTAAAGTGTAGACTGCCAGATCCCTGGAGGGAACAACAGTGGCCATTTGCTTTCTGGAATGGTTAGCTGACCAAAATCATCATTCATTTGCAAATTTTCTTTCTGTCATTTTTTGTGGTCACTGTCTTCCTGCAATAAATTACCTATTTCTGATATGAGAGAATAAAGAGCCATATCTCTTGCTTTCTTCCGCCACTCCTGATCACTCTGACCTTCTGTTTCTGTTTGTGAGAATCTACACAAGGATTCTATCTGACTAGAGTCCTTCCTAATTTCAGGGCAAATTCTATCTGGGAAGATTGCATCAGATTTGAAACTGAGCATAACAAAAATTAATCAAGCAAGGAAGCAAAAGAACGACTGTACTGTGTGCTTACATATCCAGCAAAGCGTGCCTGGTATTTCTTCAGTCCTAGATAACTTGCTGCAAAAGAATATCTTTTATGAGACTTGTCATAGTATATTAGGATCATGACTTCATTTCATTTACTAGTGTGCAAGAAAGGGTTTGTTATTACTGCTATTATTATTATATTAGACTGTAACATTTAGTGTATGCTATAGAGAGAAATCTGTAGGACTGTCAGGAAAGTCTTGCATAATTCCGTCAGTTCCTGTGCCAACCAGAAAGCAGCAGTGATCCAAATAAAAAGAAGTAGTAGTTGAAGCAGAGCAGAGTTTTGTAGGGCTTGTGCAGTGAACTACCTGCTTCTGTGAGTACTGAGCTGGTGAACATAAAGAAGCACATTTATTTTTCTTTTTAGTGGCTGAAGCTCAGGACTGCTTCTGCATTTGATCTGAGATCCCTCAGTGAGATATTGAACCAAATGTCTGGGGCTGTCTCAATTATACTCAGTTCACCTGTGAAGGGAGGTAGCTTCTTTCCTTCTTTTCCATTCCCTGATTCCCCTGATCATGAAGACACAAGTTAGAGCTACGAAAGGCATCTGTCTTGTCTGAAGGAAAGGGAAAGCAAAGCATTCCCTTTGTGAAATGCCAACCTGTGCATTTCACAATCATACAGGAATGAGAGAATCAGCTATTTCAGAGCTATTATGCCACTCCACATCCCCTATTGCAAAGTGATAGTGTTCTTTCCTCCCGTGTGGTGACATCAGTAGCCAAAAATAAAATCTTCCAGTACAGATTTCACCAGCATGTTCATACTGAGCATAATAATGCAATATGCAATATTTTTTGCAGCAAATAGCAGTTTTAGGTAGGCTAGGTAGTGTTTAGTTGTGCAAACCATGACACGGTGTGTATTTTGCCATTTTTGGTCCTATTTGGAAATTGTCAGTGGAAAGGTCATTTTATGTCAGCAAAGTTCATGGCTTACAGTGTGTTTTCAAAAACAGATGAAATACTGAATGCTTTGTATTTAGTGGCATTTTTCAGGTAAGATTGTCATGTTTATGATACGTCGTGGAATAGAGCCCTGATCCTCAGCTGTAACATTCACATGTTACTGGAAGTAGTACTGTCCTTTGTCCTTACTGAGTAGGGAGGAATCATGTCTGCTCTTTAATATGATTCAGATTATATAAGATATTTTGAACTAACAAAAGAAGAGAAGCGCATAAGGGTGTTAGTAAACTTAAGGGATTACCTACAATATGCTTTAAAAAAAAATGAAATGGAGAACAGGGTACCTTGGTCCTAATACAAGCTCCTAGCAAGAACAACCTTATTTTTATGAATAGATTAATGCAGTTTCAGTTGCCTTTTTTTGGAATCCAAAGCACCATAAACTATTTCACTGTTTTGAGGCAGGAGTACTGAGCGTTCATGAAAGTGTCTTTGTCCAGTTCTCTGTCCAAAAAAGGGTTTTACTCCTTAGATCTTAACTGTTGTTGTCTTCCTTCCAGCTACTTTTTCTCTTTCAACACTATTGTATGTGCCCAGCTCTTATGCCTGACTCCTTGTTCTTCTTATCATTTCCTTTTTCTGTTGTTTCTCTTCTTCCTCTGCTCCTCTTTTTTACTTACTCCTCCCTTTTTTTATCCCCTTTTCCTTTCTCCCTACCCCACCCCCCCCGATAGTATATTGTCTGTCATATCCTGGAAAATATTTCCTTAAGATTGCCTTATTTTCATTCTCTGTGCTCTGCTTTATCTCCTGATACTCGGTGCAGACTGCCTAGTCATTTGTTCTTGCTCCATGTCACAGAATCATGCAATCACAGAATGGTTTGGATGGGAAGGGTCCTTAAAGATTACCTTTTTTCCAAACCCCCTGCCATGGGGGATTCACTAGATTAGAGCAAAGCTCCATCCATCCTGGCCTGGAACAGTTCCAGGGATGAGGCATTCACAGTTTCCCTGGGCGACTTGTTCCAGTTCCTCACCACCCTTACAGCACAGAATTTATTCCTAACATCTAATCCAAATCTCTTGTCTTTTAGTTTAAAGCCCTTTTCCTTTCACTATCTGCTTGTATAGGAAGTCACTTTCCCCCTTTCATATAAGCCCCCTTTAAGTACTGGAGGGGCACAATGATGTCTCCCTGGAGCCTTCTCTTCTCCAGTCTCAAACAGCCACAACTCTCTCACCCTTTCCTCATAGGAGAGATGCTCCAACCCTCTGAGATCATCTTTGTGGCCTCCTCTGGACTCTTTCCAATACGTCCATATCTGTCTTGCCACAACTCTCTGGCTGCGTCCATCCAGCCAATTTCTTATCCATGAAATAGTACCCACTTCAAATACATGTCTTCCCAATTTGGAAATAAGGATGTTGGGTGGGACCATGTCAAAGGCCTTACGGAAGTCCTACCAGCTCTCTCCACAGAATTTGTAGAAGAAAGGGAGAGAATATCAGAATATCCTTTTAAATTCTTTTAATTCTTGATATTTACCAAAAGATTATTGCTTAGATAGACTGACTCTGTGGGAGCATTTCACATGGTAAAATTAAGGAAATAATGAGTTACATGTCTACAGTTTTTTGCATTGGGGTTTTGTTTCTTTATTTCCTGGGGAAACAATACGCTGATTTTATTTGCTTATTTTTTCTTATCTAAAAATTGGTTTTGCTAAGGCTTTTAAAATATTCACCTCCAGGTTGAAATTTAGCATGCAATATTTTATGTTCAGAAAAAAAAAATTATCTTACACAATGGAAAATGATTTCACAACGGAAGCTGCAATATAACATTAATTTTAAGAAGTGTGTATAAATACTGCGTATTTACTAATGTCAAAACAAAGTAATGCTTGCTGTATTAAGCATAGCTTTTCATTTTATGATCTCTTGTTCTTCTTTGAATCTTAACCTTCACTCGTTTCTTTAATTTAGGAGAAAGAGCCATTAAACATAGATACTTCCTGAAAGTGTGTGCTGCATGAAAGCTTTAATTAAATCTACAAGTAAAGCTTTAAAAGAACAAGAATCAAATTAATTGCAACAAGGACCACGCATTTATTTCTGTGACAGGCCCTCGCACGTTGGAGAAAAGGCAATCTGTGTACCCTTATCTGAATTAGCAAACTCAATATCACTTTTCATTAGCATGGTAGGTCATTGCCATGCATCTTCGGTGTGACACTGTTTACATGTTAATGACCTCACAAATAGAGTCTGTTCCGAATGGTTTGCGGTAGTAGAAGGTTGTAAATCCATGAAGTGGAATAAACTGTCCTCTGCTTTCTGCATCATTGCTTCTTGCGAGTTCCCCTCTAGACTTAGCTTCATAATTAGGCAGAAGTATAATTAAGGCAAATTCAGTAAATGCAAACAGGGCAAAAGGATTTATGGCTGATTATGATTGTTATAGCATACCAGAAATAAATTAATTTCTAAGCATCGTTATTAGTTGACTTTTCAATGACATGAAGTCTAGCAGTAGAAAGTATTGTCCACAATAAATGTTCGTAGTTTAAGTTAGTGTGAGTCCATTATGATGTATTCAGATTTACAAAGTGCTGACATATCCATGAAAAAAACCACTGAAAGATTCAATAGAACATACTGCTTCAGTTGTTTGGGGTGTGATTGCTTTGTATTAGATGAGATTTTTAAGATTATAAATATATTTTCCCCCCACTGTATAATGTAATGCAAAGCATCGTTATTAGTTGACTTTTCAATGACATGAAGTCTAGCAGTAGAAAGTATTGTCCACAATAAATGTTCGTAGTTTAAGTTAGTGTGAGTCCATTATGATGTATTCAGATTTACAAAGTGCTGACATATCCACGAAAAAAAACACTGAAAGATTCAATAGAACATACTGCTTCAGTTGTTTGGGGTGTGATTGCTTTGTATTAGATGAGATTTTTAAGATTATAAATATATTTTCCCCCCACTGTATAATGTAATGCAATCAGCATGCTCCCTAAAATCATACCCTTAAAGAAAATATATTAACATCTGGTAATTTGACTAGACAGTGGAAAGTTTCACTGAATTAAAATCTTGCAATGATAAAGCCAACATCAAATGGGTAAAACAAACTCAGCTGAACCGCTTAAATTTGATTGCCTAAAATATCTGAAACAAGGTCCATTCTGATATCCTGCTTTGTGAATTCATTTAAGTGCTGAGTGCCCTCAATTCCCATTGACTTTGGCATTATACAGAATCTGGTCCTGTATTTGGATGTCTCAGCCCTGCCATAACAAAAAGCCTATTTTTCACTGGTCACGTGCAGAGCACACCTGGTATTGCAAGGCTCTGTGGTTCTGCCTGCAACAGTCCTGGGAGTTGCTTTGCAGACAGAGAGTAATGGTTTCTGCCTTAGTCGCTCACCTAATATGCAAAGCGAGTTTAATTATATGCTGTCCAACCGTCTGTGCTACATATTTTTCCACTTGCTGGTTCTGAGTGAAATACATACTTTCTACGTGCAGAGGTTACTAGTGAGTGTACAGTGCCCCTAGAAGCGTTTATGGCTAATCTTCCCCTCAGCATGCGTAATGTAGCTAAGTACTAATTAAAGGTTAAAGAATAGGTATCCATCTTTTCTGGGCCTGGTGACTGCGGGCCTGATGACAGAGAATTCAGTTCTGCATGGAGTCAGATGCTGCACTGAACTGGATGGAATTGCTAGGGTGTTGCGAAACCTAGCTATATGAGACTAAAATTCGAGGGACTCCAGATTTTCTCACAGCACGACAAAGGACTGATAAATCACTGTCTTGTGTTCCGTAATGAATTAGCTGGTTTACTGTGTTTCATATAAGTATGTGATGATGTAAGTCATACATGGGTAGAATGTAGATGTGGTTTCATAAGGGACATTTTTTTTTTGTTCTACATACTGACTTCTGAAAATTATCTGTGGCCCAGTTCTATGTTTTTCTATTAAAAATAGAGATATAGTTTTGGTAAGGCAATAAAGCCGCCATGAACATCATTACCATCTCTCAGATCCAAATAATAGCTGATTAATGCAGGTTTTGATGGTTTTTAGATATAGCCATGACTACTGCCATGCAATATAAAAGAAATTAACTGATGAGTGATGGAGCTGTGGTGGCAGAGAAAAAACTTGGCTATTCATTGGAAGTTTGTAGGGCTTCAATTTCCCCACAATTTCCTTTGGTTTTGTAATTTTAATTCTTTTGCATAACATTTCACACCAGTATGGTCCATAGGTTTGCAGTCCTTTGAAGTCATCCTTTCAGAAGTTCTGGTGTTCACTTCTTTCCCATAGGCTTCTTCATGGCATAAAAATCTAATAATAGCAATTGATTTTTTAAAAAAAGCTTCCAAGTAGGTTGTGGAAAGAGTGTGGGAATCAAGAGGTCTAGTTTCTGCCACCAACTTGCTAATGGAAGTTCTTAAGCCTTTGGGTGCTCTATTCTTCCCATTAATTAAATTTTGATCCCTATTAACTGCTGCAGAGCAGTGGTATCAGAGCTATTGGAGGTCTTATAGTCAGGGAGTCAGAGTACTTCATGCTTCCTTTATCATCAGTTGGATTTGAGAAAATTTGTTCTTTGTGTTTCTAAAGAATGTCTGTTGTTGGAATATTAGTACCTGAAAATCGGTGATGGGGACATCACCAGCTAAGTCAGGGTTAGCCATATATACTTGCAGAAACACATGTTCTTTTATGAGTAGCCCTTGCAAAAGTACCAAGGGAGGTGTAAAGTGTTTTCTCTGACACTGCCTGCTTTGACACTTCAGTGACTGCAGCGCTGCCTCTTTTCCCACAGTAGGAGTAATCAGCATCCAAGCTTTACTGCTTGAACTCTTGTGCACGTGGGTTACTCTTTTGACAAAAAAAAAAAGAATCATTATTTAAAGCCCAGGTACTGCAGTAGAAGGTTCCTTTCAATAAAGGTATGAAAACAATAAAACAGCATAATATAATAATTTAGCATCTTGTAATTTTCAGAAATTCCTAAATAAAATAACTGAGCATACTGTGCCACTTACAGTCTAATAATTTGCTGTCTGATTAGAACTCATACAGCCATAGAGTGAAAATAAGATGGAAGAGGTCATATGATTAAATTAGCTGCATTCAGACAGGCATTACTTACAAAGGTTTTTTGCTATGATTAAAGAAGATCAAGAGTAACTCAAGCAGATATGATCAAGTTAGTGACCCTCAGAAATGGAAATTAACCCCAATGATAAATGAAAGGTTACCGTCCACTACGTGCACTCCGAGATATGCTGCTGTTGGTTAATCCCATCTTTCACTTTCAGCTATGAACTCTGTGTATAACTGCCGTTCTGGTTATTTACAGAGGAGTGCACATCCTTAATACAGGATCCAAATACTAAAACTTCTTTTCCCTTTTTTTTTTGTCTCACACCATCTTTTAGTAACACAAGAAATGCCTGTGGTCATAGTGCTCATCCCATTAATATTCTATCAAATTTATTGCTCTATCTTGTATTTTGTTGTAAACAGGTTCATTTGAGCAGTGCTGTTTTCCACATCACTTAATATCTTGTGTTTCCAATCACTAATTTACTGCCTGGTGGTTTAAAAAGACTGACAACAGGTTAACATTTTCATCACATATTTCTCCCTTTTTAATGTTAGGTTTATTTTCCTTTTGTGGACATTCTTGGGAGCCTAGTTTTTCCTGCTATGATCTGCCAGTATCTAGTGAAAATCTAGGCTAAATTTTGTAGTGTAGGATTTTCATAATATATATCTTATATCTGACCAATAGTGGAGAATCTAGACTTTTATACTAAAATCAGTTCTCTTTCCTGAAGTTTTTTAGTATGGGTGAGAAAGTTCAATGGTCAAAAAAGTTATAAAACCCTATAAAAAGTCACTTGATGTTCTTTTGGTGCCTGTGAATTCGCTGTGAATGAAAAAACATCCCCACTTTGCAGTATTTGAGAGCCAAGAAAACCGTATAAATTGGAGTGACTAACCAGGAATGAAAACTCAGCAGGAAAGGTCACTGTCCTGGTTCATGATTGCTGATTAGTCACCAGAAGGTCATAGCTAAATTGATGTGTCTTCGTCTTCCCCATATCTCATTAACCTCCGGAGTACCTGTAGTCAAGGTACTGTTGGACTTGATGACCCAAGAGGTCTTTTCCAACTTCAACGATTCTGTGGTTCTCCATAAATATTTGTGAAGATCTTGTCTGTTTGTGACAAAAGGGATCTCCATGAACATTAGCTATTTGTTGTCATTTTATTAAGTTCTGTGTGCTTGGTTTCTGTTAGGTGTTGAGCCAAGAGGTCTTTGCAGATTTTGCAGTGGACTCTGGCAGAATGGCTTTGCCTTTCTGAGGACAGACAGTGAAGGGCTGTCCTTTTTGTTGCTTGTTTTGCTGTTGGATGCTTATCAGAAAGTAAATCAAAACAGCTATTTTTAAAACATGTACAGGCCAAACAGATTAGTTTGCTTATTTAAGAGAGTGGCATAGTTACAAGGAAATAAGAAGCAGTTAAATGGTTACTCAGAGTTTTGGCATTTTGAAGTGACATCATCCTCTCAATATTGAGTAATCCTTGAGAATGTCAATTGAGATAAGTAAACTTATGTCACATGCTATTTCTTTGGTATCAACTAACAAAATACTTATGGCATGGTTCCTCCTTCTCTCTACAGACTCTTGTTTTATTGCATTAAGTACTATGATGATACTGCCATCTTTACAGAAAAAAATTTTTTCTATCCTTATCTGTCCAGTGTCAGTAAGAAGGAGAAGAAGAATGTTTGTGTCATGTGCATGCAAGTCATTCCTCAGGAATGAAATGTTAAAGAGAGGTTGAATAGACCAGCAAATGTCCTAGAAGTTCAGATACAGTTAGTTTGCCCTTGCTATAGCTACTGAGAGTGATTTGACAGCTATACTTTGTAGTTTCTTCCTTCTGGAGCATGTGATCATGCTTTGATAGCAAGCCTTAATCTATTATTAATGTAGTTGTATGTAGATCAAAACTGAAGATCCTTAGTCACATCAGAAAGTAATACTAGTCTATTTTTGTATCATTTGAGGATGTATCTGAAGTGAAGGAAATGATGTGCCAGAGTACTAACTTCAGGTATTTCATACCTCTGGTTCTCTATGCAGGCTGTAATTTGGAGCTCTGTAATTGTGCATGTACATGTGCTCTGCACAGTAAACCTTCTCAGCTTTTTGCCCCAATAACTAGTAAATAAGTGCCTCCTTTGAGTCTTTTCCATTGGTTGATTTTGAGCTGTGACTTTTTATCAAGTTTTCAAGACAAGACTTTGACTTCTTTGGATGAAGTCTTATTAACATCTAGTTGCCAAGATTATGATGATAATCCATGTACACCAGTTTTCAAAATTAAGGGGACTAATGTAGTCCTGTGTCTTTCTGTAGTAACGTCATTATTGCAGGCCGTTGGAGAAGTAGTGCAATATGGGTAATGTTTACTCTCTTATCCTGAAATGGGCTTTTTGTGGGTTTAAGATGATGCAACAAGATATAAAACTTCACTGCAGAAGAGCACATCGCCTTCTATGATCTCATCTTCGAATAAGCTTTCCAATTCCATTTTGTTCACACTCCTTTTCTAAAAGATTAGGCAGTGTGTGCATGGATGATCTTTAAAAAGCAAGCCATTCAGCTCTTTATATTGCCCTCTTGTAACTCAACAAAACTGTTTGAGAAGAAAATTTGAAAACCCGTGCTACGGTGCCTCAGGGTATTTAACTTTTAAAAGTCTCAAGACATAAGGCTTCACATTTTTAATCTAGGAGACAACTGAAGCAGCCCATAGGCATCAGATAGTAAGATGTGAGACAAATGACTGTGAACTGGTAACAGCCAATGGGCCACGTCATCCCACTGATGACTTTCCTGAAAGGCCAGTGCATCCTCAGCCACTAAGTCCTTCCGTCAGGAACTACATTGCAAGACAGGTGGACACCACTATACGTACTAGTGTCTTGAGTATGTTGGTTAACTTGGATCTGCCAGGAAACCAAACAGTCTGGATTTTGGTATGATCATTCTCAGTTTCACCTGAGAGCCAGGATGAAGTCAGGGCATGCTCCAGAACTAGTGAGCGCTTCTGGTTTCCTCAGTTTAGCCATAAGCTGTGACACAGCTGTATGCTTTGTCAGGGAACAAAAGTGACCCAAAAAAAACCAGGTAAGGAATAGAAGTGTTCCAGGAGGCAACCAGAGAAAGAAAATACCTGTGAGACTGCAGTAGCATTTTCAGTAAAAGGAAAAGCATTGAAAATCTTTAGCTGACAGTGCCTCAGATGCAGAAAAATTTCTTAGAGCATAACATGCACATGTAACCATTCAACCAGAGAAATAATTAGTTGGTACCACTTAGACTGTAATTCTTGGTGGTAAAATAGCAAAGGTATTCTGTGGGAGGAGAAGTAACTGCGATCCTTCTCCTCTTTGACCCGGTACCCACACACCTTGTCACAACATTGTGCTGTGCACTCACCCTTTGAGTATTGCTGAAGTACAGATAGGTACAGCAGGAACTTGTTGCGGCTTGCTGTGCTATTGTAACCTACTCCGTATGACATTTTGAAAAAAGAGGTGGCAGAGTTCTACAGAAGCTTCAGGATGGCCCAAATTTGAAGTTGCAGCTCTCAGTGGTTTAGTCTGTAGCAGAATACAAAAAGACATTCTGTTATTAAATTCTGCTGTTGCAAATCTAGGGGAACAGGACAGTGTTATGTTTCCTTCACCATCTATCTAGTCAGCTCCACTGCAAGACAGTACCATATCTTCTATTACAAACACTGGAAAATTTCCTACAGTAGCCTAATTTACCAGTGAAATATAGACATTTAAACATGTCAGCTGCATTTTTTTCTTCCTATATGCTGCTTGGAGTTTATATACAGATGGCATTTTTATGCTTATATCTAATAGCTATTAAAATTTTCCTATGCCTTATTTCTTTTGAATGTCTCTTTACCCAGCCTGTCAGCTTTTCATCTCTGAAGCTAAAAATAAATGTTTATACAGAAATCAGAAGAGATTGAAATTATGGGTTGATTCACAAATAGAAAAAAGAAATTACACGGCTTTCATTAATTATTCCATAGATACTTTTGTTTGTGGGAGTGGTGCATTGAGCATCTGTTTTTTTCAATCCTGAAGAAAGTTAAGTAGCTGAAAACATGAGATTAGAGAGAAACAAGCCAAAGTTGCACATTGCATCTAGTCGTATGAAATATCACTTTTTGTATTACACTGAAAGAGGGATTGCATATCCACAGCTGGAATTTTTGCTACCCTTTATTGTAGCAGCAGCAGCTGCCATTTTTCTATTCCATAGCATTAAACCAACCCATAATTTTGCAGCAAATTCTGCCAGAAATGTGCATGTGAATACTGATACTCTATACTGAACCAGGCCTCTAAATCTTTTTCTTTCTGTCCAACATGTAGATTGTTAAAGAAAATGGCATTTTCATGCTGGCATGGAAAAATAATGGCAAAAAAAAAATCACATTCTTCTGGCATTTTCAGGCATTAAATGACTTAACAAGGAGCAAGAAGGATGAGTAGTTCCCGAGTAAATAACACCACAGCTGTAATAAAAGCAAAGAGCACTCTACTTTAGTCCTTTCAGTAGTCCTGGAGTTGAAGATAATGTTAATTTTCAGAAAATGCATTTTTCTTATCATTACTTAGCTCCACATTATCATATGGTTAAAATTGTGATAGATGAATAAGCTTCCAGAGGTGAAGTTGATGTAGCAGTATAGAAGGGTGCATTTCTGGGACAAATTCCATTGAAGATTTTAAAAAGAATGATATTTCACAAAGAACATTAGAAAGAAAGTTTCTTTGTCTCAGTCTGCTTTTCACATAAAAAAAGTATTTGAGCCAAAAGTGTCCCTCGGCCATCGGCTGTCCTTTTTTCATGTGTGTGTGGCTTGGACATGGTGCAGTTCGTATATTCAGTGCTTAATCTTCATCCAAATATAAAACCATTGACTCCAAGGAAAGAGAATTCTTTACTGTCAATACTGTACCTCATTTTGCTCCATTCAAATAGATGCAGCACTGTTTCAGGCGTCTAATGATTACTCTCCCATATGCAATTATGCCAAACAGATCTAAGATAAATAAATCATAACTGCAAACCAACCTCTCATTCAGCCAGCTCTTCAGTAGGTTACTTTTATCAAAGAAACAGACCATCTTTCTGAAGAGATGTGTTAAATTGCAGAAAAGCTGAATCCAACTAGCACAAGTTATTAAGAAAAGCAGCCTACCATGTCAATTCTGTAGTACCGGATTGTTTTGACACAACTGTTTTCCTCTCAATAACTGTCAGTGAATTCATGTTCATTTGATACTTGCTCTCATTATGCAGTTGGCAGTTAAAAGGCTATTTCTAAAGTCAGCTGACTTTATCTTGTCTTTCAGCAAGACTTAGTCCTCAGTCTTCGTTCTTTCTGTTTGCTAAACACCTCACTTTACTTTGCAGACATTCCTAACGTTTGATGATATGTTAAGGCTGCAGTGTGTTTTCACAGACATTTTTTTTTCTGTTGCTTGAAAAACAGTTAATTGTTTGAAGACCAGTTGCAAAAATGATGTTTTCGTATCAAATAAGTTCATTTATTTTATGTCAGCCAAGTGGAAACTGAATTTTTAATGCAGTATTTTATTGTGGGGTTGAATGTCAGCAGACGTGTAGCAAAAAGAAGAAAACTCCAAAATAAATCAATTTATGATGTTTTATAAGCTTATGTAATGCCACTATTAGCAGGTAACAAAGAGTCGGATGCTTTCCGTCTGTTCTATTACCAACTGCAAAGACATAATATGATGGAAAAATACACGCAAACTGCTTTATGAACGGGAACACCTTGAGAGTGTTTTCACAGACATGGTTATGGCTACTTTAAAAAAGGCTTTTAAAAAGGCTTTGTTTATTTGCTGTGATTGCAGCAGAGGAATTGTTTCTTGCATACTCAGTCTGCAAATGGCATAGGCAAGACGAAGGACTGCTGCAGCCTCTTCGGTCTGATGACAGCCAGTGTGTATCTCCACTCCATGGATGGCAGAACCTTTGGGTACTTTATTTAAAATGTTTATTTTGTGCAAATAGGGCTCTTCTTGCACTCTACCAATGTGGTGACATTGCTTACAGTGATGCAGTTCAGAATGCAACTATAATCAAGTTGTTTTATGTAGTTCGTAATATTTGAGAAACAAGGCATTCCAGGCTAGTCATGCTGACATAGGTGCAGTTTATTTTTTCTGCACAATCTGTGTTCTGTATTGCATGTATTTGAGTGCATTGTCAACCCTGATAGATCCAACAATGATCCCAGTTTTGAAGGAAAAAAATTTCCTTACTAGAGTTCCTGCTTGTTTAAGTACATTAACAGTCTTTGGCTTGAGCACAGTCAGAACAAGAAAGAATTTCATAGTAGGTTGTATGTAGTTAACAGAAAAGCAAGTGGAATTTTTTTTCTGAGTTTTTTTCTCCCCTGTGTCTGAGGTACAATCCATGTACAAATTCCTGACATATATTCAGATCACTAGAGAGGAGCAGTGAAATTCATGATAAGCCTTGCTATAATTCTTTGTTTAGTTGTAGCCTTCTCTTTGATGAGTTGGGGCTGTTGTGAACATCAGAAGTATCAGTAGGTCAGCAGATATATGCTTACAGAATAATTTAAGTTGGAAGGGACCTTGTGAGGACATCTGGTTTAATGACACTTATCCCTCTGTCACATCATCATATGGAAGTCATTGAATTCGTTCTAGCAAAATGTTCTGTATATTCAGAAATGCCTTTGTTAGAGCAATCACAGGTGTTTAGAATCTGGTACAGTAAATCATGATGACAAAAGGTAGGAACAGCTGTGATATGTATTTTGTAAGCAGAACAACCTGATATTTAGAAATAAATAAAGTAGGAAATAACCTCAGCAACTTTTTTGTCATTCAGAATAACCTTTCAAAAAAAAAAATTGAAGGTTATCCCTCACAATCATACTTTTAATCTTTACTTTTTCTGTTCTGTTTGTCGGATGGTGAGCTGTATCATCAGTTGACAGCTGAGTTACACGAAACTCTTTCACTAAATGAAATGTGAAAAGTCTTAACAGTTGTGTTTCAATTATTCAGCAAGCCCTCTATATGTGTTCAAGGAAGCTCTTGTGAAAGTGTGCTGGAAGGAACTTCTTTGCATCCTCACAATTCTGGGCTGGCTGTATCCTGAATCTGAGGTCTCCTCCAGAATAACTGGCAATGTGTAAGCCCCAGACACAGATCTTTTCATGCTTCCTGTCCATGAAACCAGGTCACTAAGGGTGAACAAAGTTAGACTGGTGCAATTCAGTATAGTTTCAAGGTATGCACAAGGAGCCAGGACTTGAAGACTGTTACCAAGTCTCCTATTTTATCTGTAATTGTTACCAATTCTAGATGGAAGAGGTCGTATACACTATATGGTCACCTAGTGCTAAACTAGAGTAAGGACAAGACAAAACTTACGTGCTTCACATTGTGTCAGACCCTCTGTCACTGGCAAATTTATCTCACAGCTAGCTGGGCTGCCTGAATGCTTCTAGAAACAGTGAGCATGGTTGTTCCCAGTGCAGTAATTCCATTTCATCATAGCTAGTATGTGCATGCAAAGCAAGTGGTGTGTTTGTCGTATTCATTCTCAGACCTATCAGTTATTGTTGGTCAGAGCTTAGGGCCTTTTGTAGATGTGAGCCTGGAAACTGATCAAGTGGGTCTATGCTTAAAGGCAGGCTGAATGTCAGCTTTGCAGTGACCCACTCCCAAAGCAGTTATGTTGTGCACAGAGGCTCTATGAATCAGAAAACAGTGAAAAAATTAGTGAAAATCATTTTAGAGCAAGAAAGATTTATTGAATTTTTGTGTTGAGGTGTATTGAAAATATTGTATCAAGATTACATCAGGCATGGTCTAAGGTCCCAGACATATACATTTTATTCCTTCTCAGCCTTTGATTTCATACTGTCATTTCAGTATGAAATATTTCAGTATGATCCACCCTAAAGTTAGAAAGTAATATTAGGCAGTACCAACCCTGTGGCCAATATTAGAAATCCCAGGATTCAACCATGGCAGGCAGAATGTCTTTCTTGCTTGTTTCTTTTACAGTGTAACAACCATTTGAGTAGTACATGTATTTATTGGCATGCTTTCTTTCAGTGATTGACTACACATCATCAACACAGAAATAAACTCTTGCCGTCTGACTAACGGCATGTTAAAATTAGCAACACATGTGTACCTGTAAATGTTGAATTCCATATGTCTTGAGAGAGGATTGTATAGAAAATAATTTGTTGAATATAGATTCTCTTTTTTAATCTTTGTAATCATACACTTAGTCTGAAACTGGAGATAGAATTTTAAGCATCCATTTGTGGCAACTGAAAGTAATATGACCAAATTATTTCTTGTTGGGCTTGAAGGTGCTACCAGCCATTGCTCTGAAACCTTTGTTTTTATTTATAGAAGAAAATTACACTCAAAAGGTGCTCTGGGGTATATTTTACTCTGCATTGGATGTTGATATGCTCATAAATGTGTAATCTACATTGTGATGTAGTAATATGTTAATGCCAAGTTCATAAGATTAATCAGGCCACATGCTGTCTTGTGATTCTGCTAATACAGAGCATTTTGAGTAGCATCAGCATTTCATGCTTTTAATTTGCAAATGACCCTTGCATAGGAATACATTATGGAAGCAGACATCTCACAAGATGTTTTCAGGGTCCACTGTCCAGACTGTGCTGCAAATTTCCTGCATCTTGACCTGCCTCTGCAGTTTGCCCCCAGTTGCTACAAATGTATTAAAGAGCAACATTCACTGACCTTTAAAAATTGCAGTATTTAAAACAAAATACATAATTCAAGCATTTTTTTAAATAAATCCTCTTTCAAGGGTTATTTTTGACCATCTCTTTAATTATACATATGAGAAACCTATATCTGAAATTCTATATCTGAACCCCTAGACTTCATAATCCAGCACTTGATCATTTGTTCAATGATAAATTGCAGAATCTGGAAAAAAAGCTGCTTGCTACTGCAGATGGTGTAAAGAGGTGGAAAAAAATGAAAATAATGAATTGAAAAATAAGATACTTTGTTTACATAGTTACTACATAAAATATCAATTTTGTAATTTTGGGGGGGTGGAAATTTCATTGGAGAAATTTCATTTCATTTGAGGTTTTTTATTTTTTTAAGATCTCAAAATCCAATTCAACATCATAAATGTATCCCAAAATACTTTAAGAGAGACTTGAGGTTAGAAACAAATATCATTTAAACATAGAAAAACCTTGTTAAAATGTTGCTGTTAAAGACAAAATAAAACTGCAAAGGGCAGATTCACTACTATGCTCCAACTGCTTTGCGATACTTTAGAGATTCCAACCACCCATTAAGTGGACTTAACTACCCAGTTAAGTCAACTTTATGTCTGGTTTCCACTGTGAAAGCGGAAAAATACATCCGGAATGTATTGATCCAGCTGTTCTAAATGAGATATCTGAGAATTAAAGCCTTTACAATCAGACTCAACTATGATTCTCTTTGTCCACTGCAAAAGCAATGAAAAGACAGTTACGTTCTGATATCTTTTTATTGTACTCCTGAGGAGCAAGAAGGGAATATTCTCCTTGATTCCTGGGAAAAAGTAGCCAGCTTAGTCATGAAGGCCTAAATCACATCTTTGTATACACCTCAAATTCACTTTAGCTCTTCAGTACAGGCACCACACTCTGTAAGTTGAACCAAACACCAAAGCTTCAGCTTTAGGAAGCACATCATTGAACTTCACTCTGTTCATTTACAGCTGTATGCAGTTTTGGGTTTCCATTTTACTGTATTACTAAATCACCAAACTCCCTTCACATGCTATCTAAAGCAGCAGCAGTGCAAGAGAGCTGAGGGTGTGTAACTCTCAGTAAAAGCCATGATTGTAAACCTGCAGTTCTAAGCCTTATGTACTTCATGAAGGGGGTAGGTTTTTCTTTCTAAATTAATAATATACTAGATTATATTCTACTGTGATCATTCTAAGAATAGAAGCTCTTTTCCCGCTCTTTCTGACAAGACACTTATGAGATGCAGGATTTCATAACATGTCCGTTGATGTACCACAATAAAGTACCTCCTTATGCAGGAAACTGGACTGAATTCAAGGTTTACATGTGATCAGCATTGCTTGACTCATACCTTGTTTATGTTTGCTACTTTTTTTAGCATTCATGTCTGTCTACAGATTGACCATGCTTCTGCTGAAATGGGTCACAGAGGGTTGTACTCACTAACTCCTTGGTACAGGTCTTCCGTTAGGAATAAATCAGACAAGGCAAGTACAGAGTAAAACTGTAGGGCAAGATGCCCTTGCTTCACAAAGGTACTCCACTTAATCAAGATGGGCAGCTCCATTTAACCCTCTTCATTTAGTTTCTAAGTTTAATTTAGTTCAGTTGTAAAAAAATTGTTGACAATGAGTGAAATCTAAGTCACAAGCTAAAGGTTTAACATGCTATCTGTATTCTACCTTCTTTGTACTCTCATTGACTGCCTTTTTATTAATTATGGAATAGCAATGTCTGGCCCATTTGGGGTGGTTTTTTTTCTTACTGATCTTTCAAGAAAATAACTTGTAATAGTGTAAAAACTTAGTTAAAATACATCAGATTTGCATGGTTGCTTAGTAGCCAGATACTAGTCCTCACTGAAATTCCAACAGATAAATATACTATTTATCCAGCCACAAAAAATGTGTGTACAGAAGATTGCACCTTCTGTCTCAATATGGGTATTTTACTTTGCCAAGTTGCATAAATCAATAAAAACCCATGTGCACAATGTCATGTATGAAAATTTTGCTCTTGCTAGTTTGATTATCACAGCACATAAATTTCTAAGAATGTAGGTTACTCAAACTAGAAGGATCATCAAAACCAATCACTTTCTCAGTAATGTAATAAAATTGCTTTGATGAATTTATACTTACTGAGAAGCTTCCGCTGTCTTGAAGGTCGGTCCAGACATTGACAATTTGGTCCATATTTTACTACTTCCAGCACATACACTTTATAGACAATTTTTTTATTTTGTGCCGGCATTGTCCTCTAATCTGTGTGGTTCTCTTTATCCCCAAGCTATTAGTTGTTAAAGGCAGACACATAGTTCTTCCTACCTGTATGTGGTCTTCATGTGTGTCCACATAACTGTACGTGTCCTATGTAGAACTCATTTCTTCGGTATATGCTTTTTGAAAATTCTCCACCTTTAAATAAGGTCTCTATTTTAGATAACATAGAACCCTACTTCATAGCTGATCCAGTTTGAGTTCTTTTTTTTTTTTTCCATCTGGAGGAGTCCAGTTAAGATATTGCTGGTGCTTCATATCCTGACAACCCTGGTACTAATACTTCTCTGTCTCTGGAAATGTCTGTCCTGTTACACTTCAGAATTGATTTCCTTATTTAAGGCTGCACCATATTGGTGGCTTATAATAATCTGATGATAAATAACGTACCCAAGTCTTTTACCTCCTATTTCATTTTCCTTTAATGTGCTCTAAGCTTTTACCAGAAATCCTTGATACTAGAAGTGTGTAACTTTGTCCTAAATTATAGAATTTATAATAGGAAGGTAGGATTATTTTTAAGTTGTATTCCGAGGCTGCGTTACAGTTTCTGTCACTATCAAAATCTTTCTGCGTGTCCTGGGACATGTCAAACTTTCTGTTCCTCTCTGGAACAGAGCAAGGTGATATTTTACATCAGAACACCAGTGGAAATACATTTTCTTTACTTCTTAGCAGTACTCAGACACAGGGATGATTGAAACCACAAAATCAACACAATTAATATTCTTCAAATAATTTCCTTTGTGAGTTCAGGTTATTACCATAAGGTTCAGTTACTACATAACTTGCCAAGCGAATCATCAAAGATGTCAGCATTCAAAGATTTGAGCCATTCAACATAATACCTGTTCTCTGTTCATGATTTATCTTTCTTATGCTGTTTCTTCCTGGTCTTCATGCTGAAGTGTTTCTTGAACAAAGACTATGTTTATATCTTATCATCATGGTAAACATGGGGATAAATGCCTGTAGGGAGAATGACCGACATGAATAAAGGTACAGAAATGGAAATTGCCCGCCCCAAGCTGGAGGAAGCAAATGATGCTCCTTCTCAAATTCCAAGAAGAGTGTCACATGAAGTGACAGGTCTAGCAAAAACTAGCAAAGGTTTTTAATGGAGCTATTAAATCAGAGTGGTTCTTNTCAAAACTCTTGATGCCCCAAGCTGGAGGAAGCAAATGATGCTCCTTCTCAAATTCCAAGAAGAGTGTCACATGAAGTGACAGGTCTAGCAAAAACTAGCAAAGGTTTTTAATGGAGCTATTAAATCAGAGTGGTTCTTTCTGACTAGCAAATATTAAGTGTGGTCCCTGTCTTCAAGAAAAAAACTACACGGGCAACTATTGTCTCAGATAATCCTGCTTTTATTCAAGGCTTTAGAACCTTTTTTTAATAAAATAATTTGGAAATGAGATTAAAGGTAAATCATACAAAAGGTGATTTACCAGGGTAGGTTGTGCTAGATTAATAGGATATTTTTTTTCAATAATAATATAAAGTATCTTCTACACAGCAGGAATGTAGTTGGTTGGTCTGTCTGGTATTCAGTAAGAAAACAGGTGCAATACCCTTTGGGTGTGTATTAATTAAACTAGGCAGGATGGCAATTGTTACTGAAATTGAAGCACATAAAGTGGTCAAAGGAGAGATGCTTGGTTATGTGTGGTGGGTTGACCTTGGCGGGACGCCAGGTGCCCACCCAGCCACTCTATCACTCCCCTTCCCAACCAGACAGGGGAGAGAGTAAGGTGGAAAAAACAACTCGTGAGTTGGGATAAGGCAGCAAAAAGTAAAGCAGAAGCTTTCCCGCACAATAGCAAAGTGAGAGATAGCAGGTTTTGTTCTCTACTTCCCATCAGCAGCGATGGTCGGCCACCTCCAAGAAGCAAGGCTTCAGCACGCATGACAGACAGTTCCTCAGCAGGCAGCCATCGGAGACAATGAATGCCCGCCTTCTACTCCTTGCCTCAGCTTTTATATCTGAGCTGGCGTCATACGGTATGGAATATCCCTTTGGTCACATTGGGTGAGCTGGCCTACTTGGGTCCTCTCCCAGGATCTTGTCCCCAACTGAGGAAGGAATGTTACAGTGCTGGTGCTGTGCCTGCCCTGCTCAGCAGTAGCCAGAACACCGGTGTGTTATTCTAGCTACCAGTGCAAAGCACAGCACTGTGAGGGCCACTGTGGGGAAACAAACTCCAGCCAGACCCAATACATTATGTTAGTGGTGAAACCTCCTTTTTGACATAGGAGCTTCTTAAGTGTCGGTCTAAAGACTGATCTTTTATGATTTGCCATTACTTGACAAGTAACAAAAAAAAAAATAGAAGTGTGCTAATGAAGATTACTGGTGAGTTCGCAAGCATTATAAATATATAGGAGGACAGGGAAATGAGAGTGAACTGGGGACTGTGAGGACAAAAGTACTGGAGAGAGGATGGTGACATTTAATAGTAGAACTTTTAGCACTTTTAGCATAGTATGCATATTAATAGCTAGCTTGGAGACTGAGGAGGTGACATGGTATGCTGGTTGGCAGTGTTGTTCTTTGATCCCTGGGTTCTCAGGGATTGTAATCAATCACTGTTCCTGCAGTCCTGGGTCTTTACTTGGACAAGAAGGTTTCAGGGTGATGAGGACAGTAAGGCATAACTGGTTCATTGAAGCAAGTTGCACTGATTCCATCTTTGTTAATTTAGCTGACATGCAGTCTTCCTCCTTCTTCTCTTCTGTTTCTCCTGGCTGTACATACAATCTTGTGCTAATCTAAAGCTAAGTTAAAGGTAGATATTTTGACAGCAGAAAATAATCGTGCATCTCTGTGTGCTTTGCAGTATTTAGATTACTCCTTTGAACTGCCTGGAGTCATTACAACACAATGCAAACAAGAATAGAATAAATCCCTGAGTGGTACAGTATATGTACTGAAAACATGTTGTGCGATCAAAATACCTTTGCATTAAAGCAGCAGAGGGTTTTGCTAGCATTTTTGATGTGATAAATAAGCAACTAATTAAATATTGCAAATTATGGAGAGCATACCTTTAATAGCTGAAAGGCAGTTCTCCAATGTTTAGTTCCTTGCATACTGTTCAAAATTACGCTTTCAAGACCAACCTTCATTATATATCTAGGAGTGATTTATTCTTTCTTGGCTTATGTCTGTGAATTTGTTCTTAGTAAACATAATGTCATGAAAATGGGAGAAAAAAGACAAAAGGAATTCTAGTGGCTGGTATTGAAGTTGAAAGTGTCCTCCTTAGATTATTTTGCAATCATCTCCTTAGAATAGAGGCACTCTTCCAAGGCAGAAGAAAAGGGGGGGAAAAAACCCTTGAAAAATCTTCAAAACAGTCTCTCTACTTACTTAAACTGCCATTGCTATTTTTGTAGGAACAGAACACAGACAGGTGCTATCACTGTATTCTGGATGCTAACAGAGACAACAGTGAACTCATTTCTGTTGCTTTAGTGTCAGTTAATATTTATTCTGGGTACACAGATTACAGTCTTAATTATCACTTTTTTTTTTTCTCCCCCTCTCAGGGGTGTGTGCATGTATAATTTTTGTTAGTTCCCACTTCTTCCTATTCTTCCCCCGGGTTTATCAATAGCTCTCTACCTAAATGTGACATTTTTGATTGGTAGTCACTCACTACACTTTGGGATATATTTTATCCCTTCTTTGTGTGTGCTGAATAGCGTGGTAGGGTGAATTGAATCTTGACATTTTGAAGTGAAATAGGCTTGTTTTCTTTTCAAATCCCTGAAGTTGTTTAGTGAAATGCTGCAGTCTAGGCTTTCTTTTTTACTGATATATAAATAGAAAGAAGATTAGTTTTGAAAGCACAATGGCTGCTTACAGACTACAAAACAGTGGAAAAAAGGGAGGAACATACCTTGATGTCAGTAACAGTTTTCTGGGATGGGGGTGGAGGAGGAGGAGAAAAGTAGGGAGATAAAGATTCAGAGATGAAAGGAGTTGGCTTTCAGCCTGGTATCTCCATCAGGGAAGTGTGCTGAATGGAAGGTGGTGTCGTAAGAAAGGTCAGTCTTCTGCAGTTCACTTAAAACTTACCTGAAGTTGTATTTGCACCTGATACAGAGCTGTGATTGGATTGGAAGTTCCAAATCTATACATCATCTCCAGCCTATTATTCCATGTATGCTGATTTATTCTTTTCAACTTTCATCCTAAGTTACTTCTATTCCTTTGAATTCGCTCAGTTCTTTGTGATCTGTAATGCTGAGGTCTAGTAATGGAGATAGTTATGGTATTCAGAAAGATTATAAAAACTTCAAAAGATACCTAATTTCTAAAGTTGCTCATACCTGTACTGCTTGTAACTTTACTGCTGCTTTTATGGAGTGGTTGTTGACCCAAATACTGCCAAGTTACGTACTGAGAGCTTATTGAATTTTCTTGTCAATTAGATAAGTGTTCTAGCCAAAAGAATAAAATCATAGCATCATAGAATGGTTTGGGTTGGAAGGAACCCTGAACATCATCTAATTCCAACCGCTTGGGTAGGGACACCTGTCACTAGACCAGGTTGCTCAAAGCCACGTGCAGCCTCACCTTGAACACTTCCAGGTATAGGGCATCCACAGCTTCTCTGGGCAACCTGTTCCAGTCCTCCACCCTTCACCCTTACAGTGAAGAATTTCTTTCTAACATCAAATCTAAGTTTACATTCCTTCAGTTTGAAGCCATTACCCCCTTGTCTTATCACTACATGCCCTCTACAGTCCCTCTTGCAGACCCCCTTTTAGGTACTGGAAGGCTACTATAACATCCTCCTGGAGCTTTCTCTTCTCCAGACTGAACAATGGAATGCAATGTGTGTTCTCAAATGTTGAGAGTGTTGTAGCATTCACAGAACTGAGATAAAACATCCATTTAAGACTGAGATCTGGCAAGAGCCTTGTATACCAAACCATCACAGTCATAGTCATTTATAAAGGAAATACATTTTGGTGCTATCTGAAATGGGCAGAATTAATTTTTTAAACACAACAGGTCTCTACTGTTCAATTAGCTTTATCTACCTAATGATTCATCCATCACAGACATATAAACATTCACACAGCATATACTCGACCTAAACACAGCATGCATGAGTAGAACCTTCTTGGCAAGAGCTTTTGGCAAATATTCCAGCTTTTAATTAGCTGCCAGCTACCTTAGAAAACTGCAGAAACCCAGGAACATTAGAAACAACTAGAAATAATAATAAAAAAAAAGCTGTTGACACTAGAAGAGGCCTCTGATGAAGAACTTTATCTGTGTCACTCTCTACTGCAAATCTGTGGCCAATCCAATCAGCACAGCTTCAATTCACACTCTTCTTGGGATAAAGCAGTGAACTGATATACAGTGCAAATCCACATTCTCAAAAAATTAAGATTTTTTTGTTTATATTTGTACTGACACAAATCCAATCTGACAATATTAAAATAATACCATGTCTGTGATTCCGCCATTCAGAACAATAAGTAGATACTTTTGACTTATCTGTTGCAGTGATAAATACCTAAATTAGCCTTTCAGGAATGTAAACATTCCCTTCAGAGCTTTCTCTGCATTTGTCACCAATACTTTGGATTTGTAAATCACATGTTCCAAAAGGAATATGAGAGTGTGTGGAGAGTTTTTTTCAATTCCTAAAAACTCTTAAAAGAATTGCTAAGTGGGCTGAATTAATACTGTAATGTTGGAAGAAAAGTTCAAGAAACGACAGCTATTACAACAGCAAATTTTCTTATAAAGGATTTGAGGTACAGACTCTCAAGATGTGTTGAGCATTTACACACATAGCTCCCACTCACATAGATACCAATGCAAGATTTTCACTCATTATCCCCAAATGTCAGTGGCAGAGCAGATTCGAAATTTTTTAATAGACTTCTGTGAAGGAAAAAAAACAATTTACAATACAGTAATGTCCTAGAGCACATTTAAGTTTATGGAATGAATTAGTTCTCTGGGAAAGATTTTAAAAAGAAGCCCTAAGCATCATCAAATTAAACATATAATGGTAAAGTCAGTTAACTGTCTATTTGCATATAATGTGAGTTTATAGTTGAATAAGTTGTTTAAGAGGTTATATAACAGAAATACGGAAAGTCTTGTTATATTATATTGCCCTGTACCATTAGTCTGGTAATGCAGAAAGATGCATGTACACTTATCTGTATTATACATACATATGAAAATAATTTGACAGATCAGAAAAAAAGACATTTTTAGCTGTGATCTAGACTGCCAAAAATACCTCTGTTTATTCAGTTTGCTTTCATATTTAATTGCCTACCTAGTCATCTGTGGACATAATGTTGGCATACTCTGTATAATATGATAGAGTCTCATTTTAGGTGTATAATGAACTTCAGTTTCCTAAGTGGAGTTTATATTAGGTGACATTTTCCATGTTGAGAAAATTGCTTTTCTTTGAGAAGAAGCTTTATGGCAAAAAGATTAGAAATCTAAGTTCATTCTGTCAGTTTCAGCAAAACATTTGCAATGGCTCACAGTTAAAAAGAAAGCTGAATGTCTTGATGGTAGATTCCCCCAGAACAGGCTGAAAAGGCACTGTCAGTAAGAATGCTGTAATTTCTTCAATGCCTGTGAATTTTGTCGATTGTACCTCGAAGGAGTGGCACAGGTAGAGTCAAGAGCTTCTTGAATGACTCAGGAAGTAAGACGTGCTTTTGTTGTGCTGTTTAAATTAGACCAAAAAAAACCAAAATCCCAGAAATTTGTGTTAAATTAGAATCCACCAGTCTGTTCTTCATAAATTTCATCTCGTCATTTAGAGTACAAATGTTGAAACAAACCTTCGACATCATTCAAAGATAGGAGCACTACAAGCGGAACCTTCAAACTGGATGTTTTATTCACAGTTGCCTTCATCTCTTCTGACGACCACTCTCACAGAAGTTAAAGGTCTCTTGATTAGAGCGTGTCACTTAGAAGAGCATGAAAATGCCAAGAATTTAATTATTGGTGTTCCATTGCCACAGCAATTGTTGTATATTTAATTTCTCTCTTAAAACTAGGGCAAGGGGAAAAAACAAGTAAGCGCATCCCCATGTCTTTTTTAATTCTCTTTTTCTCATGAAGCTACATAAAAGTCCTGACTGAGTAAAACAACCTGTGTTGGTTTCTCTAGCTTTTTGTAGCATGATCAGAGGGAGGAAGTTTATGGAGAGGGAGGGCCATGCAAAGCCCAAATAATTGCAGGTGATTTTTGGGATGCAGAGAGCAAAACTTACAACAGAATCCCAGAGACTCTGATGAGAAAATTGCTAGTTTTCGTATTTGGTCCTAGGGGCCAAGTCAGATGGCAAACAGACAAAAGCAGCTCTGAATAGGTTACAGAAAACCTTGTGATCTCCATGTCCACCACGGATATAAACCGGATTTTATAAATCCCTGACACTTTCCCTGTATGGTTATTAGCTTTTCAAATTAAAGTCAGGCTTTCCCATTTCCCCCTGTCTATGGAAAATCTGCTGTCCTGAGAATTTAATGGATTTTATATCACTCTAGACACTCCCAAGGGAAGAAGTCCCTCCCTCTTCTTGTTATGGTAGTGCTGAGCCAGTGGAGCACACTAATTACATGTGAGGACTACCATAATGTACTCGTGTCTCTTTGATTTTCCTTGAAGGCCATCTTGTCTTTCCATATACCTGGAAGAGGAAAAGTTAACCGTGTTGAGTCAAGCGTTGCTACTTAGAATTTGGAAAGAAATAAATTTTCCTGTCATGCAAGTTTCTCTCTTAATTTGCTCTTACAAAATCCCCCGTTCATTGTTAGGCAGTTCAGAAACACAGAAGGCTTTCACGTGGCTTCTTGAGAGTCTCTGTTGCAATCAGTCTGATAACAAAAAGAGGAAGAATTCAGTTTAAAGTAGTGAAAGAATTCAACATTGAAGGGGTAGATGAGCATGAGAGTCATACAATTCTAAACCACTCCTAATTTGATCAGTCTTCATCCAAAAAAGAATATTGAAGGGCAAGAGAAATTTCAAAGTCCGTCACAGAAGAAGGTACATGAGAAGGGACTGAAACATTGGGTGTTGACCATTTAAGGAAAAATATAAAAATAGGCACAGTAAAAGTAAATAAATTAATAAAGTAGATCCTACCAGGAATTTTTATTCTCCATAAGTCTGCTAATACAAGCATAAAGGGAACGGGTTTTTAATTAACTTGCTTTTAAAATAGACGGCAGATCTTTAATGCAAATTACACTATGAAACTGATTGCCACCAGGTGCTGCTTGAGCTAAGATTATAGTGAGATTCAAAGGTGAACTGGACATCTCTGTGGATTTGAAGAATATGCAGAAATGGTTAAAATTCACATGTAAATAGTGCTTAAAAAGCATTTTGGAAGGCATGTAAAGCTGGATGTTTCAGAATCTAGAGCAATCTCTTGCCATTAAGGAATTGGAAACAGGTTTTTTCCACATCTGCATTTCATGTTATCTCGCATAATTTCCCTAAAACTTCCAAAACGCTATGGAGGCAGGATATAAGACCAGTTGGGCTCAGGTCTAATCCAACATGGCAATTCTTACATTATGATTAATGAGGTTCCCTTTATCAACAGCTGTGATTCTGACCTTTGTGGCTCTGGTACTTATCACCTGATTTATACATCCTCATAACCTGCATCTCATTTTGAATAAAATAAAAACCTAAGTAAGTTCCATTCCATTGCTATAACCTTTTCAAATATTTGCTCATTCAAATAATTTATTCACAGAATCTCAGATTATACATCAGCAGCACTCTTCTAAAGTATACTACTACTATTAAGATTTTTTTTAGATACAGGCATTCCTTATGACATTTAAGAGAGAAGTAATGTGCTGACAGTAACCTCTCTGCATCCAAAACTTGAATTCTTGCTTTGGACACCCAGTTTTAGAAATGTGGATCTCTCTTATTTAGCATTGTGACAGGGTTAGATACATTCAGAGATTTCTTTCCTGGTTTGTGATGCTAGTGTGATTCAGGACATGTTCGTTTGATGTGTTATAAAATGAGCCAGTTTATCTTTAGTTTAGCCTGTGATCAGTGGGGTAGAGTCCTTTTCCTTTGGGAGCTGAATGCAAAATAACTGAAGCAGATTGAAGTTGGCAGTGACTAATGAAGTCTTGTGAAGGAGTCAGGAGTCACTGGGTTAGTACATAGGATGGATTGAGAAGAGAGTAACAGCAGCCTCTTTGTTGAGTTTATGTTGTCTGGTTGGGGGTTTTTTGATTTTTTTTGTTTTTTGCATAATCAGTGCTTCTGTGAAGAAAATCTCAAAAAAAAAATTAGAAATTCCTGATGTATATCTCTGAAACACACACAGTCGCACACACATTTGTTACAGAGGAGATAATTCTAGGCTTCCATGTTTAATGAGGCAGCATGGTTGCCTAAAGGTGTTCTACATGTTAATGATTTTAATCAGTCACACAGAATTTATGGAGCTAGAATTTCAATTGAAATTAGCATGAGTTAAAACCGCAGTCATTTATTTCTCTGAGAGCTCCCCCTACTTTGCCAGTTCGATAATATGCCCCGTTGTCACAGAGTCTGGCACAAATAAATCAGTTGTTATGCAGGCACCACTGAGCAGCCTGCAATTGGACTTGTACACAGAGCACAGCTACTGTGAGTAGAAAGCACTGCAATTGGTTTTGCATTTGTTATACATGTAAAATCTGTGGGCATGGAGCAAAGACAGAAGGAGCAGGAGCAGGAGGAAGAGGAGGAGGAGGAGTATGCCAGCCTGGCCTCGAAGGTACTGGGAAAGGGGCAGAGACTACGCCAGCCAAGCCCCTGCCTCCAGCCTGAGAGCTGACCTGGGTCAGAAACCACTGCAAACTGCTTCTGCCTTAAGCCCATGATTAAGTGATTTGAATAGCCTGCCTAACCTCAGCTGTGTGTAAAGGAGGGTGAAGGAGGTCCGATACTGAGGAGGGAAGCATTGCCCTCCTTATGCAATCTTTGGAGAATTTATCTGGGCTTTGTACTACAAGTATCACTGATGTAAAGTTACAGCCCAGACTACAATTATTGGAAGTTTTTCAGCAATCTTACAGCAGTTCAGAAAACTGCTGTGGTGTTACACTATTTTTGTTCCTGAAGTTCTTGTTGAAGCCTTTTGTTTAGAAAAGTCTTTAAGACATTTTCTTTTTTTAGACTTTTTCTTTTTTAGACTCACAATAATTTGGGGATTTTGACTGAAACATTGTGAGGCAAACTGATTCAGGCTCTCTGCAATCTAACTGTCCCAGCCTGTGCACACGGAGTGCAACAAGATTTGTGTTTTCCACCTCATTAAACTGACAGCAGAAATTAGTTTGTGGTATTAAAAACTAAAAAGTTAAATTACAGCTACACGTGTCCTTTATGCAATGGGGTGTGTGAAAGATGTTTAATTTTAATGTTTGCTATAATGGAGACTTTAAATTGCAATGTTTGTCAAATCTCTAATCTTTGTTTCAGAGTGGAATATTAATTATGCTTTTAACTACGAGAGGTAAATAAAATGAGCATCCACTGCCTGCCTAAGGGTAAATTGCAGATTACTGACAACGTGACGTGGCGTACTAAATGTCAGTTTTGTCAAACAAATTTAGAGGAACAGTTAAACTATTAGCTTCCTGTTGTTACAGGGGTTTTTTTTGCAATGAATGACTGTTCCTAGCAGCAGGGGCACTGTACCATATGGAACACTAACAGAGCTAAATCGAATCAGCGAGATGAATGAGGAGATAGCACTACAGACGCACTCAATTAGTTTATAACTGTCTATTAACTTCTGTTGGTGGTTTTGAATAAACAATAGATTAACCATTACACCCCTTCTTTTTCTTTATAAAACCAGTAGAAAGATAGTGTGATGAGGGCACACAGTGAAGAAGAAACTGAGGAGTTTCTTTTTTTTCATTTTTGCCTCCTGCTTCTTAATAACTCGTGTCATATTGGCTGTACCTGCAAATAACAAAATGCATTCATTCCAAGAAGCAAATCAAAATATTTCAGATGTGGTTGTGCATGCAGAGTAGTTCTTTGCATTACCAGGAGTTACTCTGCCTGATTTTTCTTTTTTTCAGGACCTGGTTTAGTAGCAGGGGAACACTAGTATGTGCATGTAAGCCAGTCACTGCGATTTATTCAGCAGCTAAAGTGCTTTCATCAGTACCAAAATAAAAATGTTATGAATGTGTCTGCCTCTCTCTCTCTGTGCCCCAAACCAGTTTTAGTCCTGAACTACTTTTAGCAGGTAAGAGCTGATGCATTAGTGTGCCCTTGACTAGGAAAACTTAAAACATGTTTGATTTTGTGTACCAGATCACGTTCTGCTAGAGTCATTAGAGTCAGATTATTTCCCTCTAATTTAAATACTAAATAAATAAACATAATACAATATATTACTATCCCTGACTTCCATTTAAAACGTTGGAGAGAGATGAGGACCTCCAGAGGTCACTGAGATTACCTCATATTATATTGTGGTATTTTTGTCTGTTATTTAATTTAAAATTGCTATTAAGAAAATATCTAAATACTTTACTCAAGCTATTCCATGTCACACTTTCACATTAGGTGTTAAACACCTATTCAGTGAAGGTTTTACTACTGCTGAGTCTGAAATACAAAACATCAGAGAGAAAAAGTGGGTAAGGTAAATTAAGAGAGGGACATTAGGTGTACGAGATAAAATAATAAATATATCAAGCCATGCTTAGCTCCCAATCTGTTAGTAAGAGTGGTCCATAACTGCCATAAGCCTCGTCATCTTGTGATTGCTTGGAGCTCAGTACCTGTAGAGACAACCCTGAATTGACCTTAAGTTATAGCCTTCTCTTTAAATTCTTACCTAAGTTTGTTTTGAATCATTGTCCCAGTAGAGCGCTGAGGGACACTCTGCCCATCCATTGTATCATCTTAAATGAGGAATTTACAGATTTTGGAGACACTTTAAATTTCATCCTTTTTTTAGCCTTGTTGCTGTTTAGCACTTAGTTCATTATACAAATAGGAGAGGTAGCTAGGAGATGTTGGAGACCAGGTGCTGGGAACCAAGAGGAGGTCCGGGAAAACAATACTTAGGGAACACAGGACATTAATTCATACAAAGCTTGAATCCATGAGTTGTACTGCTCGTAAATAAAGTTGTTTGAAAATACAAAGCTTCCATTTTCTGGACCAACCCTCCATTTACATAAAAACATTGATTCTACTGAAATCCTTTCATCTGTCAGCTGAATGCAATAGTCTTCTCCATCTTCTCTGTAAAGACTAACACTTCTGTCAGCCTACTGCTAACTTCCTTACAAGATCCATGTTACTAATGAGTGAAGTGGGTTTTGTCTGTCCCTTTACCATCATATTTCACAGAGGGTGATGTAAGTTTTAATTAATAAAACTCTATGAAATATTTAAACCTCCTTAAGTGAAAGGAGTGATATTAGTAAAGTGGAAAAATAGCAGTAGAGTCTTATACTGTGTAGAAACACAAACTTCATAGATCATAGTGGGGAAAAAAATGTAGAAATTGGCAAACTCATGCTGGGACTGCAGAGGGGAGATTAGTTGTTTTTATCAGATGCAGGCCACAATATTAATACATTCCTATCTGTAGGCTATTTTGACATGTAAAACAGATTTTCCAATTTATGCAAACATTTCTGTCTGCCCCTGGTGGAGTAAGCTATTTTTTTCAGTTTTACCTGCACATAGCAATAATTCGTAAACTTACCTAATTTCTAAAATCAGCTGTTGTAGTAGAGGAAATACGGTTTTACTGCCACTTAAAATTCTACCTAAACTTATGTCCAACTCTCCGATCCAGGTGCCCAGTATCTCCTTCAGCCTGCATTTCTGAGTCTGGATTTTGGGAAAATTCTTTGTTATTTAGCTTCTTGTTATCATAACTTCTCATCTAAAGTCAACTAGATTCTCCTCACCTGTAATTCACCTATGTCAAATACTATTAAGAGTGTCATTGTCCACTCTTAGTTAGCTAGTTATTTATAGTGTTGCAGCATTTTCAAAGAACATGCTGTTTAAATAGCGAACATGTGTCCCTGATGAATCACACAGATGTCCACTCATCTGTTTTCAAGTTACTTCTTTCCTAGCTGTTGAAGAAACTATCACAGTATTATTTTTTATCCAATGTTTGTAAGTGTAAAGATTACTGGTGACTGTTAAAAATTACCCCCTGATGGAGGGTAATGTTGTTCCATGCAGTGGTTTGTATGGAACAACATTACCCTTGGTCGAGGGGTAATTTTTGAATGCCATTATGCTCTTGTAAGTACCCACGGTGCAGCACTTAGGTCATCTTTGCACTAAGAGGATTCCATTACTAAGTTTACTGAGTGACTGGGTTTAATGGATATACTGGAGATCCTGCTTTTACATTTGGTCTTGCACAAGTAAAAGTTAGCAAATGGAAGCCTGTTAGCTCCTTGAAAGAGCACTCCTTTCTCCAAGGCCAGAAGTGGAATGTTCTGTTCTGAATTCCTTGTTCACTTAACTCTCCACTGAAGACAACTTCAAGGAGTCTTGTAATTTCCTTTGAAACACACTCCTTTTTAACAAGTTGTCTAGATAGGCTAGGAAATGTCAGTCTAGTCAAAATATTTTTTTGCCATCTGATCCTTAAATAGTTATAATTTGAATCAAACAGTATGTTAAAGAGAAATTGTTATGATCTAGTTTATGAATGTGATATACTTGCAGTTGTACATTCATATTTCTTTAGGTTTAGAAAACAATCACAAAACTACAGATATTTTCAGGTGCTTTCCTATAGTTAAATAGCCATAACTAATATAGTATGGATACTTACTCTATATCATTAGAAAACATACCAACACTTGTGCCGAAACTTAAAAAGAACCTGTTTTACAGTAAATACTACACTACTTAAGAAGCATTCCTACTCAGTTTTCTTTTTCTTTTTAAAGTGCAGCTAAAATTTCAGCAGATTCTCTGGGAGGATTAAATGTCAACATATTCCCAAATGTTATTGACTGGTACTATTGTCTTGCAATGTAATCTCCTGCTAACATCTCTCTCTCTGATTTCTGCTAATGGGACTCTTACCCAGATCTGTCTCTTGACCTAATCTACAGTTTATTACAGGCATTAAGATGCTCCCTCCTAAGTACCATCTCACAAACCATGTAGAGCTTTAAGAGAGAATTCTGTGCTAGGTATATTATTCAATAAACTCATAGAAAGGATATTACTAACCATTACATTCTTCAGGGGTGCAGAATCATTTTGATGGAACTCTTTCAAGTTTTGCTACAGAGATACTGCTTACTTTGTTATCAAATTATGGGGGGGGAAGGTGTTTAATAAAGAGCAAGCAGCTTGCAGCTGTCACAGTTTATATCGTTCCTATAAATGATGAGGTGGAGAGTTAATTTTAGCGCAAACACATTATATATTGGAAATCACCGTTGTGTGTTTTTATTGCAAAGGAATAGTTTGCTATTTTCAACGCAAAAGCCTGTTAAGATCTGTTTCTGGCCTCATTGCCACCTCCCTTCAGGCAGGTCTGTGTAGCTCTATAAATTTCAGTATACTTACTGTATTACATCACTACCTTAAACTTAAAATTTCAGTATATTTGAACTATGGACTGTGTATTGTAAAAACAGCAGCTGTCATTACTGTTAAATTTACAAATTCTAACTGACTAATTTTTTAATGATACAGTAGAATTTTAGTTGTTTGAGGTTTTTTCCTTTTGAAGAACAGCACAGTGCCTAGCAGCTCATTTTAATACACATAATATTCTTGTAATGGATGATTTCATCAGGGGAAGGGCTATGACGTTATTTATAGCCTTTACTCTGTTGTTCAAACGGAACGTTACTGTGCAAGCTGTTTAGAAGTTTCAGATTTTTCCTTTTCTGAGGATAAAAGATGTCTTTCTGTCTTTAAAAGTGTATTATCACAGAAATTAGGATTAGGTTTGAGCACAAATACAAGGCATTCATTTTTTTGTGTGTGTTTCTGTGACAGAGGTGTAGACTTAAAGGTAGCTTGGTTCTATGCAAAAATTTTGATTCCTCAGTCTTTGGATTATCCTTCTGCTTGTGGGTGACAAAGCTCTGAGTGAAAATCCCATATTATATGCAGTCATTAATTAAAATTCTTTTCAAATGTTAACATTATTGTGGCTATAAAACTATTTTATTTTTCAGATGAAACTGTATTAGAAAGATTTAGAGAAGCTTTCCTTGACACCTTTCTTACATCTTTTAATTAAATGCCTTTGGTGTTAATAGGTTCAAGTTTGCCAGAATTAGAAATGAAGGGATCTAAACATATGTATTTGAAATGTTCTTACCTAAAGCCCCCGTGGTATGCAGCTATTTCAGCTGCCCTTTCCACCGTGGTATAAAGAGCCCCTAAAGCGGATTAATCAACCTTCTTTGCCATACAAGCCTCATACTAACATCTTCCTTACGAGCCATTGAATACAGCGCATAAGACTACAACACACACACACACACACCTGCTAAGAGAGAGGTAGGGACTGGAAAACTTCATTAGCAGTTTATACAGGGGACAGATGACAGCTTCTCCCAGAAGCTGCATTCTGCTGTGTGGGATTAAACTGGATTGAGCATGCAGCTGCATCTTAGACTGACCAAATAGTATCAGCCGCACAAGGCCTCAGCTGGACTGCTTCCTCCTCTAGTCATGTCTTTGGATTACCAGCAGTCCATCTGCCACTGTGCTTCCACTGCCAATTAATGATATACCCTTGGCTTGGGAGAGCACTTGAATGGTTTACAAGCTACATACTGCTAAAGGACCACTGTTCAGTGCCTTCCTTCCCCCAGTGAGCACAGAGCACTATTACATTAGTGCACTAACAAGAGCACTATGCTCCAGGTGGATTTTCATGCATCCCACTAGTTATTCTACTCGCCCTAAGGGGATGGCCCAATTTCAGCAGCCCCCTAGAAAAAAATTATTTTCTTTCTTACATGACCGAGCATTGCCTATTCTGAGCTTTTGGTCAGTGACTTCTGTTGAGACAGATTACTTCTTGTGGATGAAAAAGAGGATAGAATCCTCTAAAAGACTGATTAAAACTCTATGCAGTTGAATATTTTGAACTGCTGAGGTGTATTGAATATTATGGAAGTCTTGAAGAAGGGAATTGCTTGAAAAAGTGAAAGGCACATGATGAAGTGCATGTAGTGCAGAAAAAGACATGTGCAAGCTTGTGAATGCTCAGTACCAGGACTAGCAAATACGTTGTACAGGCTGTTGCCTGTATTCGGATACAGAGAGGCAAAAATTGTCTATTCAAGTGAGGACTGTGGATCAAAAGCCAACATGAACAAGGAACTCTGTCTTTCATAGCAGGCAATATACCCAGGAACCGAAAAAGTACCTCCCTCTGCAGGACTTCTGCAGGAGGTAGGTCAGGATGCTTTTTTCTTTACCAGAACTTCTGTACTAACACAATGGGGTTTTTCTTCAGCAAAAAGCCTTTAACTCTTTTGTATTCTACTGCTGTGGAACAGTGAGGCAGTGAACGAGCTGTGTTAGATTAAACCTGTCAAAACTTTTGCTTTTGGTTCTGCACTACACCACTCTATATATTTAATTACATGTTTACATATATACATGCATTTATATAATATATACAATACATATAATTTATTTACATATATTTAAATAGAAAATATGCTAAAGATAACTCCTTTAAAGAAAATTTCAGAAAACTTCAAACAATTTATTTTGGCAAATATATGTCCTTTATATGGACTTTATGTCCTTATACTGATACAACTAAATCATAGAAGGGCTTGAGTTGGAAGGGATCTTAAAGACCTCTAATTCATAGCCCCCTTCCACTAGATCAGGTTGCTCAAAGCCCTGTTCAACCTGGGCTCACAGGACCATGCCTGTCACAAGCTTACTCCTTTTGATGTATACCCAGCAGATCCATTGGCCCTCAAATGCCTTGATTTGTGTCCAGTGAGAGAGAGATCTATGTAAAGATGTGCATACCTTGAGGGAAAACTATTTCCTGTATTTCAAACTGTCCCAGTTCCTATTGCTTTCTGTCAACTTGAGCCTATGCAAGCCTAGAACAAACTTGTTAGATGCTGTAGAGATCTGGGGATCTGTTTTCTCCACTGGGACTTGGAAGACCGCATAGTTAAAGTAACAAGGTATTTCACATAAAAGATACCTGTCCTGTACCCAGGTGAACTTAAGATAGTGATGCACTGCAGGGCTAGAGATTTTCTCCTTGTGGAAGGAACTGCTTCTGTGGAAGATTTGCCTGGCCGTGCTTAAGGACTCATAATATCATAGCAAATCTCAAAGACAGAAGCTAGTGGGAAGAGAGGATGTGAGACTACCACATAATAGATACATCTACCATAGAGCTTGCAATTCCTCGTGCTGAGTGAGAGCACCTCTGAAAATATGGTGAAAATTTGGTGTGGGCAAAACCATCCCAGCGCAAATTTGCATTAGTTTAACACTGCCTCTTGTCTTGGTTTGTGAAAGCAGAGGGATTTTGGGCACCTACAGTGCACACCATCCCCAGGAGTTTGAGGCTCTACTTAAAACTGACAGCTATGGGATAAGAAGGTGTTTTCTTTCATCATTAGCCAGCCTTTTCTAAAATGATAATTAGTTTCTGGAAGAGAATTTCAAAATCTGTCCTGGATGTATTCCCGTGAAAAGCTTTCATGTTCCCGTTGTCTGGCACTGCACATCACCCAACTACCTCCTCCTGAGTAGGCCCCAGTGTTGTCTGTTTAGTTCTTTATTCAGGTCATAGGGTAATATGATGGGGGGAAGGAGGAAAAAGAAAAGCTGTTGAGACAAAGGAGAAGGATTGCAATGTCAAATGCAAAATATATGTTTTAGGACATATTCTGAGTAGGGTATTCTTCTACCATGTACAGGATCTTTAATACCCATCTACACAGTACTATGGATGAAATATGTCTCTCTGTGAGCCCGATATGACATATATGTCTTTTATTCATCTAAATGGTTGCTTTTAAAGTTTTGGCTTTTAAAACAAAATGAGGTATGTATATGCATTTTCATACAAAAGAACCTAGGTACTCTTATTAAATATAGATCTGGGCCTGTTTACCCTGGAGAAGAGGAGGCTCAGGGGAGACGTTGTTGTTCTCTACAACTACCTGAAAGCAGGTTGTAGCAAGGTGTAGCAAATCTCTTCTCCCAGGAAACTGGTGATTGGACAAGATGAAATGGCCTCAAGTTGTGCCAGAGGAGGTTCAGGTTGGACATGGGAAAGAATTTCTTCACTGAAAAGGTGGTTAAGCATTGGAACAGGCTGCCCAGAAAAGTGGTGGAGTTACGATCCCTGGAAGTGTTCAAGAAACTACTGGATGTGGCACTTAGTGCTGTGGTTTAGTTGACAGGGTCAGTCAAAGGTTGGACTTGATGATCTTGGAGGCCTTTTCCAATCTCAGTGATTCTGTAATTCTAAGTAAAATGGCATGTATGCTAACAAAAGAAAAAGTGCAGGTTCTGTGTAGATTTTCATTTACTGTTCCTCAGAGTTAGCGAGGAGAAAGGCAAAGGAAAGGTCAGGTGTGGAATTTTCCTGTGACCATACATTTCAGAACAGGATTTCTTCAGAGTCTTCAAATACTTCATTTCAATAAAATTGAAATAGTGTAATAAAAGCATGTAAAGTCGTATAATGTCATTTTACATTTATGTACAATTAATGTACCAGAAATTAATACAAATGAAACATAATGGAAAATAGAACATTTAATTTTCATTAAAATAAGAACATGTTATTATTAATATCATTTTAGAAAATCAAAACATAATTTGTCTTTTTTCATTGAAAATTTTTACATTCACATTATGCAGTTCAATGTGAATATAACTAGCTTGCTAACGAAAAGGCTTCATTGATAAAAATATTTATGCTAGCTTTGCTTCTTAAGTTAGAAGGGTGGTTTAGTAAATGTGGCAGAAAATGAAATAATTAAATAAGAAGAATCTATATCTATCGTCATATTCAGTTATTTGACTGTAATTTTGCTAGTATTATCCTGTATTGGTTCTGACTGAATCTCACATGTTGGACTCTTCAAAGAAAAGGCACAATTCAGGATTGCGTTCAAATCTGTAATGCTTTAAATCCCCATGCCTTCCTTTTTATGAAAGGAAAACCCTATTACCAGAACATTTAATGGGTATCCTAGAATAATTTGGATCCAAAGGGACCTTTAGAGATCATCTTTTCTAACCTGCTGCTCAAAGCAGACTTAAAGTAAATCAAGTTGCTCAGGACATTGTCCAGCAGGGTTTTGAGTATCTCCCGAGGTTGAGATCCCACCTCTCTGAGCACCTGCACCACTGTTTGACTATCCCAATGGTGACAAAAACTTATACTAAGATCTAATAGCAATTTCCTGAATTGCAATTTGTGTCTAGTGTATCTTGTCCTTTCACCTTGTTCATAGAGTCTAGCTCTGTCTCTTCTATACTCTCCCATTAGGTAGTCAAAAACAGCACTAAGATCCTCTGTGAGCTTTCTCTTCTCCAGGCTGAACAAGCACTGCTCTCTGTGTCTCTCCCTGTCCAGGATTTGTCTATTGAGAGAGATCCAGGCTGAATTCCCTGTTCAGTTACATAACACTTGAAAGTCCGTTTCCTTTTCTATCAGAAGGTCCTCATCCATTGTTTGATTGGTTGGTTGGTTGGCTGGTTGGTATCTTGGTTGGTTATACATGGTTTTTAATGGGAAGAACTCTCCAAAACCTTTAAAAATATGCTGATTTGAAGATAGTAATTCAAGGTTGACTGGATGATAATGTGTGACTTCCTGGTTTTATGAGCAGGGCCATCAGCCATAAGAGTGGCCTCAGTGCTGATCTACTCCTGTGTCAAAGGCTATAGTGATATTTTTTGATGAAATGCAGCTGTTTCACCCCTCATCTCCATACACCGATTTAGCTGCTACCAGCTGTGCCAGGTCCCTGCAATTCTCACCATAACAACCCTCTCAGATGCCTGGCTGTCACCTTCTCTTACTAGGAGGAGAAGACAAGCATACAGCAGTTTGTTGTCGCTCTGTGATTTTTTGACCTTCGAGTGTTCCAGCTGGGCTACTGGGTTCCTCCCTGTGCTCATAAAGGATTTGTCAGACCCCATATTCTAAGTGGCACCTTGATCCACGTCCTGCAAAGAGTTCCACATGGCTGCTCTAACCACTTAAGTGAATAAGTCTTTAGTGAAATTAACGTATTCATAATCATTTACCTTGTAACTAATTCTTGGGGAAAAAAATGTTTTAATATTCTGTGTATTTTTCTTACACACACTTACAATTCAGGAGGTACTCGCTATTTTCTTGCTTAATTTGAGGACTGTGAGAATCAAAACACGAATCCAAATTCATACTGTTAAATTTTGAAACAAATTCAGAAAATTTGTGCTTTTCATTTTTCTTTCCTTAGTTCAACTGAGTAGAATGGGCATTTTAGTGTCTGATTCATTACTTACAATATTCAAGGTCATGGTCAAAATTAGATAATGGTAAATTACAAAAAAATATTGCTGCTCATGTCTCATTGCTGTTTTATTCTCCTATTGGGGAGGCAGAAGGGTGCTGAATTTTTTTTTTTTTTTAAGTGTGTGAGTGCATTTTTCTGTAGATTAAGACCAGTGACTAACTTGAGCCAAAAATAGTGCAGCCAGAAGCTTTGCAGATACAGAGTTCTGCCAAAGCTTCTCAAATTCCTTTTTACTGCCATAGCCTAGAGCCTTCCCTGAAGAAGCTGTCAATCATACTAAAATATATTGAAGTCTTCTTAGATGGACAAACAAGAACTAAACTGTAACCTCAAAATTAACTTCCTCTGAGAGCTAAGACAAGAGTCAGCTCATTTCAAATAAATGTTGTTACATTAGTCTGATGCACCACATAGCTCCATTTTTTTCACAATCAGTCAGTCACAAGTGTTCCCCCTCTGCATCAGCCACTACATCAGCAAAGAAATTCTGTCAGTGCAATGCCTTCTTTGACCTGAGATGTTCTTCAGTTTGATGCTATAACCCTCACTTGCAGAAACTCAGATAACCTGATGTAGGAGTTCATACAAAGCAGAAACTAAAAAACAAATAAGCAGACTTTTTAATGATGTCGCTATAAACAAATCTCAAAGCAGGTGCTGTACACTGGAATGCAGGAAAGAACACCTAGCAGCAAAAGTAGGTGAGCTGCTTGTCTGTGACTGCAGCTGTATCTTACTTTTCCATCGTCTTTTCCTTCTCATTTTCCGTTCACCTCTTTCTCTTTTCTGATCCACTGTTTCTTAAGTTATGCCATACTTCTACCTGTGAGCTTACACTGATATTAGGATGTAGTCAAACAACTTTTCTTTTTGCTTTGATCTGTTGTGATGCTAGAGAACCAATCTACTAGTAACAAAAAAGTGCAAAAAGACCATTAAAGTTCTTATATGCAGTGAGTAAAAAGGCAGGTTAAATACCACAGAAATCAAAACTGGTTTCATTTATGCTAGTAAAAATCAAAACCATTTTCATTAACCTTCACCTTCATGTAAAAAGTTTGCACTCTTCACACTCAAATCTTGTAACTCTGTAAGTTAAAGGAATCCTTCCCACTACCCCTTTACTTGTATTCTTTTCTCCTTCTCCCTTTCTAGACAGTCCTGCTAGTATTAGGATGTCTTGTTGGTCTCCCAGTACTACTTTTGGTTGTCACTGGAAGTGCATCTAAGGTCTCTGAAAAAAAATGAAAGTCACAGTGATGAAAGGGGGGAAAATTAAATCCTATGGTGTCAGGAACACTGTTCCCAAAGTTCAAGCATCATCACAGCATTTTTTAAAAAGTTAATTCTTTTTTTCTTTATCAGAGAATGCAAGAGCATGGTAAAAATAAAATGAATAATGTTAACATTTGCTTTGAAGTGGGAAGTTGATAATTAGAACAAAGAGAAGGCACCTAAAAGGAATTATAATAAACCACCCCTTTGTAAGTCAAGTAAAAAGGCTTATGCACCCTTGGCTATAGTAAAATATTCATAGTCTCTACATCAGTCTTCCATACTGTTGTAGCTTTGCTTTGTTCTGATGTCAATACAAAATACATATTGAACTTCTTAGGACAAAGAATAATTTTGTAATCTAATACAGGTTTGCATACTAAGGGAACATAAGCAAGAAACAACAGAATTCAGTGATATCCTGCCTACCTTTAGCAATTTTTTTTCTTTTTAGTTCTCCTGACTAAGAACTACTTTCCCTGTGGTTGTTCTCTAGAAATGCTGTTTCCTGAAGTGGGCACCATTTTGAAGTATTTTATTAAGTGTTCGCTAGTTTTTGCTGCAAAATGTAGTGCCTTTAAAAATAATTCTCCTAACTTTATTTCCTGTCTGATAGAATATTGACAGAACACAGTTCAATGTCACTGTGAAATTGCAGTCTTGAACATATGGCATTTCAATATGAAGCATATAAATATGAAATTGAATGACAAAAGTTCATGGTGAGCAGAACTTCACTATCACTAATGCCATACTACTTATATTTGACTTCCTTACTTGATTTCACTTGCTTCATATTTGTGCTTCAGTCTATTTGTGGGAGATAGAAAGGGTTCTGTGCAGAGTGGTGCTGTTTCGATAAGAAATGTAAAGTAGAATAAAATATTAATTAGTTGTAATGTTATTTATTTAATAACAAGAAGAACTTTACCATTTTGATTGAACTGGATTAGATATTCAGTTTCCTAAAACTTGTTCTCTGTGAGGACTTTTTAACAATAAAAAGCAACATAAAGGATACAAATGAGGCATTGGAGATTCAAGGTATGCCTAGAAAAAAAATTTAAAAAATGGAAAGTAGTATTTTGAATTTTCTAATGCAGATTAGTGTTACCAAATGTGTACTGTTGCAAACCAGAGAGGATATACTAAACCTAAACTATCACACACATGTAATTCTCACAGTGACATGTGATGTGTGGTTTTGTCTCTGCCTTAGAGGACCCATTGTTGAACAAGGGAAAGCACACACATCTATTGAGAAGGACTGTTTTGTTATTAAAGAAAAGATTCTTACAACATAAGTTGGAAAAAAGTATAAAACCTCCACAAACAAGGAATGTCAATTATATTTGCAGACTTTCTTACATGCTTCTTGTGGAGAGCTGTCATAAAATTACATCCCCATACTGAATGTCGCTGAATCATCTATGCTCATTAAATTGTTTCAGGTTAAAGCATCTTCCCCAAAATTAGCTATCAGTCTTCTTTTAGCATATTCTATAAAGCCAAAGTAGATGGGCAAAGTAATTATTTTATGAGTTAGTTCATACTGCTGGTGTCATAAGTAGCCTAAACACTGCAAAAAAATGAGTAATTCTGAGTGTTAAAAAGCAAATAATATACTTACATCCTGTTTCCTGGAAAATCTGTGCAGGGATTGTAAATACAATAAAAAATGGCATCAAATTTTGGAATAAAAGTCCACATCATGTCTGTGATAGTGGCCAGTGACAAACCTTTACAAGAATACAGAAACAAAGTAAAGATAAGGTAATGCATTCACTGTCTTCTGCTCAGCCCTTAATCAACTCTTCTTTTGCCAGTATTAGCTCTTGATATCTCTGGAGTCCTGTGGTGATGTGTTGCATAATTTTCATATAATCATAGAACATGCTGAGTTGGAAGGCACCCATCAGGATCATTGGGTCCAACTCCCGGCCCTGCACAGGACACCTGAAAAATCACACCATGTGCCTGGGAGCATTTTCCAAACATTTTTTGAACTCTGTCAGGCTTGGTGCTGTGACCACTACCCTGAGAAACCTGTTCCAATGCCCAGCCATCCTCTGGGTGGAAAACCTTTTCCTGATAATCAACCTAAACCTCTCCTGACACAGCTTCAGGCCATTCCCTTGGGTCCTGTCACTGGTCACAAGAGTGAAGAGATCAATGCCTGCCCCTCCTCTTCCCCTCACAAGGAAGTTGTAACTGCAGTGATGTCTCCCATCTATGTCCTCTTCTCCAGGCTGAACAGACCAAGTGACATCAGCTGTTCCTCATACGGCCTCCCCTCCAGGTCCTTCACCATCCTCATGGCCCTTTTTTGGACACTCTCTAGTAGCTTAATGTCTTTTTTATATTGTGGTGCCTAAAACTGCACACAGTACTCAAGGTGAGGCTACACCAGTGCAGAATAGAGCATTTTCCGGGTTTTGTGAAATGATTTACTTTTATATTTAAAAATTTCTTTATACTCTCTGATTCTGGTTCTAACATTGTTGAGAAACAGTAATTCTTTCCTAACTTCTTCACTTTCTCCTTTTTTTATATACTTTTATCATATTCTCAGTTCAACTGCCACTTTTTTAAACTAGGGACTCCTTGTCTATGTAAGGACTTCTGCTCCTCTGGTAGGATCCGCTCATTTAATCTTCCCATCACTTCTGTGTATATATTCTCTAGTTTGAGAAAGTCTTTTTTTGGATAGTCATGTGGCAGAACTGCATGCAGTGTTCAAAATATCGAAGCTCCATAGATTGATACAGTTGCTTAATGACATTTTCAGTTTTGTTCTCTATTCCTTACCTAGTCATTTCTGACAACTTTATGCCTTTTTGGCTATAGAGAGCACTGAACTTTTGTCTTCAGAGAATCAATGACTACCAGACTTCTTTCTTCTGTAGTTTATGAACTCAGTTATATGCAATATTGTGTCTGTATAATTAGGATTATTTTTCCCATCTGCTTGACTTTTTATCTGCCAACACTGCATTTTGTCTTAAGTGAATATCTTCCTCGCAGGAAAGGAGGCATACTGATACAAAAGGGAAATTACTACTCAGTTTGGAATGGGGAAGCAGGAAGTGAGTGCTTTTGTTTGATTCAAAATCATATGGTTTTCTCACTGTTCCTTAATTAAAATGGAAGGCACATTTTTTTCCCAGGTCTCAGTTGATTCCACTTATTGGCCCCAGTCACCATTTTCTAAAAAAATTTAAATTTGTTAACTGTGGTAGTGTTCCATCGTGCCTCGTTCTTTGTGCCCAGTGCTTTAAAACACAAAGGGAAAAGGCAAGCTAGGTCCAAAATGGTCTGTTAATTAAGTCAAGACAGGACAGAGAAAATAGATGGAAAATTAAGCAGAGACTGACAATGTAGTAGAAACTTAGCAGTTGTTGGAGTTGATTTGTTGGAGGGGTTTGAGAGAGAACTCACAGAGAAGAAAGATTTTGAGAAAGGTATTGAGTTAGGATTGCCAAAGTTTTACAGGGTGATCCTTTCACTTGGAGGGGGACTGTATGGGAGAAGATGCAGCATTTGAGAGTTTCGTAGTGGTATATAATATGGGGACAGATTGTGATGAAGTGTTTAGCTTATAATTTTCCTAGGCTATTTTAATTAATATTTGTAGCAGAACAGAGTAAACTATACCCTAAATTCCACACAATTTTGCAGCAGAAGTCTGTATGTTTGTCTGCTCTGCATTTTACCGTATTTTTACCATTGCACCAGTTGACTTCTTGATATTTCTTGTGCCTTAAAATTCCAACAGTTCCTAGCTAGTCTTGAAATTTTTCTGAATATCAGGTTCTCTTTTCTGAGACTGATGTAGTATGTTCTCTTTCCTCATATAGTGATGGTAACACTATTTGTGTGGTAAGCTGATCATTTTTGCTTTCCCTACAAAATAATTTCATCCTAGGTAGTCATCTGGGAGCTTCCATCTGTTTTATTTTTTTCCCTTGGTTGTAGATCTCTTTTCCTTTAAGAAGGAGGAAACATCAGAGAGTAGCCTTTGATCATCTTTTCCACGGGTGAAGATGATCAAATATTTAAGACTTTTTTTCCCCCAAAATTTACTTCAAATCTAAGCACATGAGTGGTGATAGTGATGTAAGGCACCTTGGTTTTATCAGTGTCTTAAATCTTGTATAGCTGGAGCCCCCTGGGGATTGAGAGATCCAAGGAATGGATGAGTTGCAGAGACTGCAAGTCTGCAACACTTTCAGCAATATCTGAAAACTGCAGATGTACAAAATGTTGTATTCAGCTGAAGTTTACTTGACTAAGTCCAGTGGGTGTTTTTTATTCACAGAACAGAAGTCTGGCTGGTATCACTCTCTTCCTGTAACAGTTGTTTCAGATTTGAACTTTTCCCACAAGACCTGTTTCCAGAATTAGATTCAGATTAAGAAGTACAATCATTACTGTCATTAAAAAAAAAATAAATCTATTATAGCTTGATTATGGGGCCGAAACCAAAAATTAAGGAAACAAGAAAATGTTAGTGTAATTTCTTTAAGAAAATTAGCTGACTTTTTTAAAATTTGGTGCAATAAGCAAGAACTCTGGCTTTCCTTGGGAAGGATACAATTTTTACTGTAAAACAAAGGACATTCCCTGTAATAGCAGATGCTCAAGATGTGCACTCCACTGAGACTGGGTTTTTTTGTAATCCCACTTAATTACTGGTATCATGTATTTTACCACATTGTGGATTTTCAGATATGGATTACTATCAATATACTTCTGCTCAGGGTGGTTCTAATAACTGTTCACCAGTATTCAGATGCAAAAGTTCTTGGATAAAGTGCTGAGCTAGCAGGATGAACAGTGATTAAAGGTTTTGTGAATAGAGACGGTAGTCACAGGTCCACTGAAGGGCAGGGGAAGGCCACTATATACTGCAGTTTCCTGGCTTTAGTGAGTATGCAGGGTTTAGGTAGCTAATTGGATTGAGAGTTTGTTAAAAAGAAGCTGTTACTTCCAGCCTGAAGAAAGGGAAAGCTCATGAAGAAAAGCTCCTTCTGCATGCCATCCTGAAGCACTGCTGTAGTGCCAAAGGTTTAGCCCTTTGCTTTCTGCACGGTTTTTATCAACCCATAAATTTTGCTAATAAGTAAGAAGAGTTTCCATAGATAAAACAGATCTCCTTGACATGGCAATTAATATTAAAATTTATTGCTACACGATAAGAACTAAGGGAATACTTATACACACAACAACTCTAATTAGTTTTCTTTATAATAATAAACTTATATATTTACAAATACCACCCCTCCTTCTTTTCCTCAAAAGCAGTCCAGGAAGAAGGAGAAGAAAAGGTCTTTAAGGTAACAGTTCCAAATCACCACAGCTCGAAAAATCTGTCTCTCTCTCTCCATTGGAATGCAAGGGAGTTTGCCTCCCACCTCTAGCCTCTTGTCTATGGCTGCTAAGGGTTTACCATGGGCTTCGAGGGAACACTCGTATCACCATGTCGTCACCACGGAGTATAGGGCTCCGTGGAGGTTCCTTACACGAGGAGTTTCAGGGGGTTTCCTAAGAGTCACCACCCCTCCCAGGGTCACAGGGGTTCTAGGTTTCTTTTGGCTCAGTCCATACCCAAGGATACTCTCCGGTGCTATGTTCTGCTGCTTCAAGTAGTTTCTTCTCTCATCCTCTGGAATTCTTCTGACTCTGCTTTTGGCCAGGTGCCCAATCTTGGCTCTCAGCCGCCGTCAGCCACTCCAATTTCACCACCGCTCCCCCATTTGCAATGAAAGGGGTCATCCTGCCATCACACCTGGTCCAAAATTGCACCGGGCCCCCGGTATAGGGGGCTTAGTGTAAGGCTCAGGTTTTGGACAAAGTCCCAAGGTTGTGAGGGGGCTCGGCCCCTCAATGGAGAGTTCACCGGCTTTTCCACCATTCCGTGGCTACAATTCTTCTGCAGCTTGTTGCATACAGCTTCCAGGTGATCTAGTTTTGGCCTCAAACCATCTTTGCTCTCCCCGGGCCAGCCAGGCCTCCAGGAGGGACCCACATGAAGGTTTCTTCACTCTAAATAATCTTCCATGGGTGGCAGGGGTTTTAGTTTTTAAGTCCTTTCCCCTGTTGGAGGGGGAGAGGGAGCCCCCCTGGGCCTCTCCTCCCCCCCTCCTGCTACACTGACCTTGGAGGCTACATTGCTATTTCTTGTTTTCCTCTGCTCCTCTCCAGGCTGGAATTTCTTCTGCGCAACTCCTCTTCTTTTCCAGTTTGTTAAATATGTCATTCATAGAGATGTCACCAAAGTCTGGATTGGCTACTTAGCCGGAATTTCTCCTGGACTTAACTATCTTGTACCCCAATACTGATGGGGAATGGATTAAACCATAACATGTAGGGATGGATTGTTCTGAAGTACTTTCCTAAGGTCTGCACAGCCATGAAATAAAATAAGCATGGTAACATGACTTACAGATGGAGTTTCAATGACCACACTGTGGATGCTGTCATCGTCACTGTTCAGGTTCTGGTTTCACAACCCAGATAAGCTGGGAATTACCCGGTTGTTGGCAGGTGTTGGGAGTAGGTGTATGTACCTTCAGCTTAAGGCTAAAGAGGATTGGAAGGGGAGCCATGCATGACTTAGTTCACTGCCCTCTAATCATGTTATCATTTTGATAAGCCTGTCCTTACAAAGGACTTTGATTAAGTAATTCATATATTAGGTGATATGTCTCAGATTCCGCATTGAACAGTATATTACTTATTCATTACAATTAGATATGAAGGAGGAGGAAAATTGAAGGATGCAAAGATCTAAGAGTTTTGTTTTACTCACAGTAGTTGAATGAAATTTAACTGTCACTGATATGAAAGAGTTCAGGCCATTATGTAATGCTCCCTTCTGCATTTATGCACCATGAAGTGATAAAGAACCAGGTTTTTTATCAAGTCTGAAAAGTCGGGTGGTGTTGTTCAGAAACGGACTTGACAAGTTCCTCCTTTTAATCTCATTCAGTGAAAATTAAATCAAAATTTAGAAGAAAAGCTTTGTTTATGAGTTATATTTGGTGTCCACCAGTGGTATTTCAAATTGCAAAATCAGGAATTCAAATTCATCTACAGAAAGGGTGTGACTTGATATTGTTTATCTTCCCCTCTTGCTTACCTGGACTGTATTATCATTAGTGATTTTGGAGATCCACAATAATGAGCGTTTATGGATGATGTTTTGTTGCACGTCTAAGTGTATAGTTATGGTGTAGTATTGAGACCCACAAGTGAGTGCCATCCACCTGACCATAAGCATATTCCTTCTGAGCCTCATTTGCAGCCTAGAGTGCGTTCTTTGTGGCTCAGACAAACACAGGTGACTCCTGAGATGGGATGAGCCAAGGCAGAACACTACTCTTTGCTGCAGGTACTGTAACCTATTTTTAAGGCAGAGTACTCCATTCGCTCCCAGTCATGGGGACATGCCCTCATGAATGGGGTGGCAATCTAGCAGCTTATTGAGGGCCAAATGTGACCCTCAATACTTTTGTGTCCAGTGACTCAATACCATGCCTCCTACTTGTTTTGCAAGACATTATTTTCAAAGGCGTTTTGAGCTTTAGTCAAGGACTAAGATACTGCTGAGCTTGGTGCTACATTGGTAGAGAACACAACCACAGGTCCTGCCCACATGGCTTGTTATCTAGGTGTGAGATAGACACAACAGGTAGATAGATGGGTGGCATGAGGAGACTCAGAGGCAGTACTGCTCAGCATAGTGAGCAGTAATAGCAGGACTTGACAAATTGTGTCTACAGGCAGGGATTTGAAGCAAAATAATGAGATATGAGTAGGGAGGGTTACAATAAGCCCCTTCCGTGCAGCAGGAGTGGAGACAAATGTGCTTGTTTGAAAATCTAGGGGAGGCTGGTATAAAATTTCTGTCTGTGCTGGGGACCATCTCTTCAAAGGTAAAGGCTTTGAAAGTTGGCACAAGTTGTTTATTTATGCTTGATGCAGTTGGCCTCTAGAAGTGGAAGAAAACCTAGATGAGATAATAAGCTCCTGTAACTTCTGGTTGAAGATATGTAAAAGATCTTTCTGGCAGATGAATATGAGATGGCTCATTATGTTTTCTGCGAGGAAAAGTCATTGAATTAACAGACAGGACAAGTTCAAAGTCTGTGGAGCTGTTATTTCTCTAAAAGCAGTACCTTGAAAATACTGTACAGAAGGAATCTGAACAATTTAAATTAATGGTGTAGCCAAGAACTTGGAGAAAGGCGTGGTCTAAGACAAAGTTACAGGCCAGGAATATGAGCCAAATGGTCATGGGATCCACTGTCATCAGGATCACAGATGTCTCACAGAGCTTGAAGGAAAAAGCAAGAGTTTCAGACGTTATTTTGTGATGTAGCTCAGCATGACTCGAGGGGAGACGGTGAGACTTTAGACTGAAACAGACAAATCTGAAAAAAAAAAATGCATCCAAAGAAGTTCTGTGATACTGTAGTATCAGATTTTGTCTCTGATAGTTTACTCCAGCTGAGAAGCAACTAATCCATGTGACTAATTCTTCTGAAATCAGGGGTGACAGAAAATAGGAATTTAGGAATACAAGTCAATTTGAAATGTCACTTGAGTGTGCAATGTGTATTAACTGCTCAAATATATACTAGAAAGTGTTATGTAAATAACATACAACTGTGTTATATGGTGTCTCAAAGAAACAGCTCCAGACAGTTCTGTGCATGTGAAGTGAACATTGTTACTGATTTGTCAGTTCCAGTGAAATCTTCTCTCCTGTCATTTTAATTTACATATTTAAACAGATGTAGCCTCTGATGCAGGAGCTCACATCACCTTCATACCCAAGTAATCCCATTTAATTCAGTGATGGTCCCCAAGGATTAAGGTGTTGACCATAAATCAAAGCATTGACAACTATGCTTTGATTATCAGATTGAAAGACATGAGAGTAAAATTTAAGGTTTCACAAATGCAGAAGCAAATGTAAATGTTACTTAATAATGTGGTTACAAACTATAATACTGATATAAATAACATGAAGACTATGTCTGCTTACTGAAAGTTGGGTTTTTTCTTCTTTTTTTTTTTCTCATCATTCATTTCTTAAGAAAATTGGCTAAAAAGCGGAAAGAGACACTGAGTAGTACACGGCAGGAAATGACAGTGATGGTGAATTCAATGGATAAAAGCTACACTGAGCAAGGCACCAACTGTGACGAAGCTTTCTCTTTCATGGACACGCACAATCTAAATGGGAGATGTAAGTTTTTTTCCTTTTCTTCTCTTTTCTTTTTGAAGGTGAAAGAAAGGTGCAAATGGTTTTTAAAATATTCCTCATTACTCAGTCATGGAAAATCCATGGGACCCAGAGTTTCCCACTGTGCAGCACATTACAGTGTCTATTCAAATGAGCAAGACAGTCAGACATCAAGAATAGACTTCTTTAAAAATAATAAGGATAATTGAGCTCTTTTCTGTCCATCCTTTTCTTCTGTAGAAGGGCAGTGACATCACTGAAACAGTAGTACTACCTTTCTCCAATCTCTATTATGTTTAAAATTTCGTATTCCTCATGCTGTCCCAAGTCCTTCAAATGCTTCCCCTGCTCACTTATTTTTTTCTAAGATAAATTTATTTTTCAGTATCATAACTTAATAATGATGATCTGATTGTCTTATTATTTCCAGTTTTAGACGATGCTCTTTCCTTTGCTTGTGCAAAGGAAAAACTCAGTGGAATTATCTGTTCTGCAATTTCATAAGAGATTCTATATCATGGATCTTATTGGATCTATCCCAAAATAAATAAATTTGTGATACAAAATTTCATACATTAGAATTTTAGTCAAGGTCTCACTCCTATCAGAGGGTTAGCATTGAGCAAAGACCAAAACAAACAGTAGTTTTTTATAACTGTTAAAAAGAATGACTGTGTTCAAAAAGTTTCTTAATTCTGTAGTTCTTAAGGAGCCTCAGATTTTTTTGCCAGTGGTTTTTAACATCTTCAAAATTTGCCAAAGATTAAATTTTGTTTCAAGTACTAACAGTCTGCAAGGTCCAACTCCCACTCTTCAGGAATATGTTTAAGAATTTCTCTTTGATGAGCTCAATTGTACAAACACTCTGTGAGGTTTGTACAGTGAGACTTTTCTCAGCAGCCTTAGGCTCAGAATTTGCAATGTTAGTTTGCATTTGAGTTACTTTTGAAATTGATTTGAAATAGGTCTTTCAAATTAGACTTGCCTTTCTGGTGACAATATACCCTTGCAGTTAATGAGGTTACTCACTCCTGTGAGCAAGAGGTTTGACTTCATCTTCCGTCATCACGATGTAGTTTTCCAGTGGTGTTACTGAACGGTCATAACTACAAAAGAAGCTGCAATGAGTTCCTAGGAGTCAATCCTCTTTATGTAAACCACCTCAAACCCGTTCGCAATTACTGGCATAGCAAGTTTTTTATACCACTCAAGGGCTAGAACCTCTAATTAGACTTTCCACAAGAAGCGTGGTCACCAGAATAAGCAGTCTGACCGTGTTTAGGAATAATATTAGTGTAAGGCATGGTAGTCAAGAGATTTAGAACGTTCCTACTTCCTCTGAAACTTCATTAGTCTGCCTGCATTCTTTATCAAGCAAGTTTTACTGGCTTCTGCAGCCCTGACCTCAACTAATCTCTTCATCCAAGTGTACCCAAAAGGAGTACCACTGTTCTTTCCATCAAGAAAATGTAATCTCCTCATTTGGGAGACGTAATCAAAGGAAGGTGGTCTCAGATATACTAATTCATAGGATAAATAGTAACTGCCAGCATTATTTAAGCCAGTTTTGAGATAGCCCCATCTTAACAAGGGCTGGTAACTCTATGCCCTAGAAGACCAACCAAAAGAAAGATGGATGAAAGCCAGCAGGAGTAATCTCAGCCTTCATCCAGGAGATCTTGCATTTCTCCACTCTGTTTTTCACACATTGCTGTTAGCTCATTTAGAAGTATCTGGAGTGTGCTTACATTCACTGATGTGACTGAATTTGATCAGTGTAGACAAGCAACTAAGGCTGAATTTGGAAGAACTTAAAAGCCTTTGATGACTCTTTGGCTGAACATCCTGTAAAATGTTGAGATTATGTCTCCCACTTGTTGAATGTATCTGTGTTTAGCACCATAATTTGCATGATTGTATGCCAGGGGACAAACAGAACTTAATTTGGTCCATTGGGCTTTCCCATTGGCTTTACAAGTGGCTAAATGATTAAATACCAATGTGAGCAGTGGTCTGTGTGTCACTCCCTGAAAACCAGTGTTAAACAAAGAGTAATATTCAGGGTCTGTTACTATCTCTGTACACATTATCCACCTGGCTGAACAAATCACATAAAAAAAAAAAAAGGAGAGGTAAGAATAAACCCTAGTAGAATATTTACATACAGTATTTACAGTATTATTAAGAAAACTTCCTAAAGATCAGCTTCTGTCAAAAACACCTGTTGTAATTGTGATGTCTTTTTTCAAGCATCAGTATTCAGTCTAATCTTGTGATTTAAGAAGTATGTTTGCCATCACCGATCAAAATGAGTTCTCCTATGACATTTCTTTTTAGAGAACTGATGAAATTCGATGAGCGATTTCATTCACTAGATGTACCTGTTTTTCCCTATGTCCTGATTCCAGTGCAAGTAACACAACAGGATGAACTCCAAGCCAAGTCAATCACATATGCTGTATCACTCAGCTTAAATAGCCTCATATCATTTTGCTGTCTCTAACCAGCTTTGTTTCTCTTTGCAGCTGTATCTTCACCATCTTCATTTACAATGAAAACTAACACATTGAGCACAACAGTGCCTAATTCTTACTATCCAGGTAACTGATTTTTTTCTTGGTTTCCACCCTATATAGACCTTTTCATGATAAAAGTGTGCATATACATGTTATTATACTTCTTGTCATCAAAATTTAATACATATATAAGCAGCATACTGGTTGCTTACAGTAGCTTTCTGAAAGAAAACTCGGGAACATATATCAATCATTTACTGTTCTTTCTCTTTTTACCTTTTCTGCATTGACCTGCTTATGATGTATGACAGATCCATTTGTGCCAACTGCAATTTTAGGTGAGAACATTTCCCTTTATCAAAGTTTATTGCTGAAGTAATTTCAGAAGTTGCAGTTCTCGGGGTACAGACAATAGTATGCAAAATGCTGGAGTTTTAAGCTAAGGGAAGGGGTGGTAGACTTGGCTACTGAGGTGCTAAGGACAGTTATCAGGCTTGATTACTACTGTCATAGTGCAAGTCAGGGGAGAAAAGAGAGAAATAATTTTAACAAGTGGATTTGCAAGGAAATGTTTATGCATGTATTTGGAGTGACACAAAAGAATTTGATTATCGCAGCAATTCAAATAGTTTCCCTCATTTTTTTTCTGTTTTATCTCAGGACTGAAGATGTCACTTCTTAAAAATAACTTCTTTTTCCTAATTAGTCTATTCAGGTTACAGAAAATCAGACAAAATACAGTTTTGGCCATCTGCCAGCTATCATGTCATCTCACAATACTGCAGAGTTTCTGATGTGCTTGTCAAAGTGAAGTTTTAGAGGGGACATGGTATTTTGAACAGCAATATGATAATATGACACTCAAATTATATACTTTATTATGCATCAGGTGTCACAGAAATGTAATAAAACAGAAGAACTGTAGGTTAAAAACATACAGTCAAAGTTTAAAGCATTTTGACTGGGAATTTAGGAAAACCTGCTACTGTCCAGTGTCAAAATGAGAAAGGTTTCTGCACAGTGATAAATAAGCATGAAGCGCTATTGCATTTTCAGTGCTTAAGTAACTTTTAAGTGCCTTGTGACTTGTATTCATTTACACTTCCTTCCCATGCTAACTTACTAAACATGGGCATTTTTTTTAATAATAAGTCAAAATATAACATTGCACTAAAGCAAGAATTCAAACTCCAATGTTAAGCCTATTTCCTCAATTTTCAATTTATAATTTCACAAAAAATACCCTCTTTTTTCTTAAATCACTGTAAAAAATTTAAGATCTCTTAAAAGATTCCTGCCTTTAAACTGTAAGTTAAACAGGCTTATCTAAAAGTAGAGTGAAGCATATAAGAGGCAGAAGTTTTGTAAGGTGATCTTGTGCAGTGCATTTCACTGTGATAACATTGAGAAGGAACTTTGCTGGTTTTATGCATTATGTAAATCTGGAAGAAGGTAATGGTAGTGACTGTAACAATGTAATAATCTGCATGCAAATGAAATTTGCAGTGCCTTTTAACTGCCTGAGATGTTAGATTTTTTTGTGTGTTTTAGCATTCATTCAACGCTTCATCCCGTAGATGTTCTTTCTGACCTTGTGGGTGGGCAAGGAGAAAAGTACTATTATCAGGAGAAAAACTTTGAGATTTCCTATCAGTATTATTCAGTTTTAGTTAATGGTTTCTCTGATTGTTTTTGTGATCCTCTTCTATATAGTAATGATGGTGAAATTATGGTGGGGTTTTTTTTCCCCACAAGAAATAATCTCTATAAGAGTAATTCAGATGTCAGGCAAACACACACTGGGAAAAATAAATTCTCTGATTTTAAGAAGTTTGTAAAAATCTTTTAATGAGTTAGATATGTATTTTATGATCTACTACAGCAGACCTTTGCTTACACATCTCAGAAAATCTTCCAGTTATTTCACTGCATAAAAGAAATATTTTTGTAACCTTAATTGTTAAAAATATCACACCATTCAGATCACATCTCTCTACCAATATGTGTTTATGACTGTCTTTATAGGAATAATGTTTTATCTGAGGTAAATCAAATTAGCTATGCTTGAGTTGGTAGGGGAATATAGCTATTAATAAAGTATGCTGGATTTTAATTGCAACTAATACATGCTCTTGCTGTCTTCCAATGTCCAAAGAAGTTGTGTTAGACTGCAGGGTTGAGCCTGTAGTTAGAACTAAATGAACTTTTCAGTGTGACCTCCTGGGAAGGCTACACGTGTGGTGAATGGCTGAGTTCAGTTTTCAAAATCTGCTAGAAAAGCCACAGCACACTTCCTGTTTGCAAATTTACGTACAACAGGATCTTTGGACTATTTATGTGAATTAGGAATTGGTAATTAGTGGTGAGCTCTTTAAATGATGCAAAAGGCAACAGTCTGGCTACTAGTTTCAGATGAGGAAATTTTCATGTATTTGGAGGAAAACTTTCATTATTGGCCTAATAACCTAAGCGACAGCCTGAAATTAAACAAAACCAAAACACACGCAGAAAAAAAACACCAAACAACTTTGCATATGAGTGGCCAAATTTATAGTGTCTGAGCATGACCGTAGATCATGTTTGTCTAGTATCAGTGATGTGCATATTTCTGAAATTGGAGAATGAAATGAGTCTCAGCCCAGAAAAGATACTGGGCTGTGTTTCCAGATATTTTCCATGTTGGGAGTTCATCCAACTAGTAAATAAGTATATTATTTAACAAGTGTTGTAGAGCTCTATGGGAATGAGTAAGTGGAGAGTAGGACAACTGCAGCTGTAGGAGTATTTAAGCTGAACAAACTTTCCATTGCATATGAACACTGCATCTGGAGAAACTCACCCTTTGAAAACCTCATAGCCTGCAAAGCTCATGGCTACAGTGCTCAGAGGCAAAGTAAAAATATATGTGGCTCCTAATGTACCATATAGATCAAGAGTTGAAAGAACTTTATTTAAAACAACTGAAAAATAGTATTAACAATATTAATGAAGCTATAACAGATAAAGAAATGGAGAGAGGAAAATTACTTTAAAACTAGGGAGCTCACAGGAAAGAGATTAATAAGTATTAAACTGCTGCTTTCGTAGTACAAGACCCTGCTATCTGATAACTTTGCCTTCATCTTAGTTACTAACAGTCTGAGTTACAAATATTTTGCAGTTAGCAAAAAAAAAAAAATCAGTTCTCAAGTTTTCTAACTTGTTTCTAAAATTTAAATAAGCAACCCAAAAAATCATGATCAACTTTCTACACTTTTTTTGTCTTCTGTGTCTTAGCCACCTTGTAGTTTTCAGGTGCCATTCCAGCAGCAACATACTGTACCTACACTTGTATACCACGCTTCATGCCATGCATCCTGAGGTGCTTTGCAGTACAGTTTTATATCACATTAGAAGTATGTTGTAAAATTTTATTACTAAAAGGTAAATCCCTTTCCTCTGTGTTAGATCAGGTTAGCAGACTGGCAGAAAAGGGAGTGAAATGCCCATACTCATACCCATAATTTTTTCTCTGCTATTTTTGTTTTAGCTGTAGATGCTCAGTTCATATTGACTGTATGCTTAGTGAGGACCAGATTTCATGTGTCTTAGTGGGAATTAAGAAAACCTCTAATCATCCTTGAAATATGATTCATTCTGCTTTCTGGCTTTAACATCAATTTTCAGTTGTATAACCAAGACCCAAATCTCTCCTTTAACAAGGTCTGTTAGTATTTTTGGGTTGTAGATGAGAATCTGGGACCTCTTCATACAGAGTATTTGTGGAACTTTCTGCTATAATATATCTAACTTATGAATGTGAACATATTATTCTAAAGCTTCCCTTTCATACAGCTTATTTTAGAAAGTACCATTTTTTTATAAATACCATATTTTATGAACAATATACAGATTTAGTATTTTTATTTAGTCTGCAGCCAGTGAAGAGTAGCTTGAATAAGTCAAAGCACCACATTTAAATTTTGGTTAAAATTCAAAACCTCTAATATATATAAATTATTATTTGGGTAAACAGATAAAATATTTATGCTGATACTTGGACCATAGAATTTGGGTTGGGTTTTTTCTTTTGTCAAGTCTGAAAAATTTTTTAGAATTCCATCTAAACAGGAAGAAAGTTGTATTGCTTCCTTAGGTAGAGTGCACATCTGTCTGTTCACTGCTAAGTGTAGGTTTTGATCTCAACTCCATCTTTGTGAATTGACTCACAGTAAGATACCTTGGTTTCAGTAAATCTAATTTATACTGTGAAACTGAGATCAGAATCTGACGCATTTAGGAAATTATTCTGTAAAGACTAAATTACAAACATAGAATTACCTGTAATTATTAATGTAGTACTGTTGCTTATGCCCTGTTTCCTTTTTCTCCTCCTCTTTTTTTTCTCCTGATATGTATCTTCTTAAAAGTGCCAATCAATGGTAAGTTTCCCATTTGCCCCATGGAAGAAATGTGGAGGGTTGGGAGAGTATGTGTCTCATAAAGATTTTAACCAGCCCACGGGGTTCTCCTGTTTGTTGGCTTGCATGTTAGTTGACGTATAACATTCCATGCCTAATGTGGTGGCTCATGATATACCGTGGTCCTAAAGCATGTTCAGCAGTCAGTCAAGACATTTTTCCTTATCAGATGATCCTTTGCGTTTGTCCTCTTGTAGTGTGTCTCCAAATGTTGTTTTTGGATCTACATTTCCATTGCAGTCCTAGCTTGATGAAAAAATAAGCCATTTTGTGTATCTTCTTATTTTGCTCACTCCAAACATTTGCTCTAAATTTGCAGTGTAAAACATAGCACTTTGGTAATCTCTGAAGAATACAAGTCCAACTTCATTCCATGGAACTTGTTGAAGTTTCAGAATGAAACTTCTGTGCAGTTTAAAACCAAATGCCTGTTTTAAAATGTAATCAGCTAGTGTTATTTAAAACAGTATTAGAGTTTGCACTGCTCTGTACTGCTTCCATTGTAGAACTATGGACTTTGCCTCATTCCAATCAGTCTTGCAATTCCCCTGTGTAAACTGCTCCATGAATTTACTGTTCTTCTGGTGTAGCCCTCACAGGCAGAAGCAATGCTGATGGTGTCAGATTTCTGCCACTCCTCTAGAAATCTGTGTAGTTTCTGTTTCTTTTAATAAGTCAAAATGAACCAGTACATTGTGAGATGCTCTTTTTCTAGATGAAACCCATACGATGGTCAGTGACACAAGCAGCCTGGTCCAATCCCATACCTACAAGAAGCGAGATCCAGTGGATGTGCCGTACCAGACCGGACAGCTCCATCCAGCCATCCGTGTAGCTGACTTGCTACAGCACATCACCCAGATGAAGTGTGCAGAAGGCTATGGATTTAAAGAGGAGTATGAAGTAAGTGTCACGTCTAATGAACTGATTATTTAGTCTTTTGCACAGTTGGCTGTATCTGTCTGCCACCTGTACCACAGAACAGGAAAAATAATTACTCAACGAAGTAAGCCAGATTCTTGTGTGAGGGAACATACTGAATGGAAAGGATCACCTCTACAATAAGCAAATTTTCTGCTTCTAGCCAGCCAGGGTAAGGAGTAAGTTGTAACAACCTTCCTTGGAAATCTCTGTTTAATTCTAATTTCATGAAACTGCGTATTCAAAAAAACAGGTCCACTAGCATTCTCCCAGAACTTCTCATATTTTCCTACTACGACTGAAGAATATAGCTTTTTTTCAGTGTTCTATATAGCAGATTTTCTAATTACAGTTACCTTGTAACAATATATTAGCTTAGAAATCAAGTTCTGCAAGCAGCATTTCTTGGGATAACAGTATTCTTCATGGGAGAGGAAGTGCACAAATCTTTAGAGAGTCCCATAGGGCTATAAAATTTGTTTTGTGGTGCCTGAACCATTTTGGACTAGCTGTAGGCTCTCTCTAATCCTCATTATTTTTCACATGAATTTATAGTCTTGTTTATTTTCCTTTTTTTTTTAATTCAAGTTCTGTTTCTTCATTTCATGCTAGATTAACCTATTCCTCTCTGTCATCATCTTTGTTTTAAGTGTCATGACCACTACATCCTGGCAAATACTGTAGGAATTCAGCATACTGCACTGTCGATCCTGACTTCCTTGTGAGATGAGTCACTTTGCTAAGTGAAAAAAGAAAAAACTAGCAGAACTTGTTCTTGTGATGAAAATTTAGAGTAATATTATGCCTGATTTCAAAAAGTTAGCTTTGCTAAAGAGTTTCAAGAATGCACCACTCTTCATCCGAATCATATATTTGAATGAACAGGGACTTACCAACCTGGGTTTCTTGTCTAATGTGAGGGAGGACTTGAGACCCTTTAAAAATCTGCTTAGGTCAAATATTTTAATTGCAAGGGGATAACAATAAATGTTTTTTGCCCACTTTTCTCTGCCTTTTAGCTCAGCTTTTAAGTAGTTTATTCTTGTGAATGATTCTCACATACAGAAGCACTAATGTGGGTTGATAAGATGTCTACATCAAGTGGTTCCTTGCAGATTACAATTCAATGGATTTGGACCCACAAAACAAAGAAGCACAATGATATTACTTCACAGTGGATAGGTACATAATATTGATCATCAGGTTTGGACTACAAATTGTCAAAATTCTCAAAGAATGTATACGAATTTTTGAGACAATTCTTCTCGATCAGGTAGGAAGATGCATAAGAACTTGTGTCTGATCTGTAGGCAGACTTGAAGCTGTCACCTTTGAAATACTCTGTTGACTTCTAATACTTGATGTGGACTATGACCCAAGATGGTGTGATTAGATTTTAAAAAAGAAATTGTTCCCTGTTGCGTGCTCTAGGAAGCAAACACTGATCACCAGCAGTCCAATCCCCTGTTTCCGGGAGCAGGCTACACCTGATAAAGCCTGTGTCTGCCTCTGTATGTGTTAGTGTCCATTTGTCCAGTTGAGGAGCCTGTCCAAATTACACTACATGTCCAACATAGTGCACAGCCCTAAATTTCTTTTCCCTGGAAACTAGAATGTGAGAAATCAGAGGGTGTAAATGAGTCATACTGTAATGTGACTCTGACATAGCCAACGAAAAGGAGAATGATACAGATTCACTTTTAATTCTGTCTTCTCAAAGTAGAAACCAGAAAAAAAACAATATCTCTTTTCATTCTTTTATGTGAGGGAAAGAGAGAGAGGAGGATAAACAGCAAAAGTCATTTGAGTTACTTCCATCCAGTTGGGCAAGCAGCAATTTCTCTTTGGGCATACATGGGTATGCACTGCTCTAGAGGTTCAATATACCATACTTAAGTTTTAAAGGTAGGAACTAATGTACTCACATTGCAGGTCCTTCAAAATGACTAATAAAATTACTGGTACATTGCTGAGTTTTTACAAATGTGCATACTGTTTGCATTTTACAAGAGATGGGAGTTTTTTTTAACTTCACGCTTTGTCATGACAACTTCATGTTATAAGAATTGCTTAAATATATAATTGTTTAAACTGGTATTTGTAGTATTAGATTTTTAAAACCCATGCTTCAGGCCACTTCCAAAGTCACTGAAGACATTTTTTCCCCTAAAACATAGATAACAATTCATTCCCAGAAGGAGCTAATCACTTGTCAACTTTCATTTGTGTAGCTGACTTAAACAAGTTTGTTCCTGTGAGGTTTTTTATGCCACTGTTATTTAAAAACGATAGAATTGAAAATTCTTGTCTTTGGAAAAGATTTGCTCATCAGCCAAAACCTTTTATACCAGCATTAAGCCTAGAGGAAAACTACAATTAATTTACAAAAAAAAAATTAAGACTGTAAAATGGAATTTACAGTGCAACCAATGACATGGCTTTTTAACTACAGCGGATCAAATGATGCTGCTGAGAAACAATTTCCAGGAAAATCACTTAATTCTGACCCTACCGAGGTGATGAATGGCATCCCATTACAGACAGTAGGTGTAGTCATGACTAATGCCGGTAGATGCAATACATTAGGGTGCACTTTGTTAATAGTGGCAGGGAAGGGGAACTTGAAATAGTGCAGCTGAAAAAGTCCTCTTTATATGTGGAAATTTTTATAAACAGAATGAACTATAAGTAGCCATATCTTTGAAGGGGTTTTTCCCATTGAAATACTACAGTATTGTTGGTTTTCCTCCATATTCAGTGGACAACTGCCCAATATATTCTAGCACTGCTAAGATTGCAAATCTCTTTGTTTACACTGCTGTCGGATTGATTCTGTCCTCTTGACAAATCTGAACTGGACAACAAAAGAATTTTTTGCTTTTGTATTATCAGAAGGATAAATGTCCAAATGAAAAGGAAGAAATAGTTTGACAACAGATTTGTTTTGAATGAAGTCTCGTAGATGGTTTTTGCTCTAACAAGACAACAGGATTATATAGTCTCACCAGGGAAAGAGTTTGATTCAGGAGGAATTCACACAGGATTCACTCTGAAAATAAATCTGTTGAACTCAAAAGAAAGTAAAGTAGCACATTACCCACTAGGAACGCTTCAGAGGAGTGCAAGGTTATAGAGCACTTACTGTCATGCATAGTTTTAAGTGCTTTAAAATAAAACCTAATAATTAGGGCCAGTATTCTCAATACTTATGGCTATAGTTCACCCTCTAAGCACATGTATGTAGTTTTAAGTCCTGTTGGTGTCATGCATAAGTTTTTGGTGTAAACTAACTGGCACAAAGAATAAAGGTTGAAAAATCAACTTTAAGCAGTGGCAGGCTGGCACCTAATCACTCAGTGCTCAATCTTGCAGTAGGATTTACTTGGGATACTGAGTGTCTATAGCTCCCAGTGCATGGGGGCTTGAAGGAACATCCAGCTTTGCAGGATTGTGCCCTTTTGTTCTCTGTCTGGGAGGAGCAAAGATGCTTTTACTCTTGTCACTGAAAAGACTTTGGTTGAGTATCAGCAGGAACACATTGCACAGCCTGACCCTGTTTCTGCGATGGCATGTGCAGTCCACTGTTCCCTCAAGCAGGATCAAGCCCTGGCTCTTGGCTGGAGTGATGCAGCATCCCACCTTGTGCCTAGCTGTGCCTGTAGAACCAGAGCAAATGCAGTGCTGGTGTCCTTAGCAGCACACCAGAAACTGTTCACTGCCTGCTTTCCTTAAGTTTCTGAGGGGTCAAAAGAATGTGGATGCATTTCTGTAAGTTGTGGACTCAAATGCAGACCTTCATTTGCAGCCTAGTGGAATGTGAATGATTGGGATTGCACAGAAATCCTTGAACTTGGGGAAATTTCCACACAGCTAGTCTGCAGTGGATCTTTAAAATCCTTTCTATCCCCTGCCAGAGCCTTAAGAAAGGGGAGATTTGAGCTCGGTTCCAGCAGTGTTAGACTCACAGGATAATGTTGGCCTGATTTCCCATGCACCCCTACTCTAATTGTGGGTTATTTAAGCTGTTCCCTAATACTACAGCATGGGAGAGCTTCTACTGACTTTGTAGAAGGTTTGTTGCTCATCTTCTTTCTGTGTTAAAGAAACAAAATAAATAGAAAAGGAGAGGAAAATGGTCTTCACGATCTGTTGCTTCTTCTTCCTTACACCTTTCACCTTTTGGTTTTAGATGCCTGGGTTATCACAGTGCTTTACACTGTATTCTTTCTCAGGAACGTGTATCTGTCAAAAGGCCGTAAATCCACAGAATCCAAGAAACAAGTTCCTCTCCTTCCTAAACACATGGACTATGCTACTGGAGGCCAGCATAGCTTGGCATAGCTAGAGCAAAAACAGAGAAATTCAAGAAATTCAATAATTTCAGATATGTTTTATTTTTAACCCTAGTTTTGGATCAACTTAAATTGGTGCCTCCTCAGTGTAAATTGGTTCTTTGCCAAATTAGAGATAGTTGACATAAGACAGTTTCAAATCGATTTCAGAGTGTCCACACAGGAGCTTGGACTGGTTTAACAGAATTGATTTTAAAGCACACCTTTAATTAAACCAGTGCAACTTTGTGTAGATAGAGCCTTGCAAAATCAATTTCACATTATGTTCCATGACAGGGAGTTCTGAGCTTCCATTATCTCAAAACAAGAGGTTTCTTTGAAAATCCAGGATTTGCAAAGGGTATCCTGCTCAGATCAGCCTCACTTACTGTTACTAACAGGACTAGGTCAATAACAGAGTTAAAAAAAAAGGTTTCTCCATGTAGCTTTATCTTTAAGGCCTTCTCCCCACTGTCTCTCTTGTCTTCCTTCTCTTCCCCTTCTGTCAAACACATCCTTTCTCAAGTTTTGTGGCAGTTAACTGTTTCAGTCAGGAAATTATGTTATATTATTATACAAATTCTGTTTCTAATACAGTAAAGTTATATGCAGTCAAGATAAAACTGCACTGATTTTGTCCCTTTCGTGCTGCGTGGTCTCCGCTGTGATGGAGGTTGTCTTGCACCAACATAACTGTGTTAATGTCATAATCATTGCAGTTAAATAGATGAATACAGGCTCAGAGTGCCTGTCAAGGTCAGGAACATGAAATGTATTGTCTAATGTGTGTTAAACAATTCATTTCAGTTTAGCACATCTTAGCACCTATTATAGATTGGTAGAACTATTTAAAAAATTGTTTATCTGGCCATGGTCATTGTTCGGTTATGCTTCGGGGGATTATGGTCAAAGGTGATCACAAAAAAAATGGATAATTCAAAGAGGATTTGGAGGTGAGTGTTGAGAATAAGTGGGGGTATGAAAGAAATTCTGTCTTCATAGCAGTATATTCATTGAAATGGAGCTTCAGAAGTTATGCTAAAGTAGATGTGCTAATAGTCAAAAGAAACCAAGTTTTTCACCGGCCAGTGGAATATCTGGGGCAAATACAAAGTGGTTTTAGACGCAAAATAGGGCAAAAAAACCTCTCTAAAACCAGTAGAAATACAGACCCTTGTTTTGGGGGACAGAAAGTATTGCAGGCAAGCGGGAGATTTTTTCTGGAGGAAGTTTGCTCCATAGGTGCTTGCTTAAGGTTTTGTTTTCTCCAGACCACTGTTATATTGATGTCTGACTTAGGAAAGAAGTCTGATATAATTTCCATTTTCTGCTGTCATGCAAAACCATGAAAAATCATGAAAAATCAAGACTAGAATCCTATCACTCAAACCTGGTCTCCAGTTGCATCTTTTCTTTCTTTTTGGTTTCAGCTGGAAGACAAATTTGCTGCCACATGACATTTCTAATCCCTGTGCTTCAGGGGCCCTATTCTGAAATCTTGAAAATAGTAGGAAAAATAGATATTTTTTTATGTTATGTTAACATAGCTACTGGTAGGACCCAGCTGGTGCTGTTTTTTCCTGCATGTTCCTTGTGACTGCAACTAACCTTCCTCGCTTCCAACCTGTACATTTTTATCACACCTTTTTCTCTGATTTTGATATTCTACAAGACCAGCTGAGAAAGTCAATACCACAATCAGTGCAGGTTATTTCCTATCCCACAAGACACAAATTGCACAGAAAACAGAAAGACTCTGAAACATTGGGTGGGAATGGGGGCATTAGTCCACAGTGTAAGTACAGGAAGGACAGCATCTGTGCCCTCAAGAACCAAGAGCAGGTAAGGGTTTTTCTCTTGTCGTAAAAATGGTGTGGGAAATTGTTAGAAATATTCAATTAGGAGATCATTGCTATTATTTTTTTTCAAGTTTCATCTGCTTAGATGGGGCTCAGAACAAGTTTCATCTGTTTAGATGGAGCTGGGAGCTCGAACTGAATGCCCAGTTGAATCTTAAATCTTTAATACTGGAAAGTTGCACTGATTTGTTTATAGGCATATATTACTATGTAAGTATTCTCTTAATGAAGAGTAACTCCAACTAACAGGGATATGAAGGTCCTTTATATGAGGTAGATATTCCTCTTTTGTCAAAGGACTACGTTCAGACATACCCAGTTTCTTCAGATTGCTGTGGAATCTGCAACAGCCTTCCAGCAATCCCAGGTAGTTTTTTCCTGCTTGGGATTATCTCAGACTCTTGGACACTGGCAGACTTGGCATCGGGGAGAGCATATCTAGGGAGATTGAAAGTAATAGTAAAAATCTGCAACTGCCATATCCAGAAAGCATGTTTTGGTTTGGAAATCCTACAGTACTCTAGATCAATACCAGGTTGTTGAAATAAAGGAATCCCAAACCTGAAACTACATCCACTAGTAAATAGCCGATGTTACTAGTGACACAGCTTCCCAGTGCATGCAATATCCATTTAATTCTTTAATAAGTCTCATAGCAGAATGGGTGGCATCCTGTTGTTGATCAACAAGAATCAGTTGTCAACAATTTTTACTGTATGGCAGTTAATGGGAATTTTTTTGAGACTTTTTTTCAGTTCAGAGGAGGGACACGTAGCTCACTGAATGTCTGTTGGTGTGTCAGCAAGTTTTATGCAATTCTAAACCTTTCCTTAATAGCCCTGAATTTCTGTTCTTAACAGATTTCAAATGTATGAGAAGTGCTGTCACAGTGCTTAGTATCATTCACGTGACACTGCCTTGTGCCATAGTGTGGTTAACTACCTAGTGATCAAGGTGTCCTAGGATTTTCTAAATCACACTGTTTCCCTCTCCCACTCTTCCTAAATGCACTCTCCAACAATTTAAACAGAAGTGCATGTATATGCAGAAACAGCTTTCTAATTTGTTTTGTTTAAGCAGGTTTAATTAGAATTTATTCTTATCACAGGAAATAGACTTAGGCAGGTCGTGGCTTCATTAGAAAGGCTTTGTGCTTTTATCTGTTTGAATAGTAAAATTGCAGAAGTGTATAGACTAGAACGCTTCCAGTATCCTTAGGATTATTCTCAGTGGGGTATAGGCAGCTGTTTGCTCATGCTGTGATCCAGCTATTTTTGGTACTTACCAGTCTATGATTTACTTGGGTATGAACTTCTTATTTTCTTCTTCTCAGTAGCCTAAACAATCTGAACTGTCTATGATCTCAGGCAGCAAGGATGCCTGAAAAGAACAAGGATGACTAATTCAACCCAATGTTTTTCTTCATGTGAGTCTACTGGTCTGTCTTGGATATGAGGTTTAGACTGTGTCCTGAGGAAAGCCTGGTAGCTTTTAAATGCATTTTTCATGACCATTGTATCCCTCTGAGCAGTTAAAACAGAGTCTGGTGGTATTGATCCACTCAGGAAAATGTTGGCCACTCAAAAGTCGTGAGATATAGATTCTTAAGCTGATCAATTAAATGGATAAACCAAGTGCAGGTTGTTCTTACGTAGGAACTCCGTCAGCTATTTCTGTCATTCTCTGCATCTACTGAGTCTGGTAGTCCTGGTGCATGCAGTGGCAAACATAGTAATGAGTACAAAATATATCAGGAATAAAAAACGTACTGTAACATGTCACTTCTCATGGTCCTGAAGATGCCCTGGGAGTCTTTTCCACATGTAGGTATTTAGCAGACATACGTTTCATATTTCAGTATAGCTGGATTGAAAACCTAGAAGTAATTTAAAGCATGATAAGCACCTCTTGATGTTATTCCTGATCCTTAACGAGTGTGTCTGCTTAAGCATTTAAAATGGAATAATTTTAACTGTTGCATGCAGTTCTGTGGATATGCTTCTGGCCCTTAATTATCCCATGGTAATAAAATTTTCAATTTACTTTAGGAAGTTGTTTCCCCTCTTGGGTCCAACCACTACAGCAGGCTTTCAAAACTTGTTTTAATCTTGCTCCCCTTTTTCCTGACCTGTGACTCCATCATTAGGATCTTTTACTCTCTAAAGACATTGTAAAATCTTTCTCAATTTATTCTGGAAAGATCTGTGGGCATGGGCAATGTAAAATTGGAGCAATAAAAGAAATAGCTTCCAAGTTTCAGTGATTGTTGTCAACTTGGTACTAAGCAGATCTTTGGAAATCCTGTATCCACATCTGATAAGTGCAAGTAATTAACACAGGGGTTATGTAATTTTAATGTGAAGAATTAACCTTTTCCATCTTACTGCTTCCTCATGTTTGGATTTACACAGGAGTATATTCTTATTCTTTCAATAACCAACATGCACACATCACTATTTTAGCACGTGGAATCTGTTGCACCATTATTCTCCAGCTTTTCTTGTCTTCATCCCTTTTGGCAGCCACAGGTTGAGAAACAGTCAAACTGTACTAAGCAGAGTTCTCGGAGTATAATTGACTCTGGTTGTCTGTTAGTCAAGTCACTTCTTCTGACTGATCTTGCTACTGTGCTTCTGCTAGTATGAAATCTGTGCTCTCTCTCTACCTATTGAAATTAGGGTTTAGTTTCAGATTTAGCCAGTCTATGCATCATTATGGACTATTGAACACCACAGTGGGAAACTAAATGGGGCCACTGAACTTCATTTCAGTCATAATGTGAGTTTCCAGAGGGAAATCTGAAAGAATGGCTTTAATGCTCACAGCAACAGGGTGATAGGTTAAACATTCTAAAAGCTAGTGACAAATATGATTGGAAAGAAGGAAGTTTTTGAAACATTGCAGGCTATATGCTGCATATTTGCACCAGCCTGACTTATTAATTATTCAAATAAGGCATTGAATATTTGATCAGAATCTGTAATCCCTTCTTCAGTTAACATATTATTTACTTTTGAAAACTGCTGATGTACTGTGCTTTTCCCATTGCACCTGAAAAAATGAATTGGTCCAATTTATGTGCACAGAATAATATATTGTGCTTTAATGTTCAAGGTATTATTCATTACTTTCTACTCATATAAGCCTCCTTATCTTCTTCATATTTTATTAGTGCCCTTTAAAAAGACATAAAAAATCAGTCATGTAGTTATTCCATTTTAAATTATGCAAATGATGCTAAATGCAATTATAATCTATTATTAATTATATATGCACCCTGTGTGTTTTCTATAGATTGCATTTATTCACTACAAATAATTAGGCATTTTAGTCCATTGCTGGTCTTGTGACCAGAGCATTGTTACTAGCTGTTTGTAAAGCGAGAGGAACACTTTTCAAATCAAATTAGCATAATTTAGCTATTGGGTTTACATTTAGCTTCAGTTTATCCACAGAATACATAAAATACACAATATTTTCTATAATGCATTCGTTTTAAATAAGTTAAAGTAATAAATTTTAAATATCATAAATTTTTCAGAAACTGAAAATTTGTATTATTATGTAGCCTGTGTCTCAGTGTACCTTTCAAGAAGTTTTCTAACTGGAATACAAGATTTCGAGACAACTCCTTGCATGTTTTCTGTGGTACTTTAGTAATTGTCCTTTCAGTGGAACAGATGATCATCATTTTCTAGCAGGAATGATTTCTTTTTGTTACAGCATTCTGATTTGATGGGCCCAAAAGAGTCTGTGGGAAGTGTTAAGTCCACTGAAAATCTGCCAGGTCGTCATTGGGAAGACAAGAGGGCTGGCAAGCTTCTATTCGCTCTTGCTGGTTTCCTGCCATTGCCTCTGTCTCAGTGTGATATCTGCTCCCCAGATACCCTTCACACAGGGTATCAGTTGTGCCACTGCCTGCTCTGTTGTGGGGCTGTGATGTTTTCTAACTGCTTGGCTCTGTATCTGTTTTATTAATTAGCAGTCAGGTTGCCCTGAGTCCTCAGCAAGTCATCTGAGAGGTGTAGAGGACATATCCTGCCAAGCAGCCACGAGAAGGTGCAGGCATCTTGGTCAGGCAAAGATTAGCAGGATAACTGTGGGGATAAAACTGGCCTTCAGGCCAAAGCTTATGGGAAGACTGGAGAACCCATGGAAACAAAGCAGCCCAGGAGGTGAGCAGAAGGAAAAGCAGGCTGGCTTTTCGGACTTGTGAAATACTGTTGGTGAGAGTCAGAATTTCTGAAATTACATGATGGCAGCATCAACCATGTAAAATTATTGGAGTTACTGGGTTTGCAGCTCAGTTCAAGACTGATGAAAAGTCATGATATTGACAACTTCTTGATAAGACAGAAACAGCAGATTGGAGTCACTCAGCGTAAATCCACACACAAGAGCTGAAAGGTATAGGTTTACAACACAATTTGGAGGCCAAGGCAGGGAAGACCTGAGGCGTGTGTTTAAGTCCAGTTGGTTTTAAAGGGATTTAAGGGATTGTTTTGAAGTTGCTTTTAATATACATTCTTTCCTGTTTTACATTTTACCATTCACATAAATAGAAGCAGCACCAGGGACATCAGACACATGATAGTTTAGACATGTTCATGTAATGGTGATGAAGCTTGAATATCTGTCCACAAAAATGGTGCAGTTTCTTCCCCTTAAGATCTTAAAAAGAATCATGACTGACAGTGCTCTTCTTTGGTCTGCTGAAAAAATAAAAGACGTATGTTTCTGTAAGGTTAAAATCAGCTGAGCTTAGTTATTACTCATTTAGCTTTAAGGTGTTTGCCTGTGCAATAATAACTATTCTTAATATATAACAGAAAAGAAGCTCTTGTATCTACAAGAGAGGTCCGAGTCTCTAAGAGACAGGCTATTTCTGCTCTTACACCACACACCAAAGGGAATAAAAAGAAGTGAGGACCTTCCCTGATGCACAGGCTTGGGCTGTTCAGAAGCAGACATAGCTGTGGCTACCTTCAGGTAACAAGGGGAGCCTACACTAAAGAGGGAATAAGCTCTTTTTAGTGAAATTATAGATTTTTGTCTCTGTCCTATGCATACAGCGACAGCAGTCTCTTCTGAATAGAATGTCTCCTGCAGCTTGCAGGGTGGTGGAAGCTTCCATGCAGTGCAGTATTGGTTCCTGAAGTAAGCATTAAGTTTTAGTTTGTGATTAGTCTGGGAGAAAACAACAGGACTTCTTTGCCTTTGATGCTTAAATACTTGGCTATATCACAGAGCTTAGAGTTTTTATGTGAGGTAATATTATCGTTCACATTGTTTACAGCAAATACCTTCACATGAGCAATCTCTGTGCTTTTCGTTACAAGAAGAATGGACAAACAACAAAATTCCAGTACAACATAACAAATGTTAGAAAGATAGGCCAGATCCTGTGTCCTCTGCTCATGAAAGAACAGTAAAAGCAGCCACCTCCAACCCCATGTGAATAGGTAGGAAAGAACAGAGGAGACTTAAATAGATGGAGAAAAGCTTGTAGTGTAAAGCTCTTCTTAGGTTTTTCACATCTTTCCAAGATCCTCTGAACCTAAGCATGACTGTCAAGTTGAGACACATACTTTTTAATCTTGAGATAGACTGTATGCAACAGTTCTTCAGCCTTTTGTGATCCCTGTATTACTTTTCCATGTGCTGTCAACCATTAGTCATTGCCAGAACACTTTGTTGTATTCTTAGCTTGAAAAGTATTTCAGAACATTGTCCACTGCGTTAGGCTGTGATATCTGCTGAGCTTTTGTTCACTTAGCCTTCATTTTTATCTTTGGCTGTTTCTGTTTGTTTGTGATATCTCTGGTCAAGCTGGACAAAAAAACTACAGTAAAACTGCATTTTCAGTTTGTAGTTTTGCTCATTCACCCATTCATATTCAGCTCCAGCTTTTATGCTCTGTGTAATGCTGCTGTACACAACTTCTCTAAGGTTGGCATAAACTTTACGTAAATTTTGTAAATATTATATGAGTAAGGAAATCCTTAAAGTGACACAGCTGATACTTTTTACCAGTTCCAGTACCAAGTCTCTACCTATTTTCCAGGGTAATGAAGTATCACTCATTCCTGGCTGCTATAATATCCCATTAGGAAATTCTGAGCTGTGCCAGAGATCAGTGTTACTTCTGCAATGCTAACAGCAATTATTCATTATTCCTAATATTACAGGGAATCGGGAGCACCCAGCAAAGCTATTTAGCAGCAGGTTTGAAGTGAACAAAAGGAAATATTTTTCACTCAGCACAAAATTACATCGTGGAGCTCATTGCCTCAAGATGCTGTGAAGCCAGAATTATAAATGGGTTAAAAAATGGGCTAGACAAATTCATTATTAAACACAATGACTGTGCGCAGTCTCTCGCTGAGGAAGAGATTGCTCAGGAAAGCTATTGATTGCTAGAAGCTAAAAGGGTATGCTGGGGAAAGATTCACTCTCTGTTTGCTGTGTTCTTCATACTTTTTTGTAAACATGTGCTATTAGTTCTGGTGTAGAAAAACTAGTCGGTTGTATGGACCTCTGGTTTGACCCAGTATGGCTGTTAACACACATAAAGAGGAAGAAGATAAATCAATGCTCCTGTATATACAAAGCAAACAATGTGATGTGAAATGGTAATTTTTTATTTTTTTTTCCCTCATACTGGTACTCAGTTTTATAGAACTAACATCACTTCAGTTTATATGAAGAACAAAAATTACTCTTTAGGTCAGTTAGCATTCTCAGTGGTTTGTAGTTCTTTTACTTCAGTTGCTGTTTTCCTGGCCCACTCTCGACTACAGGACTGCTGTGGACTGGGGCTGCAGGTTAATGATGCTGTAAAGGTAAAGAGAAAAAAAGAAATCCAGTTGCAAAATATTTTTATTCAAAGTGCATGTAGTTGCTGTGCTAAAGCCTAATCCTTCAGCTTTTATTCTGAGTAGTGCTCTATTCTGTAAAGAACCTTGTTTCCATTAATTAGACCCTTTCAAGAGAGTTGTATTATTTACAGTACATTGAGGTAGTGGAGTTAAAACTCCTAGTGTGGGCAGTAAACCACTTCTTGTGTTTTGGAGAGCAAAAGGGATACAGTTGTATGGATTTTGCAATTAAACAGGTTCAGCTTCCAAACCACACCAAAGCATTTGTTTTCGTTTTGCACTGAGAAAAACATTTCAAATCTAAGCAAATTTGCTGTCTTGCTGCTTTCCTAGTAGTTTTGTACACACTTCAGTTTTACCAGTGACTTTTTAATTGTCTCTTCTTTTACAACATCACCAGCTTGAATTTTGCGTTTTGATGGTTATATTGTGAATCAAGTCTATAGAACCGACAGTAGCTAAAACATACGAAGACGTTTGAATCCAAGAAAAATCACATAAGTTGCTCATTTTTTATGTGTTTAATTGTAGAACTGGTTTGAGATTGACATATTTTCCCTCCATTTGTCAGTTTTTTGCACAGCATTTTTGTTTATTTTACTGATAGTAACTAAGCACATGTGTGTCTGGCTCGCAAAGAAAGCTAAAAAAGCCATGCTATCTGCAGCATTTAGGACTTCTCTGAAGTTTAACTGTTTTGTGGATTGCTTTTTATTTCTTATTACTGAAATTATGTGTTTGTGATTTTTTGATGGCATTTTTTAAAAACACTGTAACTGTGCCATCATCCAATATTTGATCATTGCTGCGGTAGAAGGACAGCCTAGTTAGGAAGCAAATGTCTTTCCTTTTGACATAACTAGGAGTATGTTTTCTTTTAGCTAAAGTGCACAACAGTGGAATTGCCTAAAATATCTTATAGGGGATCAGGTTGAATCTTTTTAAAATATTCCTTTTTCAAGACCATTGCCACCTCCTTCTCCTGAGCATAGCAGGCAGTACAGTGGATGGGGGTCCTCCTCCCTAGCACCAGGAAAAGTCAGGAGCAGGAGGTGGACGACATTCCTGCTTTACTCCTTTCAGCTATAAGTAATCTTCTTTTTCCTCCAGAAAAACAGTGAAGAAGATGTCCTGACTGGGGAGGTCAGGGTGTGGAAACAGCTGTGGAAATGAGTTATACTAGGGTAGTGATTCTGTGTTTCTGGGATTGAGGGAGGAACAGGTCATGTTTTTGTGTGTCCTCTTTCCCCTGATTTGTGGTTTAGCAAGTACCATAGTCCCTGGAAACCTCACTAGTCTGTAAATGTAATAGTAACATGATTTTTTTGGTGTAATGAAATTTTTGCATAGTGCTACCCATGTGACTGTTTTAGTGTGGAGGAGCAGTGTGTTGTAGTGCTCAAGCTTAGTAGTGCAATAATATAAAAAAATGAAAAAGGTTCCTGAAATGCATGTACAGAAAGCAGTGAAGTACTCCATTCAGCATGCAGTTCTGCGTATGCCTGGAAAAACCTCAGCAGCTTCTAATGAAAAGCAGAAGAATTATCTCAGTTTATGCTAGAATTCAGGTTTTATCTGGTATCATATCAAATATTTGTATTTCAACTGATAGGACAAATTTAGTTGCCAGCAATTATGACTACAATGAAGTTACAGAAAACAGAAACTTCCAAATTAAGCTACCTAATATGAAAAAAAGCAAACTACACTTTTTTGGGGGTGTTGTCTCAGATATACTTTTAAATATATTCTTATGGAACTAAAATTCATCTTACAGAGGCTGACTTAGGGCAAGGTAGGAAGCCAGAATGGGACATGGGACTACTGTTTTATGTTGACAGATTTGCACTAAATCCAGGTACTTTACAGCCACTAAAAGGTTCCCCCTGGAAACTAAATTGTTGTTAGCAATGGATATTTCTTGGACATTTGTGGACGTTTTGCATGGATGGTCCATAGACTAAGGAGTTATATCTGTGTATTATATCAAAGGATGGGAAGAAGGGTGTGGTTAATGAGGTTTTATTGTACCATAAGTGTGGGGAAAAAAACAGAGTTTAGGGTTCCCTGGGTCTGAATCAGTTTTACTGTCTTTTAATAACTTCCCACCTTTTACTAATTTCACTGTTTGTACCATTGCAATGTCCCAGGAGCCTGTTTTGTTTTGGAAGTCAAATCTTTTTTTGTAATTTAGATAATTCCAGGACAGTTTTAGTTTTGAGGCAGTTTGGGCTGAAACCTAATTTTAAAGAATACTACTTCCCTTTTCTAGCAAATTTCTAGTACCAAGAAGCTATCCTAATCATTGACAGGTAGAGTTTTAGTGTCACAATCCGCATTCAAAGGGCTCCTGTAACCAGCATTCTTCCTCTCCAGCTGAGGGAACTGAGGTTGTTTAGCTTGGAGAAAAGGACGCTGAGGGGAGAACTTAGGGCTCTTTACAATTACCTGAAAGGAGGTTGTAGCAAGGTGGGGGTTTGGTCTCTTCTCGCAGATAACAAGTAACAGGACAAACTCACTGGAAGGGTTGTTGAGCATAGGAGCAGGCTGCCCAGGGAAGAGGTGAAGTTGCCAGGTATTTAAAAGGGTAGTCATGACATTTAGGGACATGGTTTAGTCGTGAACTCAACAGTGCTGGGTTAATGGTTGGATTCAATGATCTTAAGGGTCTTTCCCAACCTAAATGATTCTGTGATTGCTGAGGCTGCACTCTGCCCCATCATGCAGCTCATTAAGGAGAATCTTGAACACTGCTAACCTCCCTAACACTCCAGCTATTTACTCCTTAATATATATCCCCCCTTGGACTCCCGCTCTAGCCCCTACTGAGCTGACATCTCTAAGTCTCATAGCAGTAAGCCTCCCCCTGTTGTTTAAGTGGGTGTTTCTCAAAGTTAGAACTTCCACCAAATGTCAGGAGTGGCACATTTCATTGCCAAGTCACTCTTGTCCATCTAGCTCACTCTTCATCATTGTATCTTGTTCCATTTGCAGATTTTGGCGCATAGAGTTTAATAATACTTTTAATAAGAAATCTAATAAATATGGACTTAATTGGATTATTTTAAACAACTAGTAATTGGCTTAATGAGAGACAGATGCCTGGAATCTTTGTATTGTCTTGTAAGGAAAATATTTATATAATGACTCAAATTTTTAGAAGTTTTGTTTTACAGAGGGATGCAGAGAATAAAGGCATCTGCTGCTATTCAACAGAGCTTTTATAGTGTTGGCTTGCCTCAATTAATCTAGCTTCAGTGCAGTGTTCTAATGAAAGGGATAAAAATGTAGAGCTGCAATGTATATAAATCTTGAAATGTCCACAGAGAGCTGATAAATTGCTGTATTTTGCTCAGTTAATCCAAAAGAGAAAATGAAGAAGCAGATTGCAAAAACCAAAATTGTACATCAGGTCGTTAAACCTCAGTCTTCATTACTGAAAAATTGTTTTGATACTCAGCAAGATCAGAATCTGAACAAAAGAGTATCTAGGTGACATGTTCACAAGGGTGCTGTATACCAGGAAAAAATCCACAGAATAATGTCATGGGTGTGATCTAAGTGCAGAACTATGATTGCTCCTTTTCTATTCTTTAAGCTGTGAGTATAAACAGTATTTTACACTGTTTTTTCCTTTGTGACTAACCTTTTATTTGTTAAGTTTCTTATTTCATAATCCATCTGTGTTAACATAGACTTTATAACTTTTCAGTTAGCTCCCTTACTCTATAAACAACTCACCTTCATGTCCTCACCGTATTGTCCTTTAGTGTAAGGCTAATCTTTAACAGGAGCACTTTCGTTTTTTTACCAGAGTCTGTTCTCTGTGAGTATTACATCATTATTTTACTAAATTGTGCTATTACTTGTACATAGCAATTGTAAAACACCACCAAACTGAGTAGAAGAGACAACTGTGTTGCAGTTTTGCCTGGTAAGTTACTGATGACACTCGAATTCCCATTTCCATCACTATGGCTTTTTTTGTTTTAGTTAGTCCAATACTTACTTCACTTGCAGTGTATGTTCTCTGAATGTAGCTGTGTGAGTGATATAGAAAGGAAGAAGAGACATTTTCACTTTGATATCCAGAGATCTCCATTGTATTGCACAAGGTCAGTACAAGTTCAGAAGACCGCTCAAGACTCTTTGAATTTTTCATTCTCAGGCATCAGGAATATACTAACTGATTACAGGGAAAGGGAGCTGGACAATCGGAATGTCCACTGATAAGCTCCTCTACATGCCATAGTGAAACTGTCACTTGTGTATTGTATTTTTCTGTTGAGAAAATCTTAGTACCACATATCTGATGTTAGATTAATGATGCAGAAGTGGTCTTCAAATGACAGCGTTTAGAACAGAAACTCCTTTTGCCACTCCCTCATTATTAACTTCCACGGAGTACTTCCTCTACACATGACCCATTAGCTGAGCCTGGGTCATTTGAGGAGCCTCGATTCCATGTATTATATACTCAAATAAACTGGTTTTAAGCCTGGTTGATAAACTGCTGCAGGGATACATCTCTGAATGAGAAAGTGCTGTATATACATTTCAAACATCAAAATAAGGCAATTCAGGTTGGTAAGCTGCTGCTCTTTGTTAGTGTGCCTGAACAGACACTCTTTGTTCTAACAGTAGTATTGGGCTGTATTGAAGTGCTGCTGTCTGTCAGTATACAGTGAGCAAACTAAAAATAATTAGGTTAAGAATTGACAGCAATACTTGTCATCATTGTCAATCCCATTACTACCTCTACTATTTTTATGCTGATTGTCTTTTTTTGCTCTTAAATATTTAGTATTGTTCTTTCAATGGTTTTTCAGAGAGATGGGAAATCATCTAGGACCAACACCATTCTTTTTTTAAAGTTTTTACCCACCCACTCCTTCCCAGTAAGTGTGCAGTTGTCCAAAGGAAAGATGATTGACAGGAAGCAATTACAGAGTGAGAGCCTGCAAAAGGGATGTCAGGGAAAAGGAAACACAACTTTAAAAACTGGAGCCAGGAATTTTGAATAGTGAAGTAGCGGGAGCTGCTGTTGCTGTGGAAGTACTCAGTGGCTCTACTGTGACACATTAGTGCTCTCCCCCAAGCAGAACAGTATAGCAAATGATAGGCTCAGGGACTGGATGCCAGCCAGGAAAAGTGATAAGTAGACATGCAGCTTTAGATAGGAGATCATTTTCTTTAGAACAAGGAAAATGCTGGGCTAAAAGTCAAGCCCAGAGGAATGACTAATTGACTTCATATATGCTAGCAAACAGTGTATTTGCAAACAAGCAAAGCAGACACTGAGGCACCAGAGTTTTCCATGAAGATAAAAAATGTAATGAACCAGCACAATAAAGTGGTGTGCTTTTTCTGAAAGTGCATTGCAAGTCGACCCTTATCTATTTTAGCATACCCTATTGCTCTCACTTCCCTTGAAAAGTACTCCGTTATACACTGGGAAAAACAACAGCGTGCAAAATATTTGTGTTCCATCTGCACACATTAGTGTACTCTGGCTTTTATCTTGTAGTTGAATGTGATGTCAGTGTCGCCCTGTAGCAGAATTAAAATCTTATTATGTGAGCTTTGTTTCTTTATCTTCTATTCAAATTATATTAACTAGAGCAGCCTAGATACACTCATGAAAACCCTTGAGGCTCACTTAGTGAGCCAAATCTGAGGGGTGCTTTATCACTTCTGAAAGGTTAGATCAGCTGTGTGTACATTACAACTTGGGTGAAGATAGGGGAGGGGTTTGTTCACTTTTCAAATTCAACATTTGTTTGCCTTTGTTTTGTTTTTCCACATGCCATTTTCTGTTGCTTCAGGGAATTTTATTACATTCAAGGTTTTTCCAAATTGTGTGGTTCTAAATCACAAGCAGCTTGTCTTTACAGGAGATTTGAAGATCTTATCAGGTTTTCCATGCTTGGGTGAGCTGATAATTTAGAGTCAGGCAGTTCTTGCGAATTCTGAGCTCAGAGCACTGTCTCAATTACAATGATGTATTCAGATGAAATCAGATCAAAATATTACTGGATTAGCTAGAAATGTGTCACAAGTCACCTTTCTTATCAGTGTATGTGTCCACCAGTTTAATGTTGATCACCTTTGATTTAGAAATAATCTTCAGTAAGCAGAAGTGCACAGCTGTTGAATAAATAGAACCTCTTCAAATAATATAGTTGCTCAAAGAATAATGTCACAGGCTTACAATGTCAATCAAGTCATGGAAAGTAAGTATTTTGACATGGAAAGTATTTCCTACTTACTTCAGAAAGAGTTTCTTGGAAGCCTTAAGACTTGTTTTGTGCATATGCAGGCAACGAGTGAAGCAGCTCTCATCGATCACTGTGTAAAACATGAGTGAACAGAAAATTTTAATGACTCCTGAAGCTTATCACTTCAGCTAAATACAGACTATTTCTTACGATGACTAAATTTTTTTATATTTTCTACTTCTCTTCCCTCTCTCTCTTTCTCACTCTCTGAATTTTTCATGTTAATTCCTTTTTTCTTTTCTTCCTTTTGTTTTCTTTTTTTGTTATATTTTAAACCAATTGTAAACTCTTTACTGTATGAAGAACAAATCTGTAGTTCTTGCCTACTTCTTTCACAGCACATTGTATTTTTATGCTCTGCTTTAATAACATTTCATTACTCTTTGAAACCATTCTCTGGGGCAAGCTTTTATTATTTGTAAAGTAAATCAAATATCAAAGTGCTAATCTTTAGGAGGAAAAAAGGGTTAGACTCAGAAAAAAGTATTTAAATGTTCTATTAGTTTTTTGAATTAAAACTTAAAGTGCACAAAAAGATTCCAAAAAGTATTCTCAAAGCTCTAAGGTACCTAAAAACAGGTTTTAGAATCCATCTGCCTGCTAACATTCTGAGTACAACAGAGAAAATCTAGGGGTGATGTACTTCGGAGTTTTAAGTAGTATTGTGTAAGGAATGCTTTGCTTGGCAGAAAGGGACTCAAAAAAGAATTTCTGGAATAGAAATTGGAAACAAAAAACAAGAGGAGACAACTCCATGGTTTTCTAAATTCTGATAGAGTAGCAATGCACAGGCATAAAGACATCCTTATGTAAATGTAACTCCAAATAGAGGGAGAGGAGATGAGAAGCAGAGTTGCAGCCGGGGAGGAAAGAAGAGGAAACTGCTGCTAGGGTAAAACAGGGATGTAATTTCCTTTCTTCTGCAATGCTTACTCAACAAGAAGACTCAAGGAGTCTTAGCAAACAGTGCAGATCCATGATGCAAGTAATCAAAGCCTGTGGCACCCTTAACAGCAATATTGCAACTTGCTCAGCCTGGAAGTTCCAGGGACCTGTCCTTGTGGCTACTTGTAAAACAACTGTAACAAAAAAGCAGCACAAGTTGCACTGTGACATTGGAAAAAGGAGTCATTTACTCTGATAATGTGGCAGCCAAGAGCTACTTTGGATAACGTATCCTCTAATAGAGGAAAGTGAGGTAAGTTTTCAAAGGTGGAGGCAGAAGAGGCACATTACCACCACAATCATAATCAATAATAACATTAACATTAGCCCCAATAGTGGTAGTAGTAGTAGTAGTAGTATACTAGTAGATGGTTGAAATGGTACCTTGTGTACTCATGTGTGTACAGCTGACGTGTAATTTGAGCCTTTGGAACAACATATAGAGGAAGCAAGGAAATGGCAGAGTTACTGAATAATGAAGCAGATAATTTTGTTCACAAAAGGATGGATCGTGCCTCTGTGGTGGTCAGTGTCTTTCTGTAGTTCCCCAAAAGAGGTTTCCTATCAAAGCACAGAACTAGTTGGTATTCAGAGTAGCCTGTGTTCATTCACTTCATGTTTACAGACGTTACAGTCACGAGTGTTGCTCAAGTTTACTCTCTTCTTGAAAACATACAAGAGATGATAGTTGTGAACAAAACTTTTAATTACATGCTGTGTGGAAAAAAAAGTGGGGAAGGAATGGGGAGATAAGAAAATCCCACAGGCTGTACATGAAAAGTATTTGTTAAATCCTCCAAAACCAGCAAATTTATTCTCATAAGAGGAAATAAGCACTGCTTGAGACCAAACTTTATTTCCTTTTACACAGAAGTTAAAAATAATATATCCTGCACATTAGTTACAGTGCAAGTGTGTATATTGTACCCAGAGGGTCCTTTCTATAAAAAAAGGATCATAAAATCCTATCAACATACTATATTTTTCTGCTGGAGATAAATCAGGAAGATTAATGAGGTTAAGTTATTGCTGTCTAGTATGCCAGGGAATAAGTTTCTAAATTAGAATTTTAATTGTATGTTCTATTACAGTCCTCTTACTAGTTCACATTTCACCACATTTCTAAAATCTTTCCTTATACGGAAGTCTTAAAGAATTTGAAAGGAATGAAAGTAATAGCGTTTGTAAAACTTATGAAGGTAAAATGGAAATAGCTCTGAAAGCCTTTCAAAACTAGGTTATCTATCAAATTTTTAGACCACCCTGCAGAATCTATAAAGATTTGTATTCCTGCTATGAATCTGACAGGTGTTATCTTCGGTGTTGGATGACAAGATAAGAAATTACATCAACAGATCTAATAAATAGGTTGAGTTAAAAATATGCAGAAAGCAACTTTTTGTCAGTTATTCCAGAAGTGCGCCATGATGCTCTTTTTTGCAGTATTGTCAGTGTTTAAGACCAAATGACAATTGGTTATTGGAGACTAAATGTAATAAACTACTAAAATATTTCAATCACCAATATATGCAATTTTACAAATTGTGCAACTTTCCTATTCCACAGGAGAGAGGACACATTCCAGGAAAGAAGTCATGTGGGTCTGTGGGGTGGTTCCAGCCATGCTGTGTGTTCTCCTACAGTGTCTCTCAGAGGGCCTCATCCTCTGGGTCCTTTCCCCAAGCACCCCTACAGACTCTCAGATACAGTGCTCAGTAGGAAAAAAATAGCTAATTCTTGGTTATCTTGTTCAAATGCACTTGGCACCTAAAAATTAGCCTTCACCGTGGCTGGCACTCAGGACCTGCTGTTCCCAAATGTGTGCAGACCTTCACAACTTGCCACAGTGACTGGCAAGTCACTTTTCACTGAAGTTACTTCTCTGTTCTTGTAACTGAGCTACCCTCTTGTCCTGTAGCATTAACTAAATTTTGTGTATATTTGCTAATGCTATTGTCAGCTACATCTAGCTGACAATAGATATATGCTAACTGCTGCAAGTATCTGTATCATTCGTAGTACCACACTGAAGCACTTTGATCACTTTAGTATGTTTTCCTTATGCAGCTATAGGTTGACTAGGCTGACCAGCTGTCCAGGGAGTACCAGTAAAGCCTGGGACTTTAAAAATACAAATGTATTAGAAAATGCACTAATTGAAAGCACTGCCTCTGATGAATGAGCACACCAGTGCAATCACAGAATTAGAACCAGATTTTGTCTTAGTGGGTGGTTTTAGTCCTTTTTTTTGAAACCTGAGTGTTAAGTCATGGTGAAATTGGTCAGATTAGGAGACAACAGTTCCCTTCCATTTCAGCATTTCATGTAGGCAGTGACTGTGATGTTTAGTGTCTCAAAAGACTGGAAGGACTTTTGCTTTCCTACTCTTCTTCTCGTGTGTAATGCAAGCTAACCTAAACTCACCTGAGAAGGAAAAGACTCTGCTTCCTACCTCTGGCTGTGCAAGTGGAGGTTTCTGGTTTTTTTCACATCAGTTTAAGGAGGCACAACCACATAAAATGAGCATCAGGAACAATATTAGAGAGGTTCTGTATGTCAGACTATAACTGTGTGTATGCTTTAAGACTGATCTGAATTTTTTATCTTACACACAGAAAACTTTATGTAAACTACCAGCCTAATTTTACCAGAAAATTCTAAACAGAACAGGGTCATTTTAGCAATAACATCAATATATTCTATTTGCAACAGTCTTTATTGTTGGATTTTTTTTCCTTCTGTGTTCAGACCTAGGCTACCGTAACACAACAGTAAGTGCTTTATAACTGCTGAAGGCAGTTTACAGTGATTAGATAGATTTTCACATTGGCTCTTGCAACAGACAGTTTTCAAGGGTAAGCATAGTAAAATGGTTTTTTTTAAATCCCATTATTTGAAAACTGGAAATAATTCTCAGTGTTTGAACCTGACAGAGAAGGAAAAGCTGATGGTTAACGTATTCTCTAGTGGCATGCTGTCATCCACAAATGCTTTCAGTGACCAAAGCAATGATTGAAGTATGAGGAGTTGCTTGCATACAGCGGGTTGCCATCAGTGAAATCATTTACCACTGCTCGTACACACTTGGGGTGATCTATTACTTACAGGTAATGCATTTTCAATGATAAAATCTTCCCTCAAGTGACTAGAAGATTAAAAATGTTTCATAGCTTGGACCTGCCTGCAGATTTCTTTTAATGTAACTGTCAATGACTCTTCTTAATTCCTTAATAATCTAAATGCTCAGTTATCAACAAACTGAATGTGATTATTTCAATTTTCTGTTAAAAAAAACAAACGGTTAATGTTGCTAAGTCACAAGAACATCCTCACATGTCAGATATTTAGCAGATTCTGAGTACTGAAACACCAATGAACTGACAGATTTACTGTACTCATAAATCTTGTGCTGTTCATTAAATGAGCCTGAAGATCCTTGTCCTCCAAACATTTATGGACTTGCTTAAAATAAAATGCATGTTTGCTAGGGTTTGTAAATACAAAGAAGAGTCTTATGTGGCCCTAGGATCTTAATTCAGACTGTAATGGATGCATTTTTTACCGTCTGTAATCTCGACGTACAAAATGGACATAGCATTAGTGAAAGGTGATATATTTAGGTAAAACTAACAGTGAATCTTCACTATCTAATTCGAGGCATTTTAGGCATCTGGTTTAGCTGCAATTGAAAGGACCACAGTAGAAATATAAGTTTCCCCTTTATCTAATTGAGTTTAGACAGGGATCTCCGTTAGGATGACTGTTTGTTTTCTAGTCTGGCCTAAATTAGACACCCTCCATAACTCTCTGCTTAAAAACAAATCCAGTATTTATAACTGAATAGGTCAAATTGATAATTTTGCTAAAATACATTTTAATCTGGTTATCTAGAAATAGCAATGGAAAATTAATGTTATCAATGGAGAAACAGTCAATAGAGAAAATCAGATACCATAAAAAGTCATACGTTTAAAAACAAATGCACAGATCAAACTTAAGACTGTTACACAGTGCAGTATGCATTTCTTTGTACCTATGAATAATGTTCTTGCTTATTAAGTAGGCAGAGCAAGATTTATGATGTCCTTAACTTCTCTTTTCTTTGCTTGTAAGAGCTTGCATTTTGTAAATGACATTGTAGGAGTCTACACTGTTGTCACCTAGCAACTATGAAGTATTTTTTGAAAAAGTTGCTGCTTGGCTTTAATTAACAATAAAAATAGTAATTCCACTCAACAGTTTACATTTGTAGATCTTAAAGCGCTCACAAGGATGTATTATTTTTTCTATCCTTACTTGGAAGCATGAAAATCTAGGATGGACAGTGTGTTGCCAAAAATGACAATCAACACAGTTATAAATTGTATTCTGAAGATCTTATCCTATTCTCCGCATTCCAGCCTCTTCAAACTGTAGTTTTATATAGGTCCCTTCCAATATTTTTTGCCTTATGAATTTTAAATGAGGAAAGGGAATAATTTAAAAAATCTGTATTTGCAATGATTATGCCCCCCTCTCATTTGAGATATTGCAGTTATTTTGTAGTCTGAGGGTCACAGTGAATTAGCCCTTGGCAAATATTTAATTTTTAATGGAAAACCACTGCAGTATTGAGTTAAAGCATGCAAAAGTATCACATTCATCCTAAGGTGGTCCAGCTGCTGCATCACTGACCAGTTTTCATGTTGCATATAAAGCAGTTCTCTGTAATTCATTTTTCTTCAGAAAGTGTTTTATTCTAATCATTGAAATGTTTTCTACTAACAGAATGACAGTTGACACTGTGTACTCACATGTCTGCTGTAACAACAGCTGGCTTGAAAAGTGTTTCATTTTTTAAGAAGATCATGGAGGCTGGGTAACCAGGGTTCCGTGTGATTTGAGTTAAAGAAATGCTTTTTTTAAATTATATGAGAAATGTCCTACACTCATTTTCAGCTCTCCATTGCCCTTGCCAAGCATTTGGTGGAGTGAAGCTGTTTGGGGGCATATTTCTTCCTAATGGTCCACAATTTTAAGAAACTTCTAAGGATGAATTAGAATGAATAGCCACAGAGATAATGTGTGGGCTGCTATGCAGCAGTTTCCCTGGAGAGTGATATGTCAGGAAAGAGATTAGGAAAATTTCTGTAATGAAACATATATTTCTCACAAGTAAGGAAAGATCTTGACAGATCATCTGTTATGAGATATCTGCTCTGTTCTTTACTTGTGGGACAAATGAGATTTCTCCCTGTAACACATTGTGGATTATCGTTCTGTTGCAGTTTGTGTAATGGTAGCAAATGGGGAATTTAGGAAATGACACTCCAGCTGTCTTTTACAATAATTGTTTCTTTTTATGCTTTTGCACTGTAATACCTCTTCCTTCGAATTATCTTTCCTGGACACTTCTTACTGAAATACCAATGTGTATCCCAAAATGAATTAAAAATAAAAATGGATCTACATAAATTATGTCTTATTTTCCCTATGGGATATGTTTTATTTCATTAACTAATTTATTGATAAAAACCCAAAGAAAAATATATAAGTGGAGTTCTTTTTCCATAATACATTTTTAATAAAGGAAGTGAAGTCAATATGCAGTAGCTGGGAATGTAAATCTGTCTCTTTGTTTTCACTATTGTGTGAGGTTTGATATATATGTATTTTAAAGAAGAGAATTATCTATGTTGCAGACATATTGTTAGGAGATGTTTTATCTGTAAGGCTCATTAAGCTTATCATTGTTTTCAGAAGATCCAAACAGGTGGGAGAAATTGAACCCATACATTAGCAGATGAGTCATAGATGAGCTGCCCAAAGCAGTATATTGCCTGTTATATATCTTCCCTGAATTCAATACCATGTAAATCTTTCCCAGTTGTCTCCAGAGATTTGCTTTATTTGACTGGTTTTGTAAAAGTTCATTAATGGGACAGAGAGAAGCAAGATGTCCCTAGGAATATATTTGGGTCTTCCATTTTGTTTGGTGTAGGCTCAGAAGCTGGATCAGCGGGAGTTTCTCTGTAACAGCACATGCGATGCTTGATGAATTAAACTGAAAACCACTTTCTGGGTAATATCTTAGGCATCAATTCTGTCAACTAGTCTCTGTCAGAAGGACTGTAAGAAAGCTAGAATTTTCAATAGTCTGTCTAGATGTCTGAAATGCAAAATTCTGAAATCCACATGAGATTTTAGATCAGATGAATGATTAGTTTGTTCTATCTTTGGAGCTTTGTTGCTGAACATTTCCATCTCTATTTTACCTTTAACTGTGTTAAATTGTTCAGGATCCAGTGTTTTCTGAGAATGTGAACTTTGCAAGAGATTGAGACATAGATCTTTGCCCACAGAAAGTCATTCCTTATGCAGTTCAGTTGGGCTTATTACAAAAGTATTTTTCATCCAGCCTGAGTTGAGAGTGCTCTAGAGTGGTAGGGCTTGCTTGCTTTAGATGCCATTGGCAAATCTATAATCAGATAACAATTGATGCTTTTTGGCAAACAACCCCAAAGCTATAAATCATCTTAGAATTTACAGGGTTCCACTTCTCTATCCTAGTAACAATCTGCATTTCTCAGAGCTGTACCCAATGATGGTATGCCACGATAAAGGAGAAATTTACTTGTAGTAATGGGTTTTAATAGTTTCAATTTGCAAACCATTAAAAATTTTCTAAGGAAAACGTGGAGAGATGAAGGACAAACAGATTAAAGTCATTTGACAATCCTTCTTGAGTTATTATTTACAAACTTCTTAGAAATAATCAACGTATTCCCAGGAATTTCTATATCATAATTTGGAAACCAGCACTCTAGTGAACTTAATAAAGAAATATTCATTTTAGACATTGTGTCCCATTGACTTCAGCAAGAGATCAAGCATTTATTTTGACTTTTCTACTTTTTGCTATTGGAAATCGTTGGGATTTGAACAGTGGTTTTCAAGTATGAGGGCAAAGGATACTGATGTCAGTGTTTTTAAAGGGTATTATCTGTTTTAAACCACTCAGAATGTGCTGAGGTATTTCAAGAGATAAAAACTTACAGAGGTTTTCCCTGTTTAGGTTGGTGCATAACCATTTTCAGCTTCTGTTACCAGAAAAGTTAATCATGTACCTTCATGTACCTCCTGAATCAAAATACTTAATATACTTATCATTCTAGTAAAAAGATAAAAACATGAGTTAAGACTGGCCATCATCATGATAGAATTGCACTGCTTGGCAACTAAATGTATTTAAGACAAGAATAATATTTCAATATGATCAGTATGCATCTACTTTATATGACTTATGGATACGGTGCATAAATTAACAAATTGTGCAAATTCTCTTTTAGACCACAGAAAGCACAGAATGGATAGGGCATAACAACTTGCTTGCTGCCCTTTTGGCAGCTTCTGTGTTTTATTCGTGTAAAAATCTACTTTTAGCACTTTCAACTTTCGTATTTACATGAACTTCATTAACTAGAGCACAGAGTTTGGGTGAGTAAGATTGTATGTTTCACAAAATCACATTATTTTTGTTCTCTGAGAAAACAATCATCATGGTGGTATTGTAAATTGTGTTTGAGAAAAAAAAGATACATGTATGCTAGTTGAATCCACGTTTTCCAAATGCCTGTATATGTTTAGATTCATGAGGTCATCTGCCAAGAAGTAAATGAAACTTGATATGTCAAAAATAAAACGTGTCAGTACAGTGTGTAATTCTACAATCGAATACTGGAGCAATTTCAACATGATGATGAAGCTCTTTCAGCTTCATTGTGTGTACAAGAACTATGTGGGGAATCCGGATAGCAGAAATTAAGGACTCTCAGTGTTGCAAGCATGTGAATTTGAGAAGGTTTAATAGCACTTCACTCGCAAATAATTCTTCTTACTGTTACACAGATAATCTCATGTCAAATGTTAAATAACATCTGAAGCTATGCATAAATACCTTTTAAATGAGACTCATATTTTTGCTCAATAAAAGAATCAGTTAAATGATACTTTAACAACAATACCCATAAGTATTGTTTACCTTTCTCCTTTGTTTGCTTATAAAGTAACTATTGCTGCATGCTTTTCTTAATGTCACTTTCTTTCCTTTTTTAGAGTTTCTTTGAAGGACAGTCTGCACCATGGGATTCAGCTAAGAAAGATGAGAACAGAATGAAAAATAGATATGGGAATATCATTGCATGTAAGTGTTGACAACATAATTGTGCACTTTGTTAACTTCCCTTCAGAACTGGATAAGAATGACCACTAGCCTTGTGCTCACATCAGGTTTCCTTTTGTCTAATTAAGAAGAGAAAAGTGAGAGAAGATGTTACTCTTTTTGTTTACCTTTTTTGGGTTTTTTGGTTTTGGTTTGGTTTTTTTGGGTTTTTGTTTTGGTTTGGTTTTTTTGTTGTTCTTGTTGGGTTTTTGTTTTTTTGGGTTTTTTTTTGGTTGGTTGGTTGGTTTTTTTTGTTAGGGTTATTTTTGAGAAATTTGTCAGATTTAATGCGTTTTCTCAACTAACCTTCTGTATACCTTCCATTCTTTGATCAACGTTTGCCTAATGAGAATGACACCTTTAACCAGTACTCGGCTCTTAACAGCTCTGAAACTGCTCCTGTCAGCTTGGTGCAAGGGTACCCATGATCACCCTAAACCTTGGGTTTAGGTTCTCGATATTGTAGGAGCAGACAATACTGCTGCTTAAGTGTTCCTCAATAACAGTGACAACTGTCACAATTTACAATGCTAGACAAACTCTAAGAAAAAAAATATAATCTGTATGTTTTACTTAAAAAGGCCAAGCTCGATAAAGATTAGATATACTAATAATCAAATAACTTGAGGAGATGACAGCGTGGTTTGGTGAGCGACACCTAAATCTGGCGTTATGAGATTGCAAAGCATTGTGACGAGATGCTGCACATGAACATAGGGGCAGAAGATTTATCAAGTTCACCACAAATACATTATGTACACACTGGTATTGTTGCACTTCAAGGTTAAGTTCTCTATGTGTCTGTAGGAGATGATCCCTTCCCTTATTTTTCCTTTAAAATCTGAATTTAAGATATGGAGCATATATTTGTTCCTACCAGCCAGCCAGATAACCATGAGGCAGGTATAAACAGAGAAATACGCAGCCGTCACAGCATGTCAGAAGCTTTGTAAGCGTGAAGGATGGCCTTTAAGGAGGGATCCTTGAGTGATACTGCTGCAGTTTAGAAATCATATGTAACCCTAGGTACATGGGACAGCATAGAAGAATAAGCCATGCAGATTGGCTGTACATTTGGACAACCTGTGGAAGGAGCACGTAGTGTATATTTACAGTGACTTAACTTCAGCACCTAATGTAGGTGCTTGTTCAAGCACAGATCTACCTAGGTTTCCTCATCAATGTACCACGTAAACTTAACAGAGAGAAGGACAGGTCTTCTAGAGAAATGATTCAGAAATAGAGCCCATTTGAATGATTTTGAATCACCAGCTCCAGTGGTCCTCTCTGCAGTGCATGTGTAACAAGTCTAGAGAGAACAACTCCTGACTTAGTGACTTACAGTAGGTGGTGTGAATAGGCCCAGCTAGGCTGAGATGGTCTACAGAGAGAAAACAGCTCTGTAACTTGCTGCAGAATGAGAACCCGCAGCAAATGCTTGTGGAGGCAGAGGCAAATTAAGCAAGAGATGCTTGTCAAGCAAGAGATGATCTGCCACATCATTTTGAGTGGACATGATAGTATTGCTGTGTATTTTGGATATATACAGTGCTACATACTGAAAAAGGAAATGAAATCTCCTAGAGAAATGTGGGTATCATGATGGACTGGTGCATAAAGAACAGAAGCTAAGTTAGCTGAATGTGGTTTTGCTTGTTCTCCTGCAGCCATATTTAATGTGTAACAAACTTGTCATTTTGTGAGGATGTAGCAATACATTAGCTGAATAATGACTAATTATTTAAGTAGAAATACTGAAGGAAGTATAAATAAGAATACCACAAAGTTTTGTGCTTATCCTTGCTTTGTGGAATTTTATTTCCAGCCCAAGTCTATTAAAATAGATCTCTTTTAGTCAGGTTTAGTGTTGTCAGTCCCCTCTTTAATGTCATGCTAGCCATTATCTTACATTTTGACACCCTTTGGTTGAAGAAAACTAGATTACTAGTGCTTTATGTCTGAAGTAATGAAGTGATGAGTAGACAAGGGAAAACAAGATATTAGATTCACAAATCAATGGCAATTACAAGTGATACTGAAGGTTTTCTGAGAGGCCAAATATAATTCAGAGCATTTAAACCTCAATTTATTGAAATGTCCTCAGTATTTGGGAAACGGAAGGAGTTGGATGGAGTTGTTACCAAAAAAACTTCCTGTTTATGTGGCAATGAGAACAAAGATAACGCAAGTTAAAATTAAGATCTATTAGAGTTAAATGTAGTATCTTAAAAGAGAAGCTGAAGCTGCCTACAAAGTTTGTTGTCTGTTAAATACATACATGTATGCAAATTGAGTAGTTAACTGTTTAATTATTTTATGTGTTCTTCTGGATCAATGGTCTGCTGGATAAATGTTCTACTGGAAAAATGATTGCTTTTCTCAGAGTCTGAGAGTACAGTTTCAGTGGTCCACTTTTTAAAATTTGTCCCAGATAGCTGAATAAAGAATATGCTTTAGCTTAAAAGCATTTTAATAAATTGCCCTTTTATGCTATGTTCAAAAACATTTAAAAATACTGTGGTTCACATGCCACTGACTGGCTACATGATTATAATGAAATGTGTATTTTTTTCTGCTAAGTGTTTAATGTAATCTTTTTCTATCTGTTTAGCCTCTTTGTTTAAATTTTTCCCAAGATACTATTGTTACATTACTGCTTGTGGTCATTATTGTTCTCAGAGGGAACTAAAACAATAGCACCAAGCGGCCAGCATTGCAGGAGCTTGTCAAAATCGCAGTATGCTTTACGTTACCCAAGTGATGTGCATTTAATTGTCTACAAGAGTGCCCTACCCACGGTATGAGTGGCTGCAACTTGTAAACCACTGTATCAAAAAGCTGAATCATGATCACAGTCCAGTCACCCAAAGAAAACACGCTTCTTCTTTGGTGAATGCAAAAACCTTTGTGTTGTCTAATTAGGATCTAAAACCAGCATAAGTCTGCTAAATGAGTCTTTCTTTGCATAAAAAAAATTCTGTTTCTGCCATAATTGCACAGGGTTATGCATGGATTTTGGTAAAATCTATTGGTTTTTCCTCAGGAGAGATCTTGAGGTAATTTGGGAATGGGGTGTGGGGTGGTTCTGTATTTATTTTTACCTAACTCAATATTGACTAAATGAGAAGAGAATATTGATCACAGCTTTTAAAAGCAGCTAAAGATTTTAGGTGCAACATTTATAAAAGGTTTGATTTGCAAAGAATCAGTGAGGCACGTCCCAAGAAAGGGTCACTGGCAAGGCATGCTAATCAACCAGATGCTCAAGGGGCTTGTTAGAGATCACAGTCTGAAGGGTGGCATATTCATGTTGTAGGTAACGTGAGGGGAGTGAGAATATAATGCTTATATTTATTAACTATTACCATTTTCTACAAAGACAAATTGATTCTATCATAACTAATTTTGAAAGCTTAAGTGATCGGTGGAGAGTTAAATTTGATCTCCTAATGGAAGGGTATCAAGATGAAAATGAGATGGAAAAGAGAGTATTTAAAAGCTATAAAAATTTTGAAGAGCAGCTGAAATCTGAAGGAAAAAAATACCCTAAAAATCTAGACAGTTAACCTAGAGGCTATTTAAGAATCAACATTCATGTTGAAGAATATATGAAGTGTTACCATGAAGTAAGGAGTCAACTAGAGTTTTCAAAGTGATAAAAAAAGGGAGTCACCCCAGTTCCACTGCAAATAAATTGGTATTGAACAGTGCATTACCTCAAAAATTCACAGAACTCTAGCTGAGAATTCAGTACTAGAAAAGATGCACATACAAAGAAAAAAGAGCAAAAGATGATATGAAGATACAGGTGTAAAGTAACTTCTTTAGTTTTGCTCTATCTGAAACAAGAGTTATTGCAAGGAAAGAATGGAGTAAGCAAAGAAAGGAACAAAATACAGGAAATGTAATGAAAAGATACTACTGGATATTCTTCAATTGTATAAATCAGAAAGAAATAACAGGAAGTTATATTTTTAAGATATTTCTTAGTGGGAAATTTAAGCTTGTTCTGCCCAATATGGAACTCACTTATGTCTAAGTCATTAATACAGGATTCAGTTGGCTAAACATAGACTTGGGACATCTGAACAGGACTAACAAATGTGACACAGCACACATGAAAGACATGTTATTTCCATAGTGGTAGCTGAAAGCTAGACAGCATGTCCTGGTGGCCATGAGATGTTTGTGCTTACACAACTGAACCCTGTCCTAAATACATCCAGGAATACAAAAGTGAAGATCTTTATTAGCCTGAGTTGTCCTAGTGAGAATGTTTATAAGGCAATGATGCAGGAAATCAAGAAAATATGAAGACATACCATGAGTCCAAGCAAACTTGACCTCTGAGTCTGCTGACTTTAGCAGAAGTTGTATCAGGTCCCAAAACAGTAAAAAAAAGCTGGAGCTTTGAAAGTTTCTTAGTATCTTTCTTAAGTAAGATGGATTTTTGAAATTAAGGTCCTGTGAGCCAAACCTCTGTTCTGAAGGAACTGATAAATAGCTTAATTAAGCAGAGAATAGTACAGCATTTGGCTAAGCATAGCATGGTAGGATCAGACCAGCGAGGGTTACGTAATGGAGAGTCACAGCTCTATAAATTTTTATTCTCAAAAAAGTGAATAAAGAGGCTGAAAAGGCTGACCTGATTAATGTAATTGATTTGAATATTCCAGCATGTTTGGGAAAACTCATTCTTGATGACTGTTAAATGAAATAATCACAAGAAAGTAGCAAAGTAAGATCTGTGTGGAACTTAGAGATGGAATTTTAATTCATTCTGATTTACTATATTTAGTTTTAAACTGTGCCCTTTCTTTCTCCCAGGGGAATCCCAGGGAAATAAATGAAGCTCTAAGATCTCTAGTTCCTGAGACTTGGAGCATAACAGAGGATGAAGTAAAGAATTTACCTCTTCCTTTCCTTCTCAGCCATTTGAAAATCTCTTGACTTGTAGTTCTAAAACAATGTTATCCTAAGAACAACTTCCCCTATTCTCCCTCCACCATAATGTGGGCAAATATTATCCTACTTATGAATGAGTTTTTAAGCCACTTCATGTTCTTTCATTCATTTGTTATCTTTTAGGAATTTTAAAGCTGAGGAAAATAGCTGTTCAGAACATGGGCGGCAAGTTTCAGGTGTTTAATGCTTATTTACATTTACAACAAAATAATGACAGTCATGAAGGTCTGTCATCAGCTGCAAGTAATATTGGCTCAGCAGGTGAGCAGCAAAAACAATAATACACATGTATCTAATTAGCAGAAGTGACTCCTAAACAAAGCAGCAGTAAAATGGCTCTTAACCATCTCTTCATCCCTGAGATACACCCTCAGATTGTTTTATCAACAACTTGTGCAGCATTCTGGAAAAACCATTGTGCTTTGTTGTTTTTGAACTAAGAGAATCAAGAGGAGCTTATGGAGTCTCAGAGAAGAAAAAGGCCTGCGAGCATACAGATGTTGTTGTGCAGGGTGGGGTGCTATCCTCTAGTAGTGTTACTGTATCATGAAGAAAATGAGGCAGCTGACATGAAACAAATTCATGCCATGGTGTTTTGGATTTGAATTTGGAAAAGAGAGTTCGAAATGTTTGTGCGTTCCTGGATAGATATAGATGACCACAGCAGAGGAAAATTCAGTGACAAAATCATTTGCCTGACTGCTTGGGTTTTGTCATTATTTTGCTTTCGGCCCTACTGAAAACATAATGAGTTTCCTTCAAAATCTGTATGTCTTGTAGAATAACTTCAGTTTCTTTTGAGTACTGGCAGAAGCATTTCCAAGTGATTAAACCTTTGACAACTTAATGTTATTTTATTGGCAAAAGCAGGGGTTGTCAAAGCAAAAATCGTAATTGTAATGGGTTTCACATTACGATATTTAAGATGTTCATACTGAAAATCAGAGGGGATTTAGAAAGCCTATGAATGACTGAAATGAGGTTTAAATGTAGATACAGTGTTTTCATGGACAACCAAACAAGTACGAACTTGCAATTGCTGAGGTTTTAGTTTTACTTGAAAGGAATTTTGAAGGCTTTTTTACTGAATGTGTTTTTAATTACTTTTTTTTCCTCTCCATTGTTCCCATTTCAGATGATCATTCTCGAGTGAGATTGCAGCCTATTGAAGGAGAAACAAGTTCCGATTACATCAATGGAAATTATATTGATGTGCGTATACTGATGTAGTCAACAAGCTTAATGTTGTGTTCAGTCAAAGAGGGAACTCTTACTGTTCTCTCATTATTCATAATTTGTAATAGATATCACAGCTAATATCAGCTGCTAACATTGTTTAGCATTGGCAAGTCCTATCTTTGGAAGCTAGGTGTACACTGAGGGGAAAAAAAGCCTCAAAGGTTTTGTCAATGAGTAAATGAAATGAGTCATTTCCTCCAATTGCCACTGGACTGAAACCTTGCCAGCAACACTGTATGGCTACTTTGCCTGCTGGTGCTGATGTGGGCTAGCAAAATGTTGTTTTCACTTTCTGTCAACAGCTTGGCATCATGCCACATTTAAAAGAAAGCTGTTTGCATATTAATGTGACAAAACTCTGTAATGCCTAATGCAGAGATTTGCAGTCTCTTGTCATCTCTGCACTTTTAAGTCGCCTTCAAAGTATATTCTGCAGCTGTTAACCAGTACTTCTAATGCAAGCAAGACATTTCATTAAATATGTAGGCTGTTTAATTATTGAAAGTGGCTTCTTTGTTCATTCTGCATCATGTTAACTTAATGTTTTACATTAGAATAAATTCTTTAAGAGACAAGGTGTTTTTGGTTGAAAGAATGAGCTCAAAAATAGAATTGAAAATCATTAGAAAGTCAATATTATCTAAAGCCAGAAATCTATAGATAGCAAAGATAATAATTTTACTGTTTACATGGAGTGCTAGATGTTAGGCTAAGTAAAACAAGTGTTGCTTCACAGGAAACTGAGTCTGCTAAAGATTTCTTGTTCATCAGTGGCATCTTTGAAAAATGGTGTCGCAGTTTGCAGTTCAAATTTAATTACTAGTATGAAACAGGAATGTAACAGATGTTTTTTCTCAAAATGTGGAGGAACTAGAGCTATACAAGAAAAGTAGGTACTTAAGTTGTAACAATCTGAGGTCTGACAGAACTTTATGAAGATACCTCCTTCTGTTGATGTCTGTAAGCATGTTCAAGAACCATTAAGCTAAGCTCAGATTTCTGCTCAGTCCCTTGCTGCTTGAAAGAATAGCACAGTCACCAAGCAGTAAAGGCACATACGGAAATATATTTAGTCAGATGCCTCACTAAACTCTGAAGGGAGTAATCTGTCATGAAAGGAGAGTTCATACTGGAGACTTCGATTTGAATTCACTTTCACATTTTCTCCAGCATTCAGGGTTGTTCTCATTTTAGGCTAGTAGTATCTTCTTCTGTGAGATTTTGATCTGACTCTAAAATATTATGAGATGTGAGGAAAAAAGATTTAAATCATACAGTCTCATATAAAATGCTGATAGATAGTTGCATAGCAACCTTTTTTTTTTTGTGCTTATGAGAGTACAAGAGGATGGAGAGAATGTGGTCCTAAAAGCAACAATGCTTGAGCACCAAAAAAGTCTCTCCCTCATCCTCAGCAGATGGCTTCGTTGCAGAGCATGGAGGACTGCAGGCATCTTCCAAAGACAACTACTACAACTACCACAAAACACAGCATGTTTGTTTATAATCTTGCTACTCGGCTTTCCATGGGAAACGCTGCTTTTTCTACTACAGAGGCAGCTTTAATTTTGCTGTTGCATGCAATTATTAGTAGAGTTGTCGTGTTGTCAGAATAAAAATGATAATAAGAGAATAGCACCATCATAGACACAATGGTTATGCTGTATTTCTTCCCCCCCTTTTTTTTTTTTCCTTTGGGAAATAGAAGTGTCTGATCCCAGCCACTAAGGATTAGGTAACACATAGCAGAAAAAAAATCCACTCTGTACGTCTCTTAACACTTCTCAGTTCAGATTTCCATGTTTTGCTTCAATTTCGTGTAAAACAATCAATTCTGTAATTAATGGTATTCTTTCTGTAATATTCAAAGTATCTTCAGTTGTTTTGAGTCTTTCCCATCTTGTATCACTACACCTCCCCTTGCTCTTTTAGAAAGAAATTGCAATGGCATGCGTGCTACAGCCTTACGTTCTTCCTGTTGATGACTGACAATGCATCATTACCATTATTCAAATATTAACACTCCTACAACTGAATTTACCAACATACCGGTGCATGATCTAAACATTTGGTGACACTCCCATCACATCAGAAACTCAAATACTATAAAAATGCTATCATTAGATTTTGTCCCCCCCTTCAATATTGCAGAGAAGATACAGAGTATTAGTCTTTATTGTTTGGCCAACTTGTGATTAAGTTGCTCTCGTCATCAGAGAAACAGAGTTGTTTTATGTTCTTCCTATTTAGAGCAGAAAAAGCATATTCATACCAAACCATTTAGTCAAAGAGTTTACCTTCCTTTTTACTGTTCAGAAATAAAACATAAACAGCTCACCATGGGCACAGTGAACACCATCCTCCCTCTCACTTCGCCAGGCTGAATGTGAATCTGGCATTCTTTAACTGTTAAAAAAGGCATAGGCTTTGCAGTCAATAGCAACAGGTGAAGGTATATCTTAGACTCCAAGAACATCTGATGCCATTAGCTGCAAGTGCTAGAGAGGATTTCATGCTGTTCATTTTCAGCAGAGCCAACAAGGGACTGAAAGAACGTATTACTTCTGGCCCTGAATGTACATGGCTGCAACTTCAGTATCTTGCAGAAAACACTTTTGTTTCTTGTCTCCCTTCTCACTTGCCCTTCCTCAACTGGAACGGACTTTTATATCTGTTACCTGTAGTGATGTTTCCTGAATACAATTCTAAATAAAATTTCACTCATAGGAACATAGCCAAGGTGCATATTGCTGATTTTTTTTTCCAATTTTTTTTTAGGGTTATCATAGACCAAATCACTACATCGCTACACAAGGTAAGTTTATCACCCTTTCTTTTTGGTCATGTGAGGTTAAGAGGTTTTGGTACTTGGATTGTGAATTATTGTAATATGCATTCTTGCCACAATCGATATCCAGGATAGAGTAGGCTCAATCACTTGGGTAGAAGCAACGAAACTGAATTATTATCGAATTTTCAGGTATATTAAGTAAGCAGTCCTTTACCTTTGTGTTAAAATAGGTTTTGAGTAAAAAAACCAAAATACATCCTTTTTGGAAGAAGTTACTCAGCATGTTGTTACTCATGAAAAAAGAAATTAGTTGTGGTAGAAACATTCAGTAAACTTTTCAGAGAGTCAACAGCGTCATGAAAATGTATGTCCTCTTAGTTGTTCAGTGACAACTAGGCTTCAGGTCCATAAAATACAAAAGTCTTCAGCTAGCGAGTTTTGGTAGAGGACCCAAAGACATTTAAACGTATCAGGGGGATTCGTCACGGGACTCTACAGAGACAGTTTTACAGGCCATCATTTAAAAGCTTGCGTATGAACAAGAACCTATTCTTTTGTCAACACACAGATTAATTTTCAATTTGTACTTTCCTTGAAAGACATAATTTGCACATTCTGATGCAGTCCTTATTTATTTTTTGGTCAAGTTCAGAGCTGGAACAAATGGGAAAAATGAGTCTTCTGTGAATGCTTAATCATAATATTGAACAATATGCCAATCTCCTTCCTGCCTATGCTTGGATAGCATGCATGTGAAAATTTGATTGCTCCTCCACTGCTTGGACGGAATCTTTTCTGTAATAGGTAGTCTGTGACAGAGCTTCCTGCATTTTTTCATGGATCTGAAGGACCTGAGCTACACTCACAGATGTTATTTCAACCTTTTAAGGGACCCAATTTACAGCAAGTTCAAAATTATCTTTCTGGATACATCTTTATCGTCTTACTTTTAAGCCCATTTGGAAAGCAGATTTGTATATCTAGTTTGAAGGAATGAAGAGCACTGATCTCAAAAGGTTTATGTATTCTGTGGCCTGATGAAGAATCATGAGACAGTTTCTTTTCCTTCCTCTGTCTCAGCTTTCCCATCATCAGGATAGGGTTAAAAACTTTCATCTGCTTTTTATAGTTCTCTGTAATGTCCTGATAGATGCAGCTGTGTAAAGGCTGTGTTATTTTCCAGTATCCCAGTTTTCTGACAAAGCCTTTGCACAATAGTAATGCTTCAAGTAAGATACCATCTCTGTCTTTTGCAAAGGTGATAATGTAAGGGGGAATAATCTCCTAAACTCCTTTAAGGCTCTGAGAGGAAAGATGCTTGTCTCACATGCTAAGCAGACTATGCCTCCAAATATCACAGGGTGATGGTCACAGCACCAAGCCACAGTTCAAGAAGTGTCTGGACAATGCTCTCAGGCGCATGGTGTGATTCTTGGGGCTGTCCTGTGCAGGGCCAGGAGTTGGACATGGATAAGTTGGACTTCAGGATAATCTATGATTCTATTCTCTGTCTTCCTTACTGGCAAGCCTGTCATGTGCCACAGCCCGCAGTACAGCCACCTATGTGTATGCTCTGTTTTAGAACACACTTTCATATAGCTATTTATCAACACATCAGTTCAGCACAACAGTTAAGCTCCATGTTTGATTCCCTTGATGTCTACTTTTCATCAGTCTTTAAATAACTTTTCCCATTCTCCCTTTTCTCCTCCACAGCAGCTTTCACAGGTGCACATGCCTATTGTTCTTTGAAGGAAAGTATCATTATGTGAGTCAGTTTTAAATCTCTGAGGAGTTAGAATGATTGATATTTAATTTTCCTATGTTCTTCTTAAGCTGCATTCAACATATCAAGTGTTAATGAGCAAATATAATTGTTTGAAGTGAAGAAGTGGCAAATTTAATCAGTTTGTAATAGACTACCAATCTGCTTTTAACAGAGCTGGGAGTTGCCTAATCACCTGTTTATTAAAGTGTTACAGCTTTCCACACTAACCAGAGTTTGACATACAAACTGGTAGATTTCCACCTTGGCATTTATAACATCCTTCTGCTAATATAAATTAGGGGCAAAACGTTTTTTAAAAGACTTTCCTAATGGAGGCTTTCTCACCTAAGAATCAAAAAAGATTTTACTTCCATTTTTAAGAGTAATACATTCAGAGTGTGCAATTTCAATTATAAAATTAATGTCAATTTTCCTTTATGTGGTAAGCATAATGTGAGGGGTAGACTGAATTTACAGCTAATAAAGGCTTTTGGTTATTTGCTGTAACTGCCATCAACAGATGGGATCCGCACCTGAGTCACCATGATTAAAAAGAATCCCTTGTCAAAAGCCAGCATATTGGGTCATGCAGAACCAGCAAGCTGGTGCAATTTAAAACTCATTATTTTGCTTTATATATCACTTGTTCCCATGGATATAATTCTTTTTTTTTTTTATAGCAGAATATCGAGCTCTTGTATGATCTGTTCAATTTACTGGCAGCTAGGATTGTTTTTTTTTTACAGGAGTTAGGTAATCAATGAATTTTAACCAGGTCTGTCAGTGAGAGCGTTGGGTTGAATATCTCTACGGTACTTACACACATTGCTGGGTGTGCTGACTATTGTATGACTGTTGATCTTGCATGTCTCACCTTGATTACTAAGCAGGAAAAAATAATTGGTTTTGTATTCACATGTTCCTTGTGTCCTGAAATTCGTGTAGTTAACTGAGCTATCACTTAGCTTCTTTTAGCAAGCCTCTGTCAAAGGTTTTGTGTTTTTCCTCCACCACAGCACCAGCGACTAAATCATGAGTGACAAACGAATGTGAATATAGTTCTACAGCGTCACTCATTGCCATTTCCACCAGGGCTGTTTTTCAAGCAGATCAATCACATGTGAAACAGGAGATACTCACATGCAACCTGCATGTCTTCATATATAAAGTACATTCATTTCTGCATCTCAGACTTTTGAATACTCCCCACAGCTCAGATTGTCTCTGCTTGCTGCAGCATACAGAGGAACCGGATCTAAGGTGATTTGTGGAAGTACTTCAGAGCATATCTTAATGACTGTAAAAAGGAGCTCTTGAAAATAAAGCCATTTTAGGCACAATGGCCTAGTGTAGCCTTTCAGTCTCTTTTTTTTTTTGTTTGTATCCAGTTCTAAAGCAGATGCTAAACTGCTTTCTGTATTGCTTATTATGTAGACAGGCATCAAGTTAAGTTTCAGTCAGGAAGAGTTTTTTAAGGAATAAGTTATAAACTTTTGAAAATAATTTTTTCAACGGAAATGTTTACAGTCTTGACTACAACAGCATAAACTTGCCACTGTAATAACCCCTTTCATATTCCTTCTCTTTTCTGTAAAATACTTGTCTTTCTTCCACACACAGCTGTATATGTTTAGTGAACATTTTTTTAAGGGTTTTCAGAAACAAAAATACAATTTCTTTCAAACTGAAAGTTCTCTTTTAGGCATCTGAAGCAGAAATACTGCATTGAATAATAATACTCTTAACTTCCTTGGCATGTTTTTCGTTTTTATGTTGCAAAAAGTTGTCAAAACTACAGCAGTGTGGAAGCTCAACACTTCTTTTTATAAAGAAACTTTTGCTTCTATGGTTTTAGCCTCTATGAATATTAACATTTGAAATTACTTCAGGGAAAAATGAATAACAGAAAAGCAAAATAGTTCTACACAATTTTTCAGCTTTATAGATGCTGTCACTTTTTGCAGGATGTAGGACTAAAACCAGGCAGGCTGTTTTCCTGATATATACCTGAAGTGATTGAATTCTATATACCTATATTAATCTTGAAGATTCGACTGTGTTTGATGCCATTCTTTACTTGTTTAAAATGTTAAAAAGGTGGTTGAAGCCATCTGTCTTCAGTGAGAGAGATAAACCCATTCTTAAGCAGCACTTCTGATGGGTGAGGCTTCCTGAAACGCATCCTTCACCTGTTTTGCAATAGTGGTGACAAATGCCAAAGAAGTTACTTTTTGCCCCGACCCAAACACATGTAGGAGTAATAGATTCTTTACATATGGAAGTATACTTCCAGGTTATGTTGTAAAGCCATATGGCAAATTCACATTAGCTCCCTTGATACCATTTCCTGACAAAGGCTGATGAAAACAATTGCAACGTTAGAGATTCTTTTAAAAGTTGGTACTTTTCCTAGTGTTGAGTACAAAAGAGACAATGTGTACTGGAAGCTGGTACCTATTAAAGTCAACACTTTTTAACAGTTGCCACTTTATGGTACATGAGAACACCAGAGTTTCTCTACCTCGTTTTTTATAATAAGAGATTTTAGGGATGTGTGTCAGAACAGTTATCTTTCACCATTTTTGTCATTTCTGTATTTTTCTGTCTTAATCAGCTATGTGTTAGTTTTGTTTGTACAGAGAACGAGACACCTCTGTGGCTTTCCATGCAGCCTAGAAGGCTGTAAATGCAGAGATAGCATAGTTTACTTTGATGCAAGGTTGACTTCGGCTTTGTTGCAGTGTGTCATTTCTCTGAATCTTTGTGTATAGGCCAAGTGAAACGGGAGCAGTGTAAGAAAACAGCTGATAGATTCATTACTAGGTGGAGGCAATTACATTCTTCACGTGTTTGGCTACGTTTTGCATAGAATACATGCCCGCCTTTCATAAACCTTTGGAAATTCTTTGGAAGTACAAACAAGCTCTAGATATGTTATAAGTAATTACTTAATATTTATTTGCCCATAAAAATTCCCAAATCCCGTGCAGGCTGTTCTTTCACTTGCTTGTGAAACAACAGTTTGAGAAACTGATGATTTTTCTGTAGTCCATTGTCAAAGCCACAGAGGAAGGAAAAGCAATTCTTCCTGTCCTCTCCCCCACAAAAACTGAGCAGCAGTAAACCAGACGTAAAGGTCTGCAGAGCATATATAGATCTCTTTCTCAAAGACAAAATATTGCTTTGTTTTCTCTGTTGTGAAATGAGTCTAGAACAGTTAAAACAGACCTTTGCATATCAGAAGAAGTAAGAGAAATGAGAGATTACTGTAAATAAGTAGACAGAGGTGAATCAGGCAAAAGGAAATGTTTCAAGGTTGTAATGTAAAAAATACAAGATTGTGTGAAAAGTAATATATTTATGCTCTTCAAAAAAATGTGACTATAAAATACATTCTGCAAACAAGGAAGTTTTGCTCTTTCTGACACTCAAGAGCTGCGCAAAGTGTCCTTGTGAACCAAACACTTTCAGAAAAGAACATTATGGAAGTGGCCATCTATTAATGCTGCTCAGACCCCTAATTACCTATATTATGTGCTAGAATCCAGGGGGTTTTGTCCAGACAAAAAAAACCCATGATGTATATAACATCAGCCTTACAAATTAATTTACATGTCTGTATTTTGGGGAATGCAAATTATGAAAGGCTGATTTTGGATGCTTAGTTTTTCATCCTTGCAGAATCAGTCATAAATTGGACTTGATGAGGAAGGTACCTAGCACCCTTGACAGGGTACTGTTAAGAGGCCTGTTAATTAGTCAAGGCTAATGCTAAAGCAGAAAAAGGAGCAGAAAAATGTAGTTAGTCAGGAAAATCATAAAGCATCCTTTTTTCTGTAAAGTTTACTTTCCATCTGGTTTTCAGCAGCCTGAAGGAAGAAGGTTTTTTGTCTTCTCATTTGCTGGATTATAAGAGAGTATAGCAAATTGACAAACAGAATGTATTTCAGAAACAAATGTATAAAGAAACAAATAAGGCAGCTCTTTTTTTTGTCTTGTCACCATATCCAAATCTTTGAAACCTGTCATCTTTTCTCTGTTATGTATCCTTTGATGGCAACTGCAATCTCTGTGTTGATATGGCCACCAATGCACACGACAGTTTGGATGACTTTTAAGCACTGCCTTTGGAAAAAGAAAATATACAGGCTTACTGGATTAATTTCTTTCCCTGTCCATCTGTATTCTTCCATGCAGATGCATATTCAGATGTAGACTGTGCAGATTCCCTCTACTCCCGCTAATCTCCTTCTGTTGCAAGTATGCTCATGTTACTGTGTCTGCACTAAGCACAAATACACTCGGCATGTTAGAATGGTTTTCCTTGTTTGCAGTATACTTCAAATACTATAAAATATAAGGAAAAAATAGAATTAAAATGTTAACATTTCCCTTTCCTGCTTGAAAATAACCAGTGAAAATTTTCCTGGTGAAAATAACCAGTATGCTCCAAAAAAAATAACAACAAATAATAGTGCTGAGAGAATTTGTTGTCATGCAGATTTAATTGTTACCATAATTATCTCAATATTGAAAGGAAAAGTATCTAATACACATTTATTTTTAATGACTTTCATGTGAATCTTGATCTGAATAACAGTTGTCTGCTACTGACTATTTCTATGACTGAGAAATGAATGTACCAATGTTCTCTAGCCTTAAATAGAAACATATATTGTGAGTGATACATCTCACTCATGAGATATCTATCAGGACAATAAATTGTTACTTTTTTTTTTCCTAGCATTTTCACTTATGCTTTAATGTAGAGTAAATTATCTTGTTTGTTCATGTAGGTAAAACGTTCATGTTAATGCACTTAAACTCCCAGTACAAGTTTAAAAAATACGGCATCTGAATATCTTACTCACATGCATGAGCAGCATTCCTTCACAATAAGGTCCTTGGGGAAAAATAAAAGAAACAAGTAGCCAAAATGAACTCATATTTTTGAACTAGAGAATAGTGATGATTTTATTACATCCTGATGCTTATGATTGACTCAACATGAAAATAGAAAGTAGAAATGCAAAAGACTAATTAGGTTTTTTTGTCCATTCCCTAAGGAACCTTCTACTGAAGGGGATAAAATGATCTTAAACTCCTCATCCATCATCAAAATTCATTCTGCATTACAAGTTGACATGAAGAACCCAGTCCAACAAGTCAATTACCTAAGATTTTTGTTTTGGAAATTTAAGAGACAGCATGTTTTTTACAAAATAAGTTCTGTATTTGTTAGTCTTCTCAAGCTCAGATGAGCTATTTAGAATGGTATTCATAATAGGCATTCGTATTTCCATGTTGCAAATCACCCTTATTGAGAAGTATGCAAAAATTAGAAATAAAAACAGCTTTCTTAGTGGAAAACACTGATTCAGCTAAACTGAAACTTTTGGTTGGACTGCTTTCACAAAAAGAGTTCAGGTTTGAACCATGGTCTCAAGGCTACTGGAATAAGCCTTCAGTCAGAGCTGTGACCTCAGACAATACCTCATGTTGCTATTTAATCTGTATCTCAGTTTCCCGGTTTAAGTCACCTATCATTCTCCCAACATGCTTGACTGTAGTTAAACAATTACAGTAGTAACTGTAGTAAAACAATTACAGTAGTAATTGTAGTACATAGAAAGAAGGTCCATTTGGGAGTGAGACCTGTTTCTCTGTAGCCAGTACACTCCACCAGAGAATACATCAAGGCCTCTATAATTACAGTTATTCAAAGTTATTCCAGTTTCATAGAAGAAGAATCTGAAACATGCTCCCTGCAAGCCACTGGCTAGCAGTGCCGTCTTAAAAGCTGCAAGGTAAAGAGTCAAGGCTCCAGCCTTATTCAGGTATTCCACAGCCCTCACTAGGGAATTCCTAACTCCCAGGAGTGCTATATGTAATTCAAAATTTGAAAGATACTGGATTTATCCAGTCTTAGAAAATGTTAATGAGAGGAACAGACCATTCAACATCCCTGCTGTGTGGCAAGCAAAATTATGTGAAAGAAAGAGTTTTTCAATGATAATGGGTGAACTACATTAAACTACGACTACACTGATTTGTTTGTTTGGTTGGGTTTTTTTAGTTTCCTGCAGTCGAGATAGAAAAAGCCATTTTCTTCAATGGCATAAGGATGCATGCTTGGGTTTTAGTAATATGTACACAGCTTTTATTGCATTCAGCTTTGCCTAATCTCAGGCTAACTGTATAAATCTGGACCATTTCTGTTGCTTCCAGTTCCTCTCTTCCCAGACTGCAGTACTTCTGTGAGTAGTCAAAACAGTGTTATGGAAATGTGCTATTTATTCTCTGGGAAACCATATGACATTTTCATTTTATTTTGTTCATATAGAACAAACTCAGCTAATATTGGAAATTTAGCTGTGGAGAAATGTCAATCAATAAGTGTGTAACACTTTATTAGATGGAAAGTTAGCTGGCAGCATTAGCTGTAGTGTTTTAAAAATGTCTTAAACAGCACCTGTCAAGAGTGCACAAATAAAGTGTGGTCTCAGACTTAAAAATAAGTGCAGCAATGACTTGTTTCTGAACATGGTGGAAATACTAATGTGGAACAGGAACACATAAGATTAGTCAGAAATGATAGAAGCTGGCATGCTGTGGTTTCTGTATATTATACCAAGACTGTTCAGTTCGTTCAAACCCTACCAGTCTTCCAAGGTATGTTTGACTTGTGACTGTGAGGGGCGTGAACACCTTTTGTGTATTCATGGGTATTTAATATGTAATGGACTTCTGCTACAGTGGAGCTCCAGTCCTGGACTGAAGTTTCTAGATGGTACCATAATAATGGCAGACAAAATAATGCATTGAGATGTGTGCTGTTCCAGCCCAGTTAGATCTGTATCAATAACGAAAAGAAAATACCATGTGGTATTCCAGAGAATAAATACCACATCCCCCCATCTGACTACCCTCAGTGTCACTGCAGAATAGGATCAGAAGAAATGCCAGCAAGAGAAATTATCCAGCTCTAGCCAACAGTTGATGTGTATGTGTGTCTAGATACTCCTATAAGAAATGTATTTTCCAGTTGATTATCTAGCTTTATGAAATGAGCAATTTTAAAGAAAAGAATCCTCTGGAATAATCAGTTTTGTCATTACTCAAAGGAAATATATTTTTAAGCATCTCTATATTAAACTGGGAATTTAGAATGGAGGGGGTTTTTTTTAGCTATCTGTGAGCCACTTGCCTGTAATTCATAAAACAGTGGGACTCTGGCTTATCACTACTGTACATTTTAAATAGCAACGTTTTTCTTTTCATGTTTGAAAAGAGGTGGAGAATTTACAGGTCTTCTGCTGTTTCTTCTTCCTGGGAGAGGTCTATAGTGCTGACTCCTTAAATATAGGAGGAGGTGGTATAGAAAGTCAGCCAAAGCATTGGTCAGTCTCATGGGAGCTATAGATAGAATTTCTACATGCTCCTCAGTCACTTAGTAATGTAAGCCTTGTTTGAAAGCTGATGGGACTTGAAAGCGCTTTGAACATTTCATTTTGTGAAAGCCAATTTTCACATATAGCGATGTGCAGGCAGCAGGGCTTGCTGACTGGCTGGCTCAAAGCAGGTAGGATTTAGTTTGTGCTTGAAAATCAGCCAATTACTATTCATTCTGCTGTCCCTTGGCTGGTAATGAGAGAAAGCTGTGTTTTTCCAGAGCAAAGGATACAGTAGAAAACCTCTATGTTGACAGTAGCTGGGCAGGATTAGTCCCAATAAAGTATTTCAGCTTACATTATAAACAGTGTTTTCCTGAAATGTCAAGGTAACAAGATTCAGTGAGATCTACTTCTTATTGACAATCCATCTAAGTAAGGAAATAATGAAAAACACATTTTAAATTCATATCTCAGTCCTGATTAACCCACTTGAGTATAGCTGAGGTGACTTACTGAAGAACAGTGTTGCTGCATACTGTTTTCTTGGGGGTCTTGCGTTATAGGGTGGTATCGTTGCAAAAGGCAAAAAAAAGAAATGGTGGACTGGCTACCACTCAAATATAGATTCTGCATATATTTGATATGCATGGTATATTCTGAAGCCTGGGTTAAAACTAATGTTAGGAGAAAGAGAACAATTTTATTTGCTTGGGAATTAAGTTCTACTAGAATTTTTTCTCACAAAATGGTCTCTTTTCTTACCTGACTATGAGTTAATTACTGCCTCTGCAAACGAGTGCCCTCTCTGTGTGTGATCTCTGAATCTACTACAATCATGAAATTGTTAAAATAAGGTCTAAAGTTGAGGGGCATATTTTTTCCATACCTCACATGAGAATAGCCATAGCCTCAGGCTTCCTTACTGGCTTAACATACCTATAGGGAACCAGCCTCATTGGCAGTCCATCCACATCTTTGTTTATTTATATTTTTTCCAAGGCGAGTGCAATTTCTAAGAAAGTTTTATCGGGAAATCCAGCATAGCTGTATAATTACAATATGCCCCTCCTGAAGATTATGTAACAATTAAAAATGGTAAGCCTAAAGTTGGAAAGTGCTTCTCAAACGCCACCACGGTCAACACTGTAACTCAAAGGAAATAAAGGGATAAAAGCAAGTATGTGTTTTTTCAGCTCATTACAGGGGCTTGCTTTAATTTCATTGAGATTCTTTAGTGCATCAATGTGTGGGGCTGGAATCCACAGAAGCAACAAATAATAATGAATACTGAAGTATGACAGCTAGAAACCAGAAATTAATAAATAACACTGAAGCATTTATGGCCAAGTTTTGCTGGTACAAATGTCTGCTGCCTTTTAGTGTGCTGATTGTGACAGTGATAGGCCTGCAGGAGACTTCAGCAAAAGTGAACAGGTGGCTGGCACTGGGGTACGTTTTACCCTCGATGCTGCTTTAGTTTCTGGAACAGACTTGGGAGGGCTTTAATTAAAGCATTAGAAGGCATACAGGTTATATGACCTGATTTTCTTTCATCACTACATTCTTGAGACCTAAAAATACGAAAGACTGACCTGTATGCGTTTGGATAGCTATTGATGAGCAGCAGGCCCATATGGTTTAGTGATATCTTGACCACAGTTTTATCCCAGATTTCAAAATTATTCACATAATAGGAACATAGATACTGTGCCTATGAAAACACTCCTGTGTAAGCATTTGAAGTGTATATGTTATGGTAGGAAATAAATATCTAAACCAATTTCGAGACAAGTTAGGGAAGAAAGACTCTATGAGTCTTGTAAGTTCTTATAGCACAGCTTTGTTCTGGACTTTGCTGGCTTCCACAGAGGCACTAAACCCTTAAGAGCTCCTGGAAGTGCGAGTGAAAGATAAATGCATGCTCTACCATAACTATTCAACAAATGTATTGTGAGGACTGCTCTTGACAAATCAGATTATCAGCAGTTGATCAGATCCTCGAAGTCCCTTCCATTCAGAAACCAGCTCATTTGGAGAGGGTGGAGATGATCCAGCAAGAGCTGTACTGATGTGTGGCCATGCAGTCCTGCAGGAGACTTCAGCAGGCAGTTTATCTTGCTAGTTGGCTAAGTCAGCACATCTGGGGTCTGCACCTTTTCTTTATAGTAAGCTGACTATTTTAGATAGAAAGATGAAGGCGGTTTACTTTATGAAAGAGTAGAATCCAACCTTACACTCCTTAGCCTACACCTGGTAACAGAGAGAGGTGTCCAGGTTTGCAGAGCTGCTGACCAGTGCTGAGCTTTCCACAAGGTAATTGGGAGGCTAACAGAACTGAACACTCAAGAAAACCTGATCACATAATGATGCATCTGCAAATTCCTGTTAGTAAAATCTTGGGCACATTGCCTTATTGAGTAAGGGAAAAATGTATTTCAGATACAGGATATGTTCTCTTGCCTGGAGTCTGTGAAATACTCTTTAAGTTATACTACTAACAGCTATGTCTGCCCCAGATAAGAGGTTTATTAGGAAAATGAGAGTTCTTGAACTCTTTAATCTATTAGCTTTTCGTCTCCTCTCCCAATATTTTTTCCCTCTCTGGCTTTATGCTTTCATATGTATTTTAGACAATTTCTGCTATGTAATGGGGTTAGGGTTTTTTGACGGTGTAGTTGCAAAGGGAATCATTGCTTTTGGGCTTGTTGTTGCTGTGCAGCCGTATCTCTTAGTAAGAAAACACTGTGTCTCAAGTTCATTTTGAATGGAACTTACATAGTAAAGACTGAGGGCTAAAATCCCAGCTCCCTCTAGGTAGGCATATTTTCTAGGTGTCCTTCAGTGGTCAAGTTGTAAGGAATCACAGTAGCAAGCAGTAGGTTTGGCTTCAGCGAAAGGTGAAGACAGTTGTCATTGCTATTAGAAACTGCAGTAACCATTAGGTGAAGGGACCATTTTATAATCACCTCGTCGTGCGGTGTGGTTGTATCTACTCACTGGGAGGGGGTTTTTTGCACTCTTTTCAAGATGGAATTTAACTGCTGCAGATATAAGTCTTGCATCTTGTCAGTCTGCTGCCTCTACCAGCACATACTTATGGCTCCCACTGCCCATGCAGTGTCCCTGGGGAGCCTTTGGAGCTTAAGGGTATCTATTCATTTTCTGCACATTTCTAGCTTTAATATCTATCACTGAGCTTGGTGAACCAAATGTTAACTCGTGGATCTGACATTCTGTGCTAGAAAAAATGCTTTAGAAGCTATTTGTTCCTTGTTTAAGATGCTTTTCTAGAAATTGAAAAGTTACCCATCGATTTATAAGTCCTGTGTCTGACTAAGTGTCAGGTACATTTCAAGATTCAGGTTTTACTTGTTTCTTGGTGTATTTGCTTTCTTTCCTGTATTCTGGGCTAGTTCATCACTTTCAAATTGATCACATGCCCCAGTAGCAATACTGGTTGTTCAAACTGGATCTCATGATAGCAAGCAGAAATAGAGGCTCTAGAAATCTCTGTTTACAAAAGCAGTGTCTTAGGAGTTTAAACCATTTTTAAAAGCTGTGTGATGTTCCATTTCCTAATCTGTTTGTGTTCCCAGAGCAGCAACTAACAACTGCTGGCAATACAACTAGTGGTGGTGATACATACAACCAGTTGTTTCTGTTGAGTTTTTTCAATAATGCATTTAATTAGCTAGGGGTTTGGAGGTTTGACTTCTTTTTCTTATTTTCCTTTGTTTTTCATCTTCTGGTTGCAGTACGTTGCTGATTTCTTTTTTTTTCACAGATGAGATCTTTGATACCAAGTACTAGATTGTGGGGCTAATGGGCTACACTACAGGCTGACTGTTAGGTAGCGGAGTACCTTCTCTTCAGACCTTCTCCTTCTGCATGGGGGCAACTGCTGCAAATAACCTTTCTGCTTGTTGTGCACATGTCTGTTAAGTTGATGCTTGGAACAAATATAGTTTCTTTCTCTCCCTGCCATGAGTCTGTTCTTTAGGACAATAAATCCTCCAACCCACCCTGGTCTCTAATGTTTTTCAATTCTTACTGGAGTGATGCCTGCTAGCACCTGGACTTAAAGAACAACTCCAGAGCAGTTAATAGGGGTGAGATAAGGAAAGGATTTACTGAGCTATAGCAGATAGTTATTACAAGACACGCGCCGAATACAGCTGTGTTACATCTTTTGTAATACTAATTGACCAGTCCTAAAATGTGTCTGCCTCTTAACTTTGCTCTGGTCCACCCTTTGACCCTCCTCCAAGAATTGGGTCTGGGGGCGTTTTGGGACCACCCCTTCATCATCTTCATCATCTTCAGAGCACAAAGGGTACATAGTTACCTAGGCTTTGACCCTGTTTTGTTATTCAGTCCCTAATCCAGTTGTTCCCAAACAGTTCAGGCCTTACCTTGGCATGAGACTAAACATTTTCTACTGACTTTAGGGGTAGATTTGATATGGATAGAATGGGGTAAAAGGGTTTTTGATATGCATAGAATGGGGTAAAAGGGTTAGGAATGTACTACGGGGTAAGGGAACAAGGGCTACTGCTTTTTAAAACTACTTCTACTGCTTATAAAACTTATAAAGCTTACAAAAATTAGGAAACTAAAAAAAGCTTTTAGGGCTTAAGGCATCAGGAGACAAGTAATAATTTATTCATATGTCAGAAAATAATTTTTAAAATGTCAAGAAGAAAAGAAAAATGGGATATAGAAGAATTACTTTCTGAAACTTTAGGGTAGGTTTTGGGGTGGTATTTTTTTCTTTCAGTGTCCTGAATGTGAAAGAGGTTTGGAGTCTACATGTAAGAATTGGAGAGGAAAAGCAAGAAGACATGTGAGAATACACGAGGAGAGCAGGAAATCCTGTCACACACTTTTAATTATGATTGTCTTATCATTTGGATAGTAAGAGTGAGAAAAGCATACTCAGCATTGCAGAATAGGACATTTCTCCTAGAAGTACTTTGAGAATCAAGCTTGAAAGACTTGTCAGAGCTCAACTCTTTCTCTGACCTGAAAAAAAAAATGCAACTTTTTCCAAAGATTTATTTTTCTTTTTACTTATTATCTTTTTATTTATAGAGAATGATAAATTCAAATTCTACAGTAATAAAAGTTTAGGATCTCTTCCCAATTGTAATTGGTGATTTCAGGATTTGAAATGTAGGAATATTTAAATCATGACAAAATTATGCTGTTTGTAGGGAAAAAAAATTAAATCGGGAATAAATTGTTGCAGGTTATCCCAGAGCTGTCAAAAAGAAATGATTGCTACAAAGTAGGGCCCAACTGCCTTGTACCTCAAGTGAATCTCTGGGAAAGAAAACTGAATTAATTCATAGAGGAACTTGCTACATTGCCCCTCAGTTTCTCAAAGATTCTGGCTTCTCACAAGGGGAAAAGAAAACTGTGTGGACAGAAGATCTTTCCTTACCTTTACTGCAGCATTACCAAAAATAGATGAAATTTCTTGAAACATTGCATGGTCCCATGGAAACAGAATGCAGTGGAGCCATTTAGAATTTCTCCATTAAACCAGGATTCTTGAAGCAATAGCACTGTTATTTTTGGTCCTTGATCAAACTTAAATAATAGTAATATGGGGTAATGAACTTGCGGACTCTTTCCAGGACACTACTCTGTGTAAAACCCTAATTCTATTTTTAACAGTGCTCCCTGCAAGATGATAGCAATAGTAATTTCGCTCAATACTTGTTTGAAATCTGAGAGAAAGGAAGACGCTATACAGAGATAGTATTTTCCTACAGTGACTAGAATAGTCTCCTTCCTTTTATCAGTAGGAGAGGCTGACACAAAACCTCTCTAATGCTGTTGTGATTTTGTCACAGAAAGCTATATTGAATCCTACAATATTAAAACACAAACAAGCTAAACTTTCACTATAATGTATATTAATTATATTACTGTGACATTCAAGATTGCACTTGGACCATGACTGTATATCCAGGACATATCCAGGACACTTCGGTAGAAGTAAAATACTTGCTGTAAATTTCCATATGATGGAAAGGGATTTAATTCTTGTCATAATTCAGAAGAAATCTCACAAAAGTATCACCTGTTCTGTGCTGTTAATTAAAAGAAAAAAAAGAAAGGTGTCTAGTTTTGGAGCCACAGCATCGTCTTGAATTTGGTAATTTCAGAAGCTGTAGTTTCAGGTTCTGCTGTTATTTCTGCTTTAAGACCTTCTGACATTTCTCATGTTCTAACAGTCATAGCTTCCTGTTGTTTTAAATGGCTTTTTCTCCGGTTACATGAACAACTGAAACAATTAAAGAGAAGTTAGGTGACTACAAGAAAACTTGTGAAACTTACATGCAGCATTTTTGAAGACAGATAAAATAAGGGGAAGAATGTATAAGTTCTTTAAATGATATATGCAAATTATGGATGATAAAATTATCATCTGGAATTTTAAAGTGTTCAGAGTTTTAGATTATTATCATCCTTCTTCTTAAATTTGAGTTCCAAGTAAGTTACGTCATAGCTGTGGTGCTGCTTGCCTCATAAGTTGGTTTTGTCTTGCCTATAATATCATAGCGTCACAAAGTCACAGAATGGTTTGGGTTGGAAGGGCCCTTCAGATATCATCTAGTCCAACCCCCCTGCCATGATACTATAGTAATAATGTATAACTACATTTTCCCCAAAATACTTGGTTTCAGGAGTGAAGATTTTATTTTCAAAGGGAGCTCAAAGTACCAAAACATGGGTGCAAACTACCCAAATCTGTCAGTGTATGGTTTTGTAATGATTTAAGAGTGTTTACTTCTTTACTAAAGGAACATTTAGGTCAATAGACTATCCATTTGTTCTCCAATTAACTGATTTAAGTCATTGCTTTAAATAAGCCCCTAATTGCTTACTCTAGTGCTTCAGTTGGGTAATGGATTCAGAATGGATGTTAAGTTTATATTGTTTGTTCTTATTGGCTCAGTGATTTTAAAGCAGTGGTTTAAAATTGGAGTAGTACACCAAACACAAAGGGTGGGGCACATAGGGCAGAAACAGGCAGGACCAGGCGCGTGCAAAGTGGTGTGATGGTTCTCAACATTTTACCTTTCTATAACATTTCCTGTGGGCTGGTACCCAGCTTCATCACGATGCTGGAGGAAGCCCAGCATGTTCATCTACAAAAGTACACAGGTTGTTCAGGAAAGCGCTGCAGAGGACACGCTGCCGTGGCATGTCAGGTTTCTTTGCCGCTTTCCCCACTGTTTCGCAAAGTGATTTACTGCAGCAAAAAAACTGTTTCACTTCAGGAACTACAGTTTAGGAGCTGGGCTAATTTGATGGATAGTGTGTACTAAGAAAAATATTAGAAACCAGGAAAGGCCACATAGTCCATCGAGGCTCATTGCATTCCAAATACACCTTCCCTAGATTATCATCCAATTGTTAAAAAGAAAGAGTAATGTTATCCCTTTTTGATAATTTCACTTCTGGGTATTATGGAGATAAATACCTAAGCACTGGAGAACTAACTTTCTTTCAGAACACTATTTCAGGAGGAAAATACTTAGATGCAGATAGGTGGGATGACAGAAAAGAAATTGACCGACCCTAAAAGAAAAATACGACGATAGTGATATGAATATATGTGTATAGTCATGGTTTCTCAAAGTTCCCCAGAGACAAGCTTCCAATCATGAGACTTTCAGATTGTAACCTTTCATTTGATTTATTGTTTCAGGACCAATGCAGGAGACAATATATGACTTCTGGAGAATGGTATGGCATGAAAACACAGCCAGCATAATCATGGTTACTAATCTCGTAGAAGTGGGAAGGGTAAGTGATTTTGGTACTTAAAAGGATGAAAGACATCCAAGGTGTTTGCTTATGGAAATTAAATAACAGACCAACAAGATGCTTATATACTAAGAATAGCACATAAAATATTTATGACTGCCTGGGCTAAGAGGTTCGTTATCAATTGTTTTTAAACATGCCTTGGATGCTTGGCTTTGATAACATTTGCACAATGAAAAAGTAACTGATAAAGCTGCATTATGTACAGCAGAGTCTGCAAAGACTGCCAAGGAGAGAAGGTGCCATATCTTTGTACATATCTCAGATATACCATTTCTATTAAGGAAATCAGGGAATTTGTTGCAGAACAAAGTATGGAATCATCGGGTTTTTTAAGGGAGGCTGAGGGAATTAATTCTGAAACAGATGTCTGGGAAAAGTACTTGAAGTATAAAATTGCTTCGTAGTATATTACTCTAAATCAATCTGGTTTATTCGGGTTTTACTTCCTGTAAGCCTTCTGGACTAAACCAGAAAAAATCATCTTTACTCATTTGTACACTAAATTTGTTTATCGGGAGGTTATCTTCAGGAACTCGGTAGTAAAGGAAAGCCTGAGTTACCTGGTTGATACTGTGTACTTGTCTTTCTTTGCTTGATAAATTCTAAAGTAAGCCTCCTACACAAGTCTTTATAGCTAATTTTGTTTTCAACAAGTATTGAATGGAACCTTGTTCTTTGTTTCCCACAACTGTCAATAACTGAGTCTTTTCATTTACTGCTTTGTCTATGCACCGGTGTCTTAGTTCTCATCTGGGATGTTTTTTGAAGAAAATTTGCCTGGGAACTTGGCATATAGCTTTCATCTGGAATGAAAAAAACCCACTGCTTTTATGGGAAATACTGCAATTATTGTAAATCGAAGTGTTGAAATAAGAAGTCAAGTGCACACATCTCGGTGTGTGCACTGCATGATTTTAAGAGATGTTTTTAATTTCATGCTGGTGGAGTGTCTGATACCCCTTCTGCCCTGTGGCATTTGCATGAGGAGAGAGAGCACTGTTTGTGTGGTGTCAGTTTAAGTCCTTTTTAGCAAGTTCAGTTTTACAATCTCAGTTTATTCTTCCATATGTCCTTTGTCAACTGATAATATAAATCCTAACTTTTAAGATATCTGTGTGTTCAAGCATGTATCAGGTGCCAGTATTATTTTTAGATATAAAAAAGATGTGGGTTTTGACTGCAATTAACACCTGCTGCAGGAACACATGTACAACTGATTGAGGAGACAAAAAAGGATCATGGAGGCTGCTTCCTCCTCAGTCCCTTGAGCAAGGAAGAAGGTAGAAATAGCAGGATTGTCACGTATCAGTTCAAAACTGAGAGATTTGTAAGAATAGAAAGCTCTCCAGCAAACCTCTTTGTTAAAGCTTTATACACATTCGTAAGTACCCAAGTGGACAACTTAAAAAGGGATGTTTTCAGGGTATGAATAAACAAGCTTGAGAACAAAAATAGCATACTGCATGAAACCACATGCTGTTTTCCTAAAGTCAGTATTTGAAAGCGCCAATTAGAGTGAACTGTCGGGTGTCTGCAAGGGAGATGCCAGTCTTGGTGCCAGTGTTGGCAGCCTCCACTCTCAGCATTTAGGTACACAGCACATTCCCTTAGCAGCAAATAATGGTTTGTGCCACCGTGGAGATTTCTTCAGGGTGCAAGAGTCCTAGTGGGATACAGATCTGTTGCTTTGTTGTTTCTGGCAGTGGTAGAAATGACTTTGTTCTCACTTTCTCTGGAGGCCAGCATAGGTGAGATCAGAGAGCAGAAATTGAAATGAGCTTTTAATGGAAATGAAATTGTATGAGCCACAGAACAGTGCAGTCACTCCTCCGTGTTTTTGTGCCACTCCCAGGGCTGGAACCATCAGCAACAAGGAGGCAAATTACAGACACACCATCTGTCCCACAAACCCTAACAAAAGCTCGGTGCCACCTTGATTAGTAATGATTTGAATGGACCTTTTGGTAGCATTCCTGTAGGGCAAACTTTATAACCTTTCCAAATTTGAGGTTTTCTATTTCAATTGCTATTGCTGGTATAAGATTTATAGGAGTTTATTATTTTTATTTTTTAACCCTGTTGACCCATTGTAAGCCGAGGAGGAAAATTCCTTTATATTTTCAGGAAAGAGGGATATCTATTTAACATGTTTGCCACACTGTGTACAGCCTTCATGAATTAATCATTGAGGGGGCCTATGTGTATTTGTTTACCAGGACTGGCTGGATAGTCATTAAATCAGTGCTAAGAACTTGCTTCTTGCCCTGGAGCATTATGCATCGGGACTGTTTTAATTGCGGGTGGAGGAATCACCATGAGGCTGTCCCTAATGCGAGCACCTGCTGCAAATGACTCGGTCCCCACATTACCCTCCAGCAGGGTCTGGGTGCGTCAGCCAATATCTGTCATTATCTGAGGCACACTTGTCAAAACCACACATCCCTTTAAGCTCTTGTGTGTTCCAGCAAGGGACCCTTGTCAGTGTTTCTGGCACCTGCACACTGCTGTGCACCTGGTATTTAAATGGCACCGAAATGTGTTTTGTTTTCTCTCTTTAATGAACCCACCTGAGGGACATTTAGCTCTTTATCTAGTAGCCTGTTACCCAGTCACTCACATTTACACTGCTTGTGTGGAAATGCAGAACTCACTTGTGCTGTTACACTAATCCATCTGCCAGAAGTCTTATCACAAAATCTGCAGGGCTCCCTAAGGAGACTTTTGTACTGGTAATTTAAGCTAATGATTTCTAAACATATTTAGTCAGTTTTACGAAGACCTCATTAGAATGTGACTGTTTATTAAAAATCTAAATGAGGTCTCACAGTCATTTAGGAAAATCATTGCTGAGTTGCATGAACAGTTCTTTGGTAACAGTTGATGAAACGGTGTTTAGTTGAGATTGGCCTAGGTTGACATAAGAACTTTTACAAAAAAACCCTAAACAAATAAGCAGCCCTTGAAGCAGCCTCAAAAAAAAGTCCCTGTCTTCTTCATGCTGGGGTGAACAACCTGCCACTCACAACGAAGTTCACAAAAAGGAAATTACAACTAATTAATGGTATAATAGACCTACATTTTTGTCCAAGAATCAGAATTTGCCAAACCGCACACTAATGGGTAAAAAGCATAACCGAGAATCAAGACTCATAAAATTACATCAGTGTGACAACAAGCTATTTCAAAATAATGTATTTTGGATTATATTAATGCAAGAGACCTCCATGCCGATGTTTGTAAGTAAGCAACTAAGATAGCAGTGTAATTTCAGGGAACATATTTTCCTGAGCAATTTAGCGTAATCTGGTGGATTATTCTAGAGGAAAGAAAACTTTTTATCCCACCAGTATAGGGGTGATTAGGAAATAGACACAGGAGAACATCTTGCTTACTCCAAGAGACTGTTCTGGAGTACAAACTCCAAAAGACACAACTGGATCCTTCTGTGGAAAGCAATGGGAATGGATGAAGGAGTTTATGTACCGGGCAAAGTCTCGGGTTGCTTCTTGCTTTGTTTCAGTGTTTGCACACACTGAAGCCTTTTTTTCCTCCTTAAAGTGTCATGTTGGGAAGATTTAGAATATATTCAATTGTGCCATCTAGCTGTCACCTCCATCTTTGCTTTTGTTGGGCTGGTACTAATTCTTAATTGGCAGAATCAGACTTGGCGTGTCACTTTATTTGGCATTTGTCAGTAGTCGCTTTCTCTCCCACTTGCTTGAGGCAGAAGAAATTAAGTAGTATCTGATTAATAAATGGTGAAGGGCACTGATGAAATTTAGTGGAGGTGGTTGATAAATAAATGCGGTGCAAGGACTTGTGATTGTCTATCATGCTCTCTTCTATTAAAAGTATTCACAAAAAAAATCACTAGAAATCATTATAAAAATAAAACCTCACCCCAGGAGCATACTAATTACAGTAATTAGAGTTTCTCAATTATTATCGAGAATTAGAAAACAGCCAGGGTTAGTAGTGTTAATAAGCACACAAAAGACCCATTTTTTTGAAAGGAAGCAAGGTTGACCACAACAGAAGGAATGTGACACAAACAGGGGAATGAAGGTCAGCTGTAAACTGGTAAATAGCCCCTGTGCCTTCACACATGCCTTAGTGCTACCAAAACAGCCTCTCAGTGCCAGCTTATCTCTCAGGAGTGGTGTGTTTTCCTGATAGCCATTTCACACTCATCCTGGGTGACATTTCCCTCCCAGCGGCCAGAATGGCTGTGCCTGCATAGGGGAAAAGAAGGAATACAGCGGTGGTTTAGCTTTCCCTTTGCTTGTTTTACCAGACCTGCGGCTGACATGTTAGTATGTAGCACTTATCTGCAGTGCTACAAAAGTGTGGGTGACTCCAACTTTTCATGCTTCAAAGAGTATCGGGTTCCACATGACAGTGAGGAGATCCATACAAAAGTCATGTGACAGAGAGGGAATATCTCCTAGATGCTGGCTGGCTAAAAAGCATTCCCTGGTGTAAGATAAATGCTGTCAGAAGAGAGTTATTCTTCTCAGGAAAGCCTGTCAGTGGGCCCAGCCCTAAGCAATCCTATGTTCATGTCTTTGGGTGCTCAGGATATGCAGCCTTGGTCAGCATTCAAGAGACATTTCTAAAACAGATACAAATATGTTTCTTTAACAAAAAAATACAGAAATCTTTATGATGAACTAGATCTTCAGATCTACCTGTTGATCCATTTCTGTTTTAGACAGGCATTAGATATCCAAGAAAAACTGCTAAATAAAGCCCTGTCCAAAAACTTCATTGTAAATTCTAACAACATAAAATCTGTGTGAAATTTCCAATGGATTTGCTACCTGTGCTTAGAATGAAAACAGATTTTTTTAACACAAATCTATTATGAAGCTTGCACTTATGCATTTTACAAGTTTTGAGAAACTTCCATGCACAAGAACCCTCTAATAAACAAAGATAAATTCAAATTATATTTAAGATTCAGATCACCCAATACAGTGATCTTGCAGAGGTGAAACACAGTGGCTCTTCAGTATGTCTCACAAACAGCACATTTGTATTTAGTATAAATGGAAGAACACTCTGTCTAATTGAAACTGCCTCTAAATGTAATAAGCCAAATTACCTACATTGGAATTAATTCAGGATACTGGTGTTAGTGCTCTTTAGGAGATGTGCCAGAGAGTTTGGATGTATACTGGTGACTAAGATTTCCTTTTAACTTTTCTACTGAAAGAAACCACATTTTGTAAATAAGAGAGGAAAAGATGAATCCATTCCCTACCTCCAGGTAACTCTACTCTCAGCTTCTTAAATCTATAAATAGTTTCCTTCCTCATCTATGGAAAATTTTTTCTTAAACATGTTTACCCAAAAAAAAGAGACTTGTTCTTCTGGTACATAAGCACATGGTTTTATATTCTGTTGTTATACTTTCGGTTTCACTATAATTCCAGTATCTCTTATTGGATAGACTACAGTTTATACTTTTACAGAGTATCAATGAGAAAAACAGAAAAACAACCAAACTTTCAAGTCAGTGAACCCTTCTAGTTATCAAAACAGCTTTCAGCTTTCTAGACTTCTAACCAGAAATAACAAGTTCACATTACTGCATTATATATGTAGTAAGGGAGGAGCCCTTAGGGAAAAGTTGGACATTGTTCTTCAGGAAAGAGAAGGAAGGACTCTTTGCAATCATATAATAAAGATGTCCCCAGATTAGCAATGGGGACATTGATCATCATAAAATTGAACATCAAGCTACAAGCATTCAGCACTGTCCCATGTCACTCAAAGCAGACATGGTTTCAGCTCTCAGTGTTTTGATGCATTCTCATCTCCAATAAAAGATACGTTTCAAAGAATGTTAATCAACAGAGATTATTATCTTAATGCTTACTAATCCAATTGAGATAATTCACTTTGAGAAATAAACAAAAGAGGTTTAAGGATACACAAATGCAGTGACCCCCTTGTTGGAATAGCTGAAGTGCTGCCAAGGTGTAGGATGCAACTTCAAGTGCATTTTGCAAAGAGATAGGGCTTCAGGTTCTTTGAAATGTCAGTGCTAGCAAAATGGCTTCATAACTGCAAGTTTCCTCACCTTAGCAGTCTCGTGAAATTGTCTCTCTGTAAGGGAAGAAGTATCCTGGAGGCACTGACGCAGTTTTACTTTACACAGTGAAGTAACATGGAGAGCTTTCTAACCTAACATCATCTGATCGGGTTTTAGAGCCAGAATGCAATCCACTAACTAGGTGGTGCTCTGTACTCAGCTAATGGCTTGATTTTGCTCTTGGAACAGAAGTATGGCTCAGAGCACAGGCTGTTCTGCTCAATGCAGGCACATCAGGTCTTTGGAGCACAGGATTTGAGAAATATACCCATGATTTCACAGTTGTATCAGGAATTAAGATAGGCTGTGAGGAGCTCCAGCTAATCCTGTAACCATCGTTCATGTTGGCATGGGACCACCCTTCTCATGTGTTCTGTGCTCAACCTTTTTTCTCCAGGGCTGTACTAAGGTGCTTAAAATTGCCTAATCTTAAGCAGTGAAATGGAGACCATTCTTATTTGTCTTTTGGTACTAACAATGGAGGCAGGAACACTAGAACAGCTTTACCTTGGGCTACCTTTACCCCAAAGCAACTCTTCTAGACGACTTCTTCTTTATGGCCAAAGGAAGACCACATCATGAGTTTGGCTTATCACTAAATTTTCATCTAACCCAAGCGGCCAGGCTGATGGCAAGCTAACAGTATACCTGATTCTTAAGAGCAAAGGGATCACACTCATTTTTCTCAAAAGTGTATGGCTACTACTGGACATGTCCAGAAAGCCAGCTGTTCTGGGTTGAAGTTGACAGGAGAGTACATCCAGCAGGCGACTTAGGGTTGCAGTGCTGAGGCAACATAGAGCAGCAGAAGGTGAAGAATTACGTCAGCCCTGAGCCGTCCCTGGAAGAAGTCAGACTGAGCTAGTAAAATTCATGGAAACATCTCTCCCCGCTCTGGAAGCTGTGAACAACGTAAAGACTTCTGGCTGACTTTATAGAGACCCGTTCATCTGATGATGCCAAACAGTATCACAAAAGTTGTAATTCTCAATACTCTTCCACACCTCTTTTAGAGACCTGTAAAATGAGATATAAAACAATTAAGTGACTTGCTCAAAAGCAAACAAAAGAAAATGGAAAAAAAGAAAGACTGGGGTTTATCTTCTGTCAAAGGCTGGTTTATAACATATAAAATGTTCTTAAATCGTAATACATTTTTTGTTTGAAAAGTATTTAGATAAAAATACTTTCAATTATTGGATGTCTTTTTATTTCAAGTCGGCCAAATAAAAGTATATGATGTTATCCTAGCTACATCTGTAAGATCTGTTAAAAATTTTCAGCAGTGAGCTTGGTTGGCTATTTAATTTTATATCCAAGAGGTTTCACCTCAAAATTTATGTCTGCCTTATCATCATTACTTAGTTCAGGATTAATTTTAAATTAGAATATATAATACTACTCTTCACTAATGGCAATCCATGCAGGGCATAGTCAGTTAAATCACCTTCTTGGTAAGAGTATTTCAGAATCAAAGGAAATTGGAAACTTTGAATAATCAGTGTTATTTAAACTGTTCTGTACAGACTATGAAGTATATTTCACAGCTAGCTCACATATTAAGTCTGTAATATTACTCCTATTTCAAACCTCTAAGTAAATTAATTACTGTCCTGGCTTTCATATTGCCTTTAGCTAGATATGTCACATTGCCAAATTGCTAAATATACACCTACACAAATTTGGGGTTGTTAGCCGTCCACTGCCTACATCGTTTGTTGTATTTAGAAATACCAACAACAACTTTCCACCTTCATTTTTAATTCTAAGTTTCTCATATTAAACTGTTTTAGTTTAATGGAGCTAGAGGGTGGAAGTAGATAATCCTCTTCTCCAAATTTCTAAAATTATTAGTAAAATAAACATGTTTGAAACAATTGGACAGTGTACCTTGGGATGAATAGATTAAACCAGAGCATTTTCATTGTGTCTCTGGCAATCACCCCTTTATCTCATCTTGTGATGAACATCTGTATTTTTTGGCATGTGGTTAGTATATAAATGTGGGGTGTATCTGAACAAACTCTCAATTATAATTCTGCTCAGATGAGAATTCAAAATTATGTTTTCTGCTTTGAGGACGATATTTACTGTTACGGTAGCAACTGTGTGGGAAAAAAAAAAAGTAATGGATTTAATATTCAGTTCTGGAATCATGTATCAATTATTTAGCTAAACCTTCTGTTAGTAGGCTTTTTTTTGTAAAACATGTACCAAATGTTTATAAAATGGAAAAGAGATTCGTCAAGTTACGATAGCTAAAGCTGTGCTAAAAAGAAAAAATGAGCATATGTTACCAGCAGTGTTTCTCATATTTAATGAGTAAAACCATATTCTATTTTGTTGCAATTGTCTTTCCTTGTGCAAATAAAGGCCCTGATCCAAAAAGCATTTATAAATGTGATTTTGATTTCCCTATTTAATCTACTTCTGTCTTTAAGACATCCTTGCATTTATTTGAGTGGTCCTGGAGACAATGGGAGTTGGATCTTTAAGGATTTACTTAACTTCTGGCTCACCAAGAGTCCATGGAGTTTCCAGGTCCCGAGCTCAGCACGTGCAGAGCATCGCAGAACAAGAGCCAAAAGTAGGAAAAATGCCTGAATTAGAATAAAGTTGGGCTTGGGTGGGTTTTTTCCCTTCCAGTGAGTGAATCATCAGTTGGTCTGTGGCTCTGACTGCAGCTCTGGCACCATTCCTATGGCTTTTACAGTCCCTATTCCACTTGGGAGAGTTTTCAGGAAATTGTGTTGTCATGGATCCTTCTGCTCAGCTCCAGTCTGCTCTGTGCCCAAAATCCCCTGTGCAGCAGAGTAAGAAATCACTGGTGGGCCCAAGTTGCATGAGGCACAAAAGGCTATAACTTCTATACAACATCCCCCAATTCTTCCCTAATTATTCCACTGTATCATCTTAAGGTTTAAAAAAGAGTGGAAGCAGATCCAACAGTTGAGGCATAATAAGATGGGGACTGTGCTCTTCTAAATTGGTCTTTCTGAATGTCCCTAGTTCTTAGTCATAATCCAGACTGTCTAAACTTAGCAAGTTAGAAACAGGCATGTTTTCCTTCAAGGCTGAGCAATTTAGTTCAGCCAGGGTTGCGTTTTCCGCCCCGCCCCCCGATTCTTTATTTTACTGAACTAGAGCTGTTTTGAGGAAGGCAGGTGCCCATCAGAAAAAAACAAGGCTAAAGTTAGCAACAAAGAGACGTGCTGATCCGTAGTGCTGTGCCTGGGGTCACCACTGCAGCTGCTCCCTTCCTACGTGTGCTGGCTGTCTTCGTGTGGTTCAGGTTCCACCTATGGAAGGGATATGTGAACAGGCAGGAAAAGGGAGTCGACTCCAGAGAAGGGGTTGTCAGTGTGTTGCTCCAGCCCAGAGGCAGTGTGAAATGCCTTTTTCTTCACGGGGAGACAAAAAATCATCTTAGCCATACGTAGGAAAACCCTGTTTCAAAGAGTTCATGGCAATGACTATAGAAGGGTCAGTTTGCTGGCCTGAGGGATTTGAACAATGTGAATTTTCTGGATTATTTTAACAATACAGACAAACAATGAGCTTTCCGTGTTTTTTACTTAGCTTCTATCAGAGGATTTTTGGAAATACATTCAAACAAGATAAGATCTGAATAAATATCAAGTAGATGCAACAACAGGTAGCAACAGCAATTACTATACTGCTTGCAGCAATGTTTAATGCTTCTGAAATGGTTGTTCATTGCTTACAGCAGACAGATATGCTTTAGAGATAAATACGGGTTTGTCGGAGATCCTGTCATTTAGGCATCCTGGGAATGGCCCTCAGCTTGTCCCTTGGCTTGTGGAAACCTTCTCATCCCCACTGACACCCTGTCAGCTTGCTGGCTGTTGAGTGTGGTGGGGGGAGCAGTCTTGCTACCCTTGCCCCTGGTACAGGAGTGCTGAGCACTGTGAGGACTTTGCAGTATCCCAGCTCAGGGCCTCTTGCTATGGAAGGGAGCTGTATAGACTGGTGTTTACCACTTGTCCGGAAACCACCCTTAATACCAGATGAAATGTGAAGACTATCAGGAGTTTTTTCTTAGCCAATACTAATGCACTTACTGAGTCTGAAGACAAGCATAGAAAAATAAATAAAAACCTGCTTATAAAGCTACCTGAACTTCAGCTTTGCTCTAGGAGCTTTCCATCAGCTGTGTAAGCAGGAATAAGCTGTTAGGATGCTTGTATAATTTTGTGGCTGAGAGCCAGGGCTTCTGACCAGGCTACTCTTTTTGTCTGAAGAGGATCCTGATGTGGGGCTGTGTTTTTCCAGCCCTTCAACTCAGTTCTATTCAGATTTAAATTTTATCCTGCTAATGAGTCAGAAAAAGGGTCATAACTACTGACCCTGTCTGAACAAACTTTTTATTTTATCAGCCAGTGTCGCTACTATAATGTGGCAAGAACTCTCTTCTATCCAGACAGTAAAGAGGGGTCGTACATGATTATAACCTACATGCTTGAAATAAATTCTGAGAAAAGTATCTTCTTCTGCCTGGCAGGACAAGGTTTGACTCTCTGCATAATCCTTTATATACTGAACCTGGATGTTGTATAAATAAATCATTTGAATCATGCATTACAGTTTTCACCGTATGCTTATACATGCATTCGTCTTTTGCTCAAGACTAGACATGATAGTAATCCAAATATTTTGGTATGAAAATGGATTTCAGAATACTCTTATCAGTTGTGAAGTTTAATTTTTTAATTCTTTTTCTATCAGTTTTCTGTTGAATATTTGAAGTGTCTGGGGTTTTTACGCAACCCGTTTAAGTGCATATTTAAGTAAGCCAGATTTACATGTATTAAAAGATCCATTTTAAATTTTCCCTTTGGTGGGAGGAAGACAGAAACCATTCCATGCAGCAGATGTGTAACAGATGCCACTCCTAGCACGTACTGCACTACTGGATAATGCCCAGATGCAGTGGTGATAGCATAGCTACTAACATGATAAAGCAGAGGAAGAGAGAGAGGTGTAAGTAATGTGTTAGCTTCCTTGCCCACCACTTTGTCCACACAAATGTGAAGAAGGAGGAAATTCTTAAGTCTGTCAGCTAACTACATTGTCACATACAGTCCCCACAACGACCCACTTTAAAAAAATAGCAGAACAGTGCATGTTGTATACAGTAAGTACTGTGAAGTCTGTCCCATCTAGACCTCACCAGGGCTTAGAAAATCTCAAATACAGTTCAAAAAATACACCTCCTTTTCCATCTCCCAAGATGAATTTGCCAAGAACACAAAGGTCCAAAAGCCTAGTGATAGCAGTATGGGAGAAAGAAGAGTTCATCTCACCTAACCTCAGCCATTAAAAAGCCAAATACCAGATGAAGGCAATCATCTAGCCTTTTTTCGTAGTTAACAAAAATAAATGCATCTCCAGAAGGCATTGGTCCTACTCATTTTAGGTTGAGCTAAGAGTGATGAATCCTAACCATAGTGGTTGGGGTCATCTAGTGAATTAATGTTAAAGCCTGGATATAAAACTTACCTCTTGACTTCAGTCATTGATTTTTGCTATTTGACCTCTCATCAGTTCCTTTGGAAAGTTAATCTGAGAAAACGGGTACTTTTCCTAACAGTAGAAAAGGGTAAAATATCTTGAGTTGGAAGGAAGACACAAGGATCATCAAAGTCCAACTCCTGGCCCTGCACAGGACAGCCCCAAGAGTCACACCATGTACCTAAGAGCATTGTCCAAACGCTCCTTGAACTCTGTCAATCTTGGTGCTGTGACCACTTCCCTGGGGAGCCTGTTCCAGTGCCCAACCACCCTCTGGGTGAAGAACCTTTTTCTAATATCCAGCCTAAACCTCCCCTGACACAACTTCAGGCCATTCCCTCATGTCCTGTCACTGGTCACCACAGAGAAGAGATCAGTGCCTGCCTCTCCACTTCCTCTCATGAGGAAGTTGTAAACTGCAATGAGGTGTCCTTCCTGCCTGCAGAATACTTTCATTTTAGAAGGGAGTAAAATATTTTTGAGACAAATCACCATCTAGAGGTTGAGGAAAAAAACCTTCTGGTGGTAGTTGTTCCTCTGGGCACACTTTGCTTTGGAAAGCACAGGAAATGAACTGTTACTGTAACTGAGTTGTGCAGGGTATAAATATCCCTTGTGCTTCATACAAATTTGCCTTACTTCACTAACCACAACACAAAGCTTACCTGCAAATCTGAAAACTGTCTTAAAAAAAAAGAAGAGGCAATGTTCCTTAAACATTAATCATTTCCATATGCAGAAAATGTGACTGTTCTGTGCGTGATTGCATTTTAAATCAGAAATCATTGCACAGCATAAAAAATGGATTCAGTGTGAACCTTCTAAAATAAATGAACCTTAATTTCTTTTGTATTTTTTAAAGGTCAAATGCTGCAAATACTGGCCAGATGACACAGAGATATATAAAGACATTAAAGTTACCCTAATAGAAACAGAGCTCCTGGCTGAATATGTGATTCGAACATTTGCTGTAGAAAAGGTAAGTTTCCAAATTCAGTTTTCTTAAATACAGTGGTGTCTGCTGAAGTAACTTATATAGAGATTCGAGGAGGGAAAGTTAACTCTTTTGACTGACATCTCCGGTTTGTTGCTATTTTTGGGTAAACGACTACCGCCCTCTTATGGTAAACTGTGTTTTTCTTTAAATGCAACAACTTCTCTGTGCTTTTCGTCACTCTTGGCCCCCGCCTGAGTTAGAAAAAGTGTTCCAAGTTAGTTCCTTGCCTAGGAGAAATCAAAGTCTCCCTCACAACAATCATTTGAAAAACACATTCGTGCTGCTTTCCCATCTTATGTTCCCTGCAATCATTTTCTGTCTGTACCAGAGGCTGCATGCAACATTATTCAGAAGTGGTGGAGAATACTGTTATCTGTTGGGCTGGTGTGTTCCTGCTCTGCAGAGATATAGTTGTAACAGACTACTTTTTTTCTCAAGGCAATTTACCTTTTCATGTGGAATCTGTGTTTATATGGAGAATTCTAATCAGTGTGTTGCATTATTGTTTATTAGAATAATGCTATGAAATTGTTTGATGCTTACTAGAACTTGTAGCTCTCCCAAACAGCTTACAATATATGGAAAACATTCAATTAGCAAAGAAGGTACTTACTGAAGTGAGCAGGGTCAGTCAGTGGTGTCATGCATTTTGTGTCAATTAAGCAGTTTCATTCAGACTTCAGTGAAGGACAGAAATGTTTTAATTGTACACATCAGGACTCATCTGAGTCACAGAACACCAAGGAAAGGGCCTCTCTGGAAGACCAGATATTCCTAATGGCACAACAATGTTATGTTCCCTCAGTATCACCGTGAGTAGATTCTCAACTAATTAGCTTAGAAAGCTCCTTTTGATTTAGTTGCAGTGATATGCTGGTTCTCTCTAATGATGAAATAGTATTCAGTTATGGTTTTGAAGAACATAATATTTAGCATCAAAAAATTCTGCACCCAGGTAGATGAAACTGCCAAAAAGACGACACAACAGGGTCTCTGTACATACATTCAGAGTAACGAAGGAATTAGTTTTTTTCCTATTTTATTCTTCAATCTAATACTTAAATATGCATCAAAACGGCAACCTGAGGCTAATGATAATAGAATTATGTGGTTTGAATGAACTGAAATATTGTATCATGTTTACCACTATACATATTGTACATTGAATTCATTCAAGCTTGTTGTTTCCTTGCATTTAGGTATTTTTAATAAACAGATGAGAAACGGTGGCTACACTTTGAAGTAGCTGAAGCACTGGTTGATTTCTATTCTGCAAATTTTAAGCTTATGCTTTGATGTTAGCTTTTCCCTTCTTAACTGGGACTGAAAAAAAGACCTCGAGGATTTTACAGTTGAACATAACCAAACTGTCTTGAATAAGTGCATTAGAACAGATAGAGATAAAAGGCACTAAACATTTTATTTCTTTTAAAAAATCTCCATTTGAAAAGATTTTATTTAGACACTGCTTTTTAATAGTTGGTAGTTTTTCAGTAAGCCTCTAAAAGCAGTGTCAGTGTAGTTTGAGTAAAGTACATTTGGTTTTACCCTATTTTCCATATTTTTTAACTCTTCCAGTGGTACTGGAAGGTCGAATCCATACATCTCTTCCACCATAATTCTCAAGTTTATATTTTTGATGTACTGGGGCTGATGCTTTTCAAATTCTCGAAGTCAAGCTGCATGATGAGACAGAAAGCACCCCAAGCAAAGCTGCAGATAATACCAAGTGAAAGGTGGTGTTGGAACACTTATCATTGGAGCCTCAATTCCAAAAGACTTGAAGATTTGGCTAACAGGAACCTTTGTAATTCAACAAGAAAAAATTACAGAGTTTTGTGCCTTAGGTGGCCTAACCTCCTGTGTCAGTACAGGCTGACATCTGGGGACAACATCTGAAATCCAGAATAAATATGGATTTAGCTCATCATATGAGCTGCGAAGAAGAGGGTTAAGGGAACTAGCCTTGTTTGGTGTGGTAGAGATGAGGAGGAGGGATAAGGAAGATCTAATTTCAGCCTGCAACTACCTCAAATATGTTTAGAAAATCAGAGGCACCAAATTCTCCCCTTTTGTCTTGGTGGTAGTAGATGGCGAAGAAAGGGTCAATGCCCAAGAAGTTGCAATATGGAAAGCTTGCACTGGAAACACTCCTTCAGGAGGAGGGCAGTGCAGTGCTGGAGCAGGTTACCCAAAAAGTTTGTGGAATCTCCATTCTTGGAGGTCATTGGGGCTCAGCTAGGCAGATCTAGTGTCGCCCGTAGACCCACTCTGAGTTGGAAGTGGGCTTGCAGACCTCCAGAGTTCTCTTCTGACCATCTTTTTTGTTTCTCAGTGAACATCTCACGTGCTCCTTAAGTACAATTAAGAAGTTGATTTGTTTGAAGATGAACTGATCACTTATTTTGGTTTTTTTTAGATGAATATTGAGTAGTAGGGGAATAATGCTAAGAAAATTAAACCCAAAAGTGCAGCCTGATTTTGAAGACCACTTCCTAAATATACTTTGCATTGTGTGAATGAGCAGTTCCTTTTGAGCAGTTCCTTTACAGCACAGCAGTTAACTCAGATGAATTAGTCAGATAGTAACACAGAGCAGCAGCATAAGCATTTGTAGCACTTTTTAACATCCTAGGGTTTGTCAGCAATATACACCATTTTCTGTTTGTTTCAGTGGAAAAGTAAAACAAAAAACAATCTTTCCAAGCTGAGCATATGCTTTATGATTCATACAGTTGTGGTGCTATTTTGGGTTTAGAAACCAGCAGGAAACTACAGACATGAAAATCATTCTTTTGGAGGTATAATAAGAAAACTCATTATGAAAGTACCCTTTATGCAAAACTTTTCTAAGTAGCTGTTATCAATGATAGGCAAAAAGGCAGTCAACATGACAGACAGCCTTTTCAAAACTAATGTACAAGATGCACAGGACATAACCTAATCTGTGCAATAGCTGGGGACATTGTTTTGGAGGGGCAGTTTGCTTTTTGTAAATTGTTTGAAAATTTGGGCTGCATACAGCATGAAGAATTTGTAGGGGGCACTCACTTTCAGTCCTCAGCTTGTATAGTCACGGCATTGCCATTTTGTATGGGATCTTTGTTTCTTAGGGGATGGTGGGCAGTTGTCATAAGCAATATAAAGTGTTTGAGACATGGATACCCCACCTACGCACAGCTATTTAAGTTGAAGGCCTTGTTTACAGTAGCAAAGAGATGTGTTAACTAGCACACTCCAAAATCCCCAGAGTTCGGAGACCAAATTGTATTCGAATGTGTTTGCTAGACTGTCTTAAAATGCAAATTGTTTTGTCTATTCCTGGTCTTCAATATGCTTTAAAATTGTTTTTTAGGAGATAAGGTCATTTCTGTTGCAAGGATGTGATCTCCTCAGTCGACACCACTGTTGCATGCGCTCTCAATCCTCACCCTTGCCTGCCTTTTTGTGACACAGTTTCCAAGGGAGATGAGATATTCCTCTGAGCAGATGCCCTGTCTCCACAGAACCCCAGCCTGAGGTGTCAGAGTATCAAAAACCAAGATACACCAAACCATCCCCAGTCATGTAGCACTGGGATGGCCAAAATTTCTCAACTGTTGAAAATCCCAGACTATGCATACCAGTAATAAATTAGGAAGCTTATGTTACTTACTATGCAAAGGGAGTAAGACCTTTTATATGCAAACCAGCCCAAGAAAGGAAATATGTCTTTAAGAATAAAACCTGTAAACTACCAGTTATTAATATTGTAGACATTTAGGCCAGCCTAAACATGATATGCCATAATTTTGCTGTTTGCTGATGAAGTATGTATGATAGCCTCCAGACTGTGGATTTCTCACAAGAATAAAATACTGGCAGCTAAATTTTTAGAGGGGGAAGGGAAAATACAAGCCCTAAGAAAATAAAACTTAGCATACACACTTCTAATATCCAGACTGCTCCCGAGAGTCACATGGGAAATTACTTACACAATCAGCTTCTGATTCATACCTGTCTCACTGTATCCATATCCTCGTGGACTGTGGCAAATCACCTGAAGGTTTAGCATGTGGAAGGCTACAAATGCAGCCCCTATGATTGGAGGTGCAAAGAGGTTTCTTACTATTCAGCTGTTTCTTTCAGACCAATGAAGGAGACAAATGATAAGGAAAATTATGCTGAAGCTGTAGTTCCCTGAAGTCAGCAGCAAAACTCCTGTGGAGAGCAGTGGGGAAAAAAGTCATCTGTGCTCTGTGTTCAGCCTTGCTGCTGACCTATCCTGTGATCACGGCATGCGTCTGAGGGCCACAGTTTGCAAAGCAGCCTAACACTTAAATATAGAGATGAGCACCTACCTTGTTGCTAAAGGTTTCTAACCAACCTAGTGCTTACTTAGTTTTATTGTAAGGCTTTGAAACCAGTTGATATCTAACCTTTGAACTTGCTCTCCTGCTGTGAGAAGGCTCTCCAACAGTCTGTACAGATTGTGTTGGCAGGGGGTGGATGCTTTTCCACAAGGCTCAGGCTTTTGAAGTTTTCAACCCTTGCCTTTTCAACAGAGAGGTGCCCATGAGATTCGAGAAATACGTCAGTTTCACTTCACGGGCTGGCCAGACCACGGTGTACCCTACCATGCGACAGGCCTGCTGGGATTCGTGCGGCAGGTCAAATCCAAGAGCCCACCAAATGCTGGCCCTCTGGTTGTTCACTGCAGGTAGGTAACATGGAAATATCTCTGTTGTGTTTTGTGCTAAACCCAGGACCTACTTTTGCTTCTCCTATACTATGTCATCCCCGGACAGGTTGCTGAAGCCACTGGAGCTCTACCCACAATAACTATAAACAAGAATACATATATATGAAATATATATATATATATATATATGTGCAGTATATAAACAAAAGTAAAAAATTGAGTCTGAAGTCCTGCAAATGCCTGGCTCGTTTTCAGTAATCATCCAACTGATCGAGTACCTGTGAGATGAGCCATTGCACCTCACATTTCCAGTACACACTGCTAAAGATTAACTGTGCTCTTCTTTTACTTCAGTGCTGGTGCTGGCAGAACTGGATGCTTCATTGTTATTGACATCATGCTAGATATGGCAGAAAGAGAAGGTGTTGTAGACATATACAATTGCGTGAGAGAGCTTCGATCCCGGAGAGTTAACATGGTGCAGACCGAGGTATTGTTAAATCTACTGGAATACTGCTTTGCAAGAAGAAATATTCTTGTAGCCCATAAAGATAGAGCTTTGTAGTTGGCACCCTCCAGAAAGTAGTTTATTCAATCATATGCAGAAAACAATTCCCTTACAAACCTGAAGAATTCCTGCCCAGACAAGTGCACAGTTACGTTGCATTGAAGGTTTGCAGTGAGTTTTTTTTAAAAAAAGGAAAACCACAAGTGTTTCCTCTCTGGGAAGGATTCGTTCTGGAGTACATCTAGTTGAGACTAAGTTATGTGGTAGCACTTACCGATCTGCGTAGAGAAATACCAGAAACATTCTGAATTTTATTATGGAGTGTTACTGCATTTCTCTAACTACTTGTAGTTAGTTTAAGTCAGTCTTTCTATAATAATTTCTAAATGAGTGGGATAATGTTTTATTAGTTGTGGTTGTTCCTTCTGGTCTTGCTTCAGTGCTGTTAAACTCAAGAGAGAAGTAGAAACAATATTAGTTGTTATTTTTTATTTGCCAAAATACAAATAGCCTAAGCTGTCTGTGTCAGTAACTATATATTTTAATTACTTTACCAGGAACAGTATGTATTCATCCATGATGCTATCCTGGAGGCCTGCCTTTGCGGGGACACATCTATTCCAGCTTCTCAAGTTAGGTCTGCTTACTATGAAATGAATAAACTGGATCCTCAAACTAACTCCAGCCAAATCAAAGAGGAATTTAGGGTAAGTGGTTGCTAACATTATCTAGAAACCATACAGTTTATCCATACTAAAGACTTCTGCTTAAGTGCTTATTTATAACCGAGTGAATTTTGGACCAGGCCTGAGAGGGAAAGACTGCAAAAAAAGGAAAAATAATGTGTCTCTCATTGCTCTTGAGTGATGCTAAATCATGAAAGAATGCAATGGGGTAGTAGTAAATTATTCTTTTTACTCGAGGGAAATATGTCGATTCTTTCCACTGTCCTTTCTCCAGAAGGCAGGCTACTCTGCAGCTGCCTTTGAGGTTATTTTTCAGATCTCTTTGCTTCCAGGACTTTTTTTCTTCCAAACCCTGCTGACTGTGATGTGTTTTCGGTTTTTTGCATATTGATTCCCGCTGAAACTGAATGCTGAGCTGATCTATTCTTAAATATTTTGGGTTGCTTTCACTGCTGTGTTAATTTTTTCTGTTGTATTGTTTACTCTTTTTGAAAGACTTTAAATATGGTGACTCCGACACTGCGTGTGGAAGACTGCAGCATAGCGCTTTTGCCGCGAAATCATGAAAAGAACCGTTGTATGGATGTTCTGCCTCCAGACAGATGCCTGCCTTTCCTCATAACGATAGATGGGGAGAGCAGTAACTACATCAATGCTGCACTGATGGATGTAAGTCTCCACTACATCATTAATAATAAAAAGGGAATAAGCAGCCCTACAAACTGAGCAATGCCGGAAAATGGAGTCAGCATAAGGAGACTGAAATCCTTCTAGCTTGTTTTGTTTTCCAAAAGCATGGCACAAAATCTTTAAACCTCCAAGTACATTTAGGATCACACATATGTTATGTCACAGCCAAGGTTCCAAAGCCATGCGCAGAGAGCAATTCAGGGAGTTTTGATAAATTAAATCTGTCTGGATTTCTCCCTAGTGCTTGAATTTTTAACCATCTGGCCTAGGAAAACAAGAGTTACCTATTAAGAGACTAAGGCAGTTAAATAGAATAATAAGGTTTGCAGCAATATTTCAGTTCCCTTTGTTTATAATTTAAACAGTAATTAACAAAAAAGTAATTGTCTGTCAGCACAAGATAGTACACAAGCCATTACTTCAGTCTTTCCATTTATTTCTGTTTGAATGAATGGTTCCTCTTCATGTGTGTGTGGATTTTTTTCCCAAGTGCATCTATGGTAATTCTAATCTGCTAAAAGAGTAACAGTAAAAAGACGCTTAAACTGCCTTTACAGTCTGTAGATATTTGTAGTCTATTTTTGACGATTTAAAGCTATAGTCATTACAGTTGTCAAACACATAACAAGAAAACAGAATTTATCAAAGAACGAACACATTGTAAATGGCCTTTTAAAAAAGTAAAGCTAGAGTAATAACAGTTTGTAACAGTGTTTTAGTTTCTTTCCTTCCAAGTTCTCAAAACCTTTTTCTAAAATAAGCCTAAGTTCAAAACACTCCTGTGAAAAGGTAGGAATAGTGTCTTTATCTATGCAGAGAAACTGAGAACAAAAGTTTAAGTGACTTCTCTAGATTCTCACAGTCGGTCAACGATATTTCATATTAGAAGAGAGCTTTCTGAATCTGCAATTTGCAACCATGCACTTACATTATCTTCTTTCCTGGAGAGTTCATCACCATTTGTTCTGTGAATTAAGTAATGCTCAGAAAGAGCAGTGCCTTAACATTTGCTTTGAAGATGCTTCCCTTTTCCACTACTGAAACAACATCTCTGAAAGAGAGATCATAGAATCATAAAACATCCTGAGTTGGAAGGGACCCACAAGGATCATAGCATTACAGAATTGTTAGGGTTGGAATGGACCTTTGGAGATGTTCTAGTCCAACCCCCCTGCCAAGGCAAGGTTACCTAGAGCAGGTTACACAGGAACCCCTCCAGGAGAGTTTTGAATGTCTCCAGAGACGGAGACTCCACGACTTCCCTGAACAGCCTGTTCCAGTGCTCTGCCACCCTCCATGTAAGGAAGTTCTTCCTCACATTCACTTCTTGTGTTTTAGTTTATGGCCATTGTTCCTTGTCATGTTACTGAGCACCACTGAAAAGAGCCTGGCACCATCCTCTTGGCACCCACCAAGTCCAAGTCCAAATCCTGGCCCTGCACAGGACAGCCCCAAGAATAACACATGCCTGCAAATAGATAATCAGATTGTATCTCTGTTGTGGTACAAATGCTTCAGTTCAAGGCCTGTAGAGACTTCCCCACCCTCCTTAATGAAGACAATGGCACCCCATCCCAGCTAGTGTGGACGTGCTAGCCTTCTACTCAGGAGGATGTAAGTGAAAATGCTAGCTTGAGATCCGCAGTGGAAAACTTCCAACCAACATCTCAGTCAATTACATACTCTGGTACTAAAAGAAACAAAGAGCTCTAAAATTTATCCCCTGGGTATCCTCAGTGCTGTCAGATAGACCAGAATTTCAATAATATTTCTGAAAAATAACTAGATATTTCCTTTCACAGGCATCATTCAAATTTAGAGCTAAATACAAACATCTAAGATTAATCTGTCCATTAGCAGCTCAAAACAAACCCGTTGCTCAAAATTTTGTAGGAGTTGAATTGGAAGCAAAAACCTCTGATGATTTTACTCTATGCCTGTGGCATGAAATACATTTTAGAAATATAACATCTGCAGAAGTTATATTCTGCCCAAATGCAGTTTATTAACTTTGAAGCATATAAGATCTCAAGAAAGAGCTGAAAACAATATATTAATTATATAGAAAATAGAAATAATGCTTTCAGTCCCAAAGTTTTGGGGCTATGACTGACATTCTGCTAAATGGATTTTTACCTCTTACCATTCTTCTCATCATCTTGTTACTTCTTTGCAGAGCTACAAGCAACCATCAGCTTTTATAGTTACACAGCATCCTTTACCAAATACCGTCAAAGATTTCTGGAGACTGGTCCTAGATTATCACTGCACTTCAATAGTTATGCTGAATGATGTAGATCCTGCACAAGTAAGTCCAGAAAACTGCTTCATTCAAAAGAGGAGTGGTAGTGCTTCAGAATTTCGGAAGAGCTTTAGGATGTAATTAGTTTTATAAAACAACATTAAATACTTACATGCTAAAAAATTTATCTGTAGCTTGCAGATACACTTAGGGAAAGAGGAATAAATCAGACCATCAGCAGCTTCTCCACCAAAATCTTAATGCACACACACCTAAGTGCATGCGCCTGTAATTTATTCTAAGAGAACATGGTTTGGGAAGAGCTGCTAAAACCCAAAAATGATGGCTGTAAAATTTCGACTCAAGTCTGAAACATACTAACAATAGCCAAAAGTCACAAACAGAAGCCAACAGCTATTCATTAGCCTGCCTGAAACAGGTCAATGACCTTGGTCTGCTTACCAGGGAAATAGATGTTCCCAGTTTGAAAATCTGTGTTGTGTTTTGCACAAAATGATGTCGTCGTTAGCAAGGAGATAGGATCTAAACAAGATTGGAGACTAAGCTTCCTTCGTAAGAGAAAACAGGGCAGTGGAACGTGTGGGGGAATGTAATTACCTTACAAAAGGGTTGTACAATGCTGTAGATGTTCAGAAAATTGGAAAACCAAACCTACTGGTTTGGCAATTTAATCACTAGGATTAATCACTAAGCGTCCTAGAGCCTGGGTCACAACTGTACAGTTCCAAGCTCTTACACAGATGTAATTTCCTTAGTTCCAAAAAACTGCACCAGCCCTCTGCTGGAATAATGCGGTGGTAATCTGGATTCATAATATGTAAATATTTGTTAATTATCGGTTAAGAGCAATTATAGATTTTTATAGCAGACAGCATGTCATTTTTATTTGTAATATGATCAAAAATCTTTTTAGCTTTGTTCCGTATTGCACACACTTAGAAAAAATTCTTAACATGTAGAATTTGTTTTTAAAAGATACTAATCTTCTGTTTGGTCTTTCAAAGGAACGTGTAGGAATTCCACACGCTATTTTAAAGACTGAATTTCTGATTCCAAGCCCTTCACTGTCTACAGGGAGAAAAAATAGAAATGAAAGACAAAACTTTTATTCATGAATCTAAGATTATTTTCTGAGTGAATAAGGAAAGACTCAAGGGAGTCAGGCTGTTAGGGACTGCTGAACAGAGTTTTTTTAATTTGTCGGCTGTGTTTTGAATTTACAATAGGGCATGGCTATTTCAAGCATTTATTACCCTCACAGGATTTAAAAGCTATTGGGATATGCAGTTAATGCACCTGCCTCTGCAGTATGTTAAACCTTTTACCTCTAATGTGAGTAACAATCTTTTCATTAGGAATAAATCTCAAAACCCTCAGAGCAAACAGAAGTGAAGAGAGGGCAAAGCTTATTAAAAACACGCATTACATTCAGATTTATTAATTATTACTGTTATCATTATTATTTATGTATATATGAAGTGTTTAAAGTTCTGTTTAGATATTACCATTTATGTGGATTGTTATGCTCTATTGGGAAATGAAATTCAACCCTTCACAGTGACTCTGGCTTAAAGAGAGTTGCTGGCATCACTTGCATGCAAAATATGCAGACCTCAATGCTTTTGGTTTCTTTAGAAATTGAAAATCTTGGCTTCCTAAAACAGCTCCAGCAAATATCTTTGCTTTTTATCATTTAAGTGTTTTTCTAGTATCTGATAAAACAGTATTCCTGTATATTTGGAACATGTGTCCTAAACTGTGCACCTGTTAAATGATCTGAGCACTGGCATTTGCAGCAGTTGTATGCATTATATTTTGCTATCCTGTACAGTGGCATGTTTCATAAAAAAAAATTGTGAAAGATTTAGACAGTATTTGGAAAGCAGTTTGCTCAGCAGACCAAATCGTAGAGGGGGGTTAAAGTAAATGAAAATACATTTTCCTACTTGAAATTCTTGGTTTTAACTTGTTAAAGTGATCTCCTGCAAATCAGACCCTGTTTTCTTTTTAATTGATGTAGTAAATGATTATGTTTTCCTAAAATGTAGTCATCTCTAAACAGCTTTGTTGAGGACTAAGTGATATAAGAAATGCAAAACAACATCTGGAGTAAATGTGATTTGTCAGCTCAGCTCTGGATCACCAACAGCAATGCAGCAGAATGAAGACCACAGCTGTTTTACTGAATGAAAATAAAAAGTTCCAAATCTGACATCAATGCTTCTGCAAGCAAACAAAATTTCATGAGTTCATATTTAATTTTGGTGAATGCTTACAAAAGCTATATGCTTGAACTGCTTTAAATATCCCTGGCAAAAAAAAAAAATTCATTAGGCTTTTCATGAAAAAAAAAACGGACAGGCAGAGTCTAGCTTCAAAAACCTCCTTGTGAAGTGTTGATTTAATCTTTAAAGTATTAACATAGATGATAATTGGTTCCTGGATTAAGCCACCGTATATTAGACACTAAAACTGTGCAAGATAATGGTAATATTACTTTGTGATCTTTAGATACCTAGAACCAGTGTTTTCTGAGCACTGAAGAAAGCATGATTATATTTTCAGGTGTCATTCACAGAAGAAATTTGGCAGTTGTTGAAAATTTAAAGGGATGTCGATATTAGACAATATCATTGTCAGGGGTGAAACAGATGTGAAAGTTAAGTCCTCAGATTTGAGAATTGATGAACCCTTCCTAGTATAAATCACACATTCTGATGTAGCTTGAATTATTAGCAACCTTTCAGGGCAGTTGGCCTTTGGTCTTTAGGCTCCACAGTGTCTCCAAGATATGGTAATACTTGTCAGCGTCTCTCTGTCTTGTCAAAATGTATTGCAGAATTAACATTGAGTGTCAGAAGTCTTTTACTCCAAATACCAGAGAACAGCGAGTGCAGCAGCAAGAAATAGCATGTTCAGTTACATGAAAAGGCATTGTAAAAGCAGAGTGCTCAAAACTGGTGGAAGATTGTGTATTTTATAAAGATATTGTGCAAGAATTTCAGTAATACATGTATCACAAATTAAAATACAGAAAAGTATGTTGAGGCAGCATGAAATTCAAAGTGATTAACTGTATTCTTTTTTGTTCATGGTCTTCTATAGCTATGTCCTCAGTACTGGCCAGAAAATGGAGTACACCGGCACGGTCCTATTCAGGTGGAGTTTGTATCAGCTGATTTAGAAGAAGACATAATCAGCCGGATATTCCGAATTTATAATGCAGCCCGAGTAAGGATGTTATTTTGCAAAACAATTCTGTGTCAGTAGATGAATTGACTCTACTCAAATCAAAAAAATGAAAGTTAAACTCATATAGAACCATTTTCATTTTTCAGCTTACTTATTTGAAAGCAATGGTGCAATACTGAGTCACCCCCTAATGAATGAGAAAAAAATCCTTCTATATATAAGTAAAAAATATTTTAATGCATATCAAAGTGTTTTAAATGCAAATGAAATAAATGCAGTATTCCGACTGTATGGTAGCCAAGAAATGCTGAAACTAGTGCTGTTTTCAACAGTTTGAAATGGGCCATCTTGCATATTTGCATCCCATGTCATGTGAAGAAAGATGTGCACCAATACCAGGCATGTTTTTCAGTAGCAGTCCCAAACTGAACATCCTGTCCCCCTAAACACACTTTATAAAATATGTAAGAGCTTCAGAGGGGCAAGTGGGTTCTCATATCGAGCTTTTATGCTACCATAAAGGTGATAGAAGACTAAACGAGGTATGTCTTTCAAACTGAGAGGAAAAAAGACTCCACCACAGACCAGGCATCTCTTCCCATCCAGGGAGCCTTTGCACTGGGCTGATATCGATCACAAAAGAGCCATAGCTGGGAATAAGTAGCACTCCCTTCTGAAGAAAATCAAGAACTGCCCTGAGATCTGGTAGCTGTCAGTACAGTGAAAGACTCCAAAATCCCACCCAAAAATATGCTAATATCCAAACAGGGAAGCAGATTGTAAACTTCAAGATACTTCTTTAATACTGTTAAGGCCTGGTATTCTCAGTAAATGCGGCAATATGAAAACACAACCTCCAGCACCATTAATGTGAGCTTTAGCAGGCGCTAGGTCTGGCTGCTGTGCTTTGGGAAGAGGGGCCATCAGCTGAAAGCAACTGGACAGGAAATCATGAAATTCCAAATTTTGACATAAAGCAGACAAAACTGATTGGAGAACGTACCTAATGCTGCATCCAGTTTGGTTTATTCCCATATCTTGATAATCTTACATCCTCTCTATTAACTCTTACTCTAGAGAATAAAATGTATTGTCAACATTTCTGTGTGTTGTTCCTTTTAAGAGTGACACTAAAATGCCCTCACTTTGCACAGAAGTGGCAAATCGTAGACTACAAAACCAGTTTTCATGTGCATGTTTATTATGCCCTTTTCAAAGGACTGTGGTTTGCTGCCACTAACACTTGTTCTGTGCTCCTTTTTTATTTTAAATCACCATAAAGCAGCTGTTCAGTAGAGTTTCACCAAAGGGGTTCTGACTGCTCCAGTAGAACACAATAAAACAAAATATAGTTAGATATATTTTATAAGCCGGAAACATCTGAGGGTTCTGTTTGGTTTCTTATATGCTTCCTGCTTCAAAATATCTTGAAAGATTTTGACCTTTCTTATAAAAAAAGACAGAAACACATAAACATTCTTAAAATTGCTGAAGCATATATGTGAAAAGCGTATATAACTGAAGTTGTGTTGCAGCTCCATCTTTGCTACCAAGTTCCTTCTATCATATTAATTAATTATTTGCTTCATCATGCAGCTGTACTATTGCTCTATTCCAGACTATTCGTATAGCACTCTATTTAAAAATTCTTGTTCTAATGGCTTAATTGGATATTAAAAGTCATAAGTCCTCAAGGGTAGTCGAAATTACATTAGCAGTTTGTCAGCAATCATCTGCTTGAACAACTTCCCTTGCTGATGCAAATATCAAAATTCTTTATCCCCCAAAAAAATGCTGTTATTTTTCCTGCTTTTTTTCTGAATCTCTGCAGCCCCAAGATGGCTATCGGATGGTGCAGCAGTTCCAGTTCCTGGGATGGCCCATGTACAGAGACACTCCGGTGTCTAAGCGCTCCTTCTTGAAGCTCATCCGTCAAGTGGATAAGTGGCAGGAAGAATACAATGGGGGAGAGGGACGCACAGTTGTACATTGCTTGTAAGTAATGGAAATGGAAAAGAGAAAACAGGGGAATACTGTTAGAGAATTTGTGCCAGATTTTAAAAGATTTGTGAAGAGATGAAGAGGCATCTATCTGATCTGGAACTGTATAATACAATATTGCATAATTCCCTCTCTGTCCTTTGTTAGACCCCTGTGAAAAGATGATGGGTACAAGTTAACTCTGTTTTATATAAAAAAGTCCAGTGACTTTTCCAAATGGAAAAGTTGCATATTTATTCAGAGTAAATCAGAATTGTACCTTCAGAACAATGTACCTCTTATTTCTAGAGATAAGAACTGTAGAAATAGGTAACATTGAAGGGTGACTTCCACTCATAAAGCACAGAAGCAAAAGGGGTGTGATGGACCCATGACGATGATCCTGTAATTTCCTTACCTTTCTCTAATAATGTTATATATTTTTGTCCTCCTGTGATTTTGTGATCCATTGATGCAGACTCTCATCCACTCTGCCACCATCCTCCTTTTGATGTGGTTTAATACCTGTACATGCTGTTTGCCCTTAGTCTTTTGAGACCAAGTCTTCAGTGCTTGAAGTTGTATCCCTCTTCCTCCGAACATCTGTTTAAAGGTGCTGCTGTGATGGAGAAGGGTCACGCTAACAGAAAACAATGTTCAAAAGTTGGGACCCCATGTTAGAATTATGGAGGAAAATCTAAGAATATATTAATAATTCCCATTATCACTGACCTTGAACAAGTCATTGCTCTTCAGTTTCCCCATCTGTAGAATGGGGATAATAATACTTTCATCAAAGGAGCATTGTGCAGTGTGATTAATTAATGTTTTGAGATCTTTAGCTGAAAAGATCCTTTTGAAGTGCAAATTACTGTTATCTCTGAGGTGGCTGATGATATTAAATAGTTGTACAACATCACACATGCGTCACTTCCAGGCAGTAAAGAAAGAAAAAGCTCTAATATAATCCTTTTAAATGACTTTATTTTAATTAAAATTCTCAAAGAGTCCCACAATATCAGGCAATGTTTTGGCAGCAGAGAGCATTCTTTTCATACTGCCTCGATGTGACAGATGTGCGATGTTGTATCTTCCTTTGAAAATCAACCATTTGCGAAGCTGGTTTGAAAGACCTGCTACCTAACTAGTCTGCACTCTGGTAATTATTAAGGTTTATTATTTTCAGTGAAGCGCAGCCTAAAAATTCTGATTAGAATGGTGGTAGAAATAATGGGGCTTCCAGAAAGAAAGAGATTCTCGTGAAGATTAAAAATAACCATGGATAAAGTATTATTAAATGCTGTATTTGATCATGCGTATGAGCATTTGTGCCAGGCTTCTTTGTTAGCAAGTCACTTCGGGTTCTAATCCTCTGATACTGTGGGTGGAGGGGAACTAGATACACTTTTTAAAAGCAGTGCTTTCGAAAAAAGCCATCCCCTCTGCCCGCTGCCAGGGGGTGAGAGCATCAGCCAGGGGAACATGGCAGCATGGAAGAGTGGTGTAAAACTCAGCCATTCAATTCCCTTCAGGCTGTCAGCCTGCTGAATTCTGAATCATAGCTTTGAGATCTTTCATCACGTTAATTTCAATTAAAATGTGTGTTTTGCCTAGAGTTCAGCAGCTGTTGGGGCCAGGAATGCTCTGTGGCTTCTCCCTGCTGGAACTCATGTGTTCTATAGCCATCCCCGTTGCTGTACAAACTTGTAACATAGATGCAATTGTAACTGAGCCATTTTATCGCTTTTATTGTAGGAATGGAGGTGGCCGCAGTGGGACATTTTGTGCAATCAGTATTGTTTGTGAAATGCTTCAACATCAGAGGGCTGTTGACGTATTCCATGCTGTGAAAACACTGAGGAATAATAAGCCTAACATGGTGGACCTTCTGGTATGAGCTTTTTAACTACACCACTAAATACAAAATGTTCATTTTTCTCAGAAGACTCAGAAAGATTTCCAGGATTTGCGATGGGAGTTGCTCACAAAGCAAGCAAGTCATTTTCAAAGGGGATAATGAAGTCACTTCACTTGTAAGAGTATTTTTACACTGTTTTTTTCCCAAGGAGACTTTGTCTCCATTCATTTGAATTTTTTAAGAGTTTTAAACTTTCAGATGAACATCCTTATTAATTTGCCTTTCTAGCAGGCTGAGCCAAGTGGAGAGCAGCCCTTGCATGGTAGAAATAATAGTTATGTAAAACGAAATGCCAGATTTTCAAATTATATATTTTATAAATAGCTTAATCGCGTAATATTTATCAAAGCCATGAATTTCAGTTTGACATCCAGAATATTGCATTTAATTATGGTTGCTCTATCTCATAGAAAGATTAAAGAAGTTCAGAAACAAGGGGCCATGTGCAATTATTTTCCTAGAGAGTGTTTTATGAGCTTTTTTTTAAAAGGAGAATTGCTGAAGTGCCAGCTGCTATGCCAGAAGAGCTGCAGAACAGCTTAAACCAGCAGGTTCTTACACTCCAGTGTGCAGTTTGCTACTTGGGGATGGGTGTAGTGTAATAACCTGTTCTGAAGCCTGGGCTATAAAAGACACTGTTTTACAACATCCTGCTGCAGAGGTGGCTGCTTAAGAGGCAGCTGTGTTTGATTTAATGTCATAGTCAGGAGGAAGCAGCATCTGGGTGCTTTCAGGGATGCTAACCCAATCCGAGCCAATTTTGCAAGTGCTGGTTAAACAAGTTTGAGTCATTTTAGCAACTTTTCTACAGCAAGCCCAGGGTGAGGCAGGAGGTGTGTCGCTAAGATGGCTCAAGCTCTTGTAATTTCGAGAGAGATCCCCCTCAGGTGAGCTAACAATGTCCAAGTGCAAAACACGCTGGAGAAGGGGCAGGAAGAGTGAGGTTTTCAGGTGCATGTGGAGACAGGCAGGGATATCCACCTCCCCACCACATGTATCCATCTGTGGATATCCCCACCACTGCGCTCCATCTCTCATGTGGAAGAACGCCTACCACCACAGTGCTCCCTTCCAGCCTGCCTGTGAAGTCCAGGACCCTCCCCTGGGTCCTGCTCTGGCCAGGCACATGGAAGAAGACCAGATTTTGTCAGCTGTGCAAAGCAAGGAGGGGGAATTACAAGCAGTACCATAGGACCATGAGCCAGCAACGTGGAACTGTGAATCTTGTATCAGCGAGAAACTACCAAGCTTTTACTAGGGAGGGAGCAGCTAGTTGGTTTCTTTTCCTCTAGTTTATATTCTCAGGAGAAAAATCATCATGCTGAGAACCATACATTTTTATTTCCTAGATATTAAGAAAAATGTCCTACATCTTCATTCAGGTAGTATAGTTTGGACAGAGACTTGGCAGGCCTGCTGTTCCCCATTCTCCCAGAGCTCAAGTCCACAGAATGCACTGATATCTTATTCATTTTTTTTATAGAAATAAAAAGAAAATTACCTGTGTGAAGATGTACAGTTGAAGAAAATGCTCTCTATAAATTCCCATTTGTGACGGTTCTCCAGGTATAGATTTGTCAGGCAGCTGTCTCCATTTTGCAGAAGAGAATTTTTTTAATCAAAAGCTAAGTGTGTTATTTTAGAACATAAAAGTACCTTTTAGTAAATTGAGGGTGTTATTGAGAATATCTGGAAGGCGTTGAAAGGCCTTGTAGGGACTTTTTTTTTTTTTGTAAATTTCAAAGCACTTGTGAAGGAGATCAGTGTTGTTTTTCTTATTTTACAGACAGCGGAATGAAGGCAGGGGACAATCAGAATTTTCCCCATTATCACATAATGCGCTGACTGAACAGAGTTAGAATGACATCTCTTCAGTCTTGGTCTGCTACCTTGTAGGAACAAATATTTGAATTAGCAAGGTTTCGATTTTCATGTAGAATGCTCCATGGTATAAGGGAATTGGGACACTTGAGGTTTTTTTCCTACTCCTGTTACTGAATTTATCCTTTATGACCTTTCTTACATTAATCTGTCTTTACCTCAGTTTCCATATCTGAAAAATAAGAAAAATAATATTCATCTGCCTTGTAAAATTTTGTGGTAAAAGATTAAATGCTCAGAATCATGACAGTATTTCACAAAAATAGTTTTAAGACTGCTTTATCAATAAGTGTTGGGCACTTTCTGACAAGCTAAAAGGCCGTCTTTACATCCATGCTCAGAGATTCATCTCTTAATTTTATTGAAACCTTTGGTTTTCCTCCAAGTGTAAAAATTTGAATACTGGATCCATACAATATGGAAATCTGTGAAATTTTTAAGCCATCATACATAGGTAACACTTGGTATTACAAAATCTCTATTACAGAATGCCCAAAGCATTTTGTGATAAATGTTATTCAACTTACCCGTAGGTGTCCTGGAAAAAAAGTTTAAATATACCTCATTTAATATCCACCATCAGGTGAATAATAAAAATGTACAAAAGACACTCATGAGTGAAGACAGTGGGAAATAATATATGTCTGCTCTTTAAGACAGGTATTCTGTTTACTAAAAATGACATTTATTCGGCTGGATCAGTAAATCAGCATAAAATGAGCATGGAAGAGTGGAAATGGATGAGTGTCTGATCTCTTGCTCTGATCTGTTCTGTAGTTATAGAATAATTTCCATTTATTTAGAAACATATATGCAATAAAAGCAGAAAAGGAATTTACATAATAGTCCTTTTATTTCTACTTTTTTTTATTCTTTTCTCATTCTGAAGAAGACACTTGCAGTTTATGGAACCTTGCAGGATCTTAAAACCTCACATACAACTCATTCATCACTTAGGTTATATGTGAATCTTGTTTTCTTTTAAAGTCACAGCTCTCAACAAAAGAACTTGGAAATGGTCCATGCTTGTGGATGGCTTTTTGATTATTGTAATAGTATATGGTCTTCCACATGCTAAGGTGGACTCTATTCTCAGCTAAAATGTGACCCAAAGACACAAGTACAGGCAAAAAGATTTAATCCTCTAAAATGTTTGCTTCAATGAAAAGAGTATTTGTAATCTTCCTACTTGTGATGTTGGGATGGGGAAGGCTGAGTGCTGTCAGCTACTTAAGTCTGTTGTTGTTCCTAGATGTGCCTAGTTACCTTTTCATTAGTTGATGAAAGTGCATAAGCAAAAGAGGCATTTCAGTATCAGAAATAGTCATAAAACTGGCAGGTGTTTCCAAATTGAATTTTAAAAAACCAGAGCTCTTGGATTCAGGGAATCTGCACCTACTGTTTCTTTCAGGTTTTTTGTTTCATTTGAATGTTTGTAGTATTCAACAAGGCCAGTGCCGAGTCCTGCACTTTGGCCACAACAACCCCCTGCAGCGCTACAGGCTGGGGACAGAGTGGCTGGAGAGCAGCCAGGCAGAAAGGGATCTGGAAGTTTGGATTGCCAGGAAGCTGAACATGAGCCAGCAGTGTGCCCAGGTGGGCAAGAAGGCCAATGGCATCCTGGCCTGGATCAGGAACAGCGTGGCCAGCAGGAACAGGGAAGTGATTCTGCCCCTGTACTCGGCGCTGGTGAGGCCACACCTGGAGTGCTGTGTCCAGTTCTGGGCCCCTCAGTTCAGGAAGGATATTGAGGTGCTGGAGCAGGTCCAGAGAAGAGAAACCAGGCTGGTGAAGGGACTGGAGCACAAGCCCTATGAGGAGGGGCTGAGGGAGCTGGGGTTGTTTAGCCTGGAGGAGGCTCAGGGAAGACCTCATCACTCTCTACAACCACCTGAAAGGAGGTTGTAGCCAGGTGGGGGTTGGTCTCTTCTCCCAGGCAACCAGCAGTAGGACAAGAAGACATGGCCTTAAGCTCTGCCAGGGGAGGTTTAGGTTAGATATTAGGAAGAAATTCTTTACAGAGAGGGTGATTGGGCATTGGAATGGGCTGCCCAGGGAGCTGGTGGATTCTCCATCCCTGGAGGTTTTTAAGATGAGACTGGATGTGGCACTTAGTGCCATGGTTTAGTAACCACGGTGGTAATGGATCAAGGGTTGGACTTGATGATCTCAGAGGTCCTTTCTAACCCATCTGATTCTATGATTCTATTGCTAAGTATTGCAAGTAGCAAGAATGAAAACATAAGAGGGATAAGTGTGCACATACAAAACTGTGCAGGCAGTCAGTGACTGCATCATTTAAAAGTTGCATCATTAAAAGTTGCAGAATGAGCAAAGGTCAGTCAAAAGCATTTGTCCTCTCTGGTCTGCTGAAGATGTGAAGGGGGCCAAATCATGACTGTTTGTCCCTGAAGGATGCAGACTGGGTTTGCATCCCTCAGGAAGGGAATTTCCCTGGGATTTACTCTTTCCACACAGTTGCAAATGAAAACAGCAGGTCTGTTTTTGGAACACAGGGTTAACCGTGTAACTTAGCCTGGGTAACAAGAGAGCTGTTAAGAGCCTAGCTTGTGCATCACCGTTAATTGCTAAAAATTAACTGGAATGAATTCAATTAATTTAGTTCAAGCTTGATCTCACAAGCCTATTGCACTGGGTAGGGGACAGACTTTCAGATTGGGTCTGGGCTGCATGTAGAGGACCAGCAGTAAGTGGTTCTTGCCCTGAAATGTAGCAAGTGTATGAATGACATTAAAATAAAAGTTACAATCTGAGAAGTACTAAACACGAGATCTATTTTAAGATTGTCATGGTTTAGCCCATTCCCCTCAGTTTTAGAGTAGAAGATGGTTGATTCCAAGTGAAATTCTGGCTAAGTAACCAATAGAGGACTTCTCTGACGTCTCTACGAATTAATATTTAACACAAACCGGAAAAGAAGGGTTGTTGTGTGCGGGGCAGAAAGAAATTCGGAGCCATGATGTGAGTGAAGCAGGAGGGCCTCCCCCGAATGGGGGCCAGGCCCCCTCCTTCCCTGGCCTTGGGCTGGGGGCAGGCATGGCACTGAGGCCTCTGGCCGAGGCATGTAGCAGAGTGGAGAGGAAACTCCAAAGAAAAACTGCTCGGCTGAGACATTACAGAAGAAACTTCAGCCAGCGGAGAGCAGAGAACTTGAGATAAGGCAGAAACTCCAAGGTCAGTGAAAAGGAGGGAGTGCAGAAGCATGGGGGAGCCCCCCCTCTCTCCCACCAGCAGGGGAAAAGACTTTAAAACTAACACCTCTGCCACCTGTGGAAATGATTTGGAGTGAAGAGGCTTTTGTGTGAGTTCCCCCCGCGGAGGCCCGGATAGCCCGGGGAGGGCAGAGATGGCTTGAGGCCAAGACTGGATCACCAAAAACTGTTTGTAGCAAGCTGCAGAAGAATTGTAGCCACAGAATGGTAAAGAAGCTGAGTGAATTCTCCTTAGAGGGGCTGAGCCTCTGACGACCTTGGGACTTTGTCCAAAAGATGAGCCTTACATGAAGCCCCCCCGTATGAGGGGCCCGGTGCGAATAGGGACCGGGTGTAATGGCGAGTAGAGAGCGTTGGCCACTTAGAGTGCCAGCTGTGGCCGAGAGCCAAGATTGGGCGTCTGACCAAAAGCAGAAAGTCAGAAGAATTCCAGAGGGCAAAAGAGAAGAAGCTACAAGCAGCAGAGCACAGCATCAGGAAGTGTTCTTGGGTGTGGACTGAGCCAAAGAAACCCAGAACCCCTGTGATCCCGGCGAGGGGTGGTGAGTCTAAGAAACCCCCCTGAAACTCCGCGTGGAAGAAACTCCACAGAGCCCTGAATCCCGTGGTGATGACGTGATAAAATCCTCAGCAGCTATGGACAAGCGGCTAGAGGTGGGAGGCAGACTTCTCTGCATTCCAGTGAAGAGAGAGAAGTTCGAGCTACAGAGATATAGAACTGTTACCTTAAAGACTTTTTTTTCTCCCATCTCTCTCTTCCTCTGGACTGTTTTTGAGGAAGAGAAGGAGGGGTGGTACTTGTAAATATGTAAGTTTGTTATTATAGAAAACTAGTTAAGAGTTGTTATATATATATAAGTATTTCCCTTAGTTCTTGTTGTGTAGCAATAAATCTTAGTATTAATCCCCATTTCAAAGAGATCTGTTTTGTCTGTGCAAACTCTTCCCACTTATTAGCAAAATTTATGGGTTGATAAGCACGGTGCAAAAAGCACAGGGGCTAAACCATGACAAAGATAAACATTTCCAGGGAGGAATTTCAATAGCTCCAATTCAGATAAAGGGCTACACGAGCATTTTGACAGATGGCAGAAGGGTTGCAAGTCAATTTGCTTACGTGCAGCCAATTTTTCTCATGCAAGTGTGTTAGAGCAGCTAAATACACATCTAACATAAGCAGTACCGTAAGTTACTGTGTGTAGTGTCTATTGTCTGGTTAATATAAAGATTTTCTTATCTGAATATAAATTGGATTTGCAAACTGGTTCCCATTGACAACAGCTGATTTCAACAGAAGAGAAATATTGATCCCCTTAATTAAGTTTCTTCAGTAACTGACTTTGTGGTTTTCTTTTGATTTTTCAGGATCAATACAAATTCTGCTATGAAGTGGCTTTGGAATACTTGAATTCTGGCTGATTGTGTAAACAGCGCAGACAAAGTTCCTCCTTTCACCACCACAAACAAAGCAAGTCGCTTCATGATATCTGTGTAAATGAGATGAAGACTTCTCAGTGTTATGCTTATACTGCTTTGTATAATTGGCTCTTTTTAAGAGCCCAAAAACGTGTTTATAAAACCGCTTGCACTGCCCGTTTTCCACTTAAAATGCCGCTGCTTGACACCCATATGAACGTACACCAAACCACATGGCAGTTGTTGAACACCGTATTCATACATAGCCATCGATGTGGTGAAGCAGCATAGTCCTCTGGTAAATAAGAGAGCACAATTATATTCTTATGAAGGAATTTGTACTTTTCTGTTATATTTCGTTGCCTGTGATTCTCAGTTATTGTCACATCCAAGTGTACATTTCTGTTCTGTGGAGAATGCTGTCTGGCATTTTGATAATATATGATTTTAGTTATATTTGTATTCTAACACGTGCATAATTAATGAATCATATGTAGCTTATCTGAACTAACAGAAAGAAATGTACCAAATCATGTTAACTTTGTTGAGTTGTAATTTCTATCCACTTTGTACCATTTCAGAGAGAGAATCTTGATTGAAATACAGTTAGAAAATGCAAAATACAGGATGTTCAGATTAATATATCCAAAGCTTTTTCATTTGTTTATATTGTAAATATTTTTTGATTTCATCAAATTATTTATTCATTAAAATGATTTTTTTGTGAAGCACAGTGAGTGACAATCATTTTTATTAAGCCTGGAAATGCTTACTGTATGATAGTGTAAACATTTGTTTACCTTGTATGGATTCTCAGCTCAATAAATAATTACATACATGATAAAATCTCGTTTAATTTAGTATCTCTTGGCATCTGAGAGCCTTCAACTAAGCCTCTTTTCAGATAAAATCTAGTAAATACTGAGCTACCTCCAGAGCATGTTTATTATGTGATCCAGTGTTGATCCAGCCAATAGCAAGGTCATAGAATCATAGAATGGTTTGGGTTGGAAAAGACTTTAAAAATCATCTAGTTCCAAGCCCCCTGCCATGAGCAGGGACACCTTCCACTAGGCCAGATTACTCAGAGCCCCATCCAGCCTGGCCTTGAACACTTCCAGGGATGGGGCATCCACAACTTCTCTGGTCAACCTGTTCCAGTGCCTCACCACCCTCACAGTAAAGCATTTCTTCCTAATAGCAAATCTAAACCTACTCTCAGTTTGAAGGCATTCCCTCTTGTCCTCTCACTACATGCTCTTGTAAAAGTCCTTCTCCATCTTCACCCTGAAGCCTTCTCTTTTCCTGGCTGAATAAACCCAATTCTCTTAGCCCTTCCTCATAGGAGAGGTGCTCAATTTGACTAATCAACTTGGTGTCCCTCCTCTGGACTTGGTCCCACAGGTTGAAGTCCTTCCTGTGCTGGGGACCCTGCAGCTAAATGCAGCTCTCCAGGTGGGGTCTCACCAGAGCAAAGTTGTGCCATGCCAGTATATAAAAGAGGTGGAATATATGTTTAAAGATGCACATGTACAAATGCAGAACCCAAAAGATGCCCTGCTCTGAAGAAGAGATGATGTTGGGCTGGTGGTGCTCAGTCTTGTCAGAGCATCCATCTGCAGCCCTAGGCATTCCCTGCCATTCGCTCTGTGTCTGCTGCTGCTGTGAAAGGCATGATGGTGCACTTGTTCGTGGGAAGAATGACTGCTGTGAGGGGGATGCAATTCCTCTTCTTAAAGATACCAATACTGGTGTGACTGTGGGGAGTGGGGAAGTTGTTAAAAATTTCATGAAACTGCTATGTTACTAGCGTTGTCAGTACTGCCATTTGGACAAGTGTGTAGCATTAAAGCTCTTGCCTGTCCTGGGAATAGCTTTACTGACCCTCCATTGCATTTGAATGGTTCTCCTTTTCTACGAAGCACTCGCAGGTATCAACATGCTGGGAGTTGCCTGGTGTTTATGGATGCAGGAGGTGCAGCAACAAAGCAGCAAAAAGGAGGAATGAGCCAGAAATGGCTTGCTGCACCATTTGCTGGAACTGCAGAACTTTCTCTCACAGAGAAGTGTCAAGGAGACATTGCTGGCAGAGCAACTGCTCAATACTGAAGCCTTCCAAAGCTATATGGGAAACCAAATTCAAGAAAGTGGCAGACTGCACAGGATTTCAGCTCTTAAAATGATCCTTTTAACGTGCTAGCCATCTGGAATGGGGGCAGTAGCTATATAAATGTATCAGTCAACATGTTTTGAGAACCTCTAAATCTAACATCCTGCTTGGACAGAATGACTCACAGCTTGTCAATTCCTAGTTCAAAACCACTCCAAAATTCAGATCTGAAGACATGAGGATAGGATTCCTCTACAGCTGGAAAGCATCTCTTTTAAAATTGCTTTAAAATGTAGCCGGCTTGTACTGGCCATTATTCTGAATTGCACAGAGGTACTGAAGAACTTAGGAAAAACAGCCCCACTCCTGAGAAGAATGATGGTCCTTGGATAAAACTTCAGCCTGTTGAAAAATGTGCTCTGATTCATTTTAGAACCCTAGTGTTAGGAAACAAAATCCAAACCTCTAACATCATATTGCTCACAACCATCTTGACAGACCAGGTATGCCAGCCAAGCATGCTTCTTTGTAATAATTATGGGACCATAAAAAGTTGGCTTCTGTGATGTATCCATTGAAATATGTGGGGGCATGTCGAGTGTTTCAAAAAGAATAAGACAGACAGTGTGCCAGAGGAACCCTTGGACAGAAGGTGATGCTGGCAATGTGATCCAAATGTGAATGAAACAGAAATGGAGCAAGAATTGTGGGTACCTCTCCTGAAGACAGAAACTGCCCATGTCAGCCAGACATTATTCCACCTGCTGTACTCTTGCAGACATTCTTTGCACAGGTAAGTCTTTGGGAGTGAGGGGTGGAACAAGATGAGGAGAAAAGAGTTTTGCAGTGTTTCTTATTGTTTTACTGATACTACCCTTTTTTCACTAATTTTTTCAACATAGGCATAAGTCAGAAGTTATGGAGTGTATGTTACAGTCTGTCTGACGTAGTTCCAAAAGACATTCTGTGAACTACAACGCCATAAACTGGAGCCAGCTAAAGAAAGCACAGCAAGCAGCTTTGTGTCCTCATTCTCACACTTCAGCTATCAATCAGTACAAATTATAGAGAAGTCCAGGCTTAGGTAAAACAATATTTTTGCAAGAAAAAAAAAAACAGATGAAGATGGTGAGACAGCTTGTCGTGGGTTTACTCTGGGCTAATTTTTTTTAAACTTTTTACACAATTGCTATGAGATGAGAGAAGTTTTATACAGACAAAAGAGACTTGACGTGGGGGAATAATATTAAATCTATTACTAGCAGGATAAAAACTAAAGAATAATATATACAACAATTCTAACTAGGTAAAATTATGAAGAAAATGTTATGTATTTACAAAATTATCCCTCCCCCCATATCAGTCCAGGAGGAGAAAAGTCTCTTCTCTGCTTGCAGGGTTTACATTTCCTCTAAATCGAATTCGCAGCACTTGAAAGTTTTCTTCTTTTATCTGTAGGGCAACAGCTCTGATCGGCCGTAGCTGGAAATCTCTCTATCTCTCTCTCTCTCTGCTGCACGTCGACCTCAGGACTGTCCCTGCTCCTCCCTGCCGGGCCAGGACCGGAGGCTGGGGGGTACTCAGGCCCTGTGAGGTCCTCCATGGACTGCAAGGGACAACTTGCTGCACCAGGGTCTTCACCACTGTTACAGGGGATAATGGCATCGAGTCCATCCCCTGTTTCTTGTGGGGTCCCTTCTCACGGGAGACAGCCTTGGATGAGCTTCTCCAACATGAGTCTACCCTCAGACAACAGTTCTTCCATAATCTGCTGTCCTTCAGGGTCACAAATGAATTACACCAGCATAAATCTCTCACTGGGATCACATGTCCTACCCGGGACACTTGCTCCAGTGTAGGTTTCTCTCCAAGGGCCACAGATCTCCAGCAAGACTCTGTTTCATCTTAGGCCTTCTATGGAGTTACAGCTTCCTCCGTGCACTTCTCTGCTCTGGCACCGGCTCCCTCATGAGCTGCAGGAAGATTTCTCTCTGCTCCAGCACAAGTTCTGTTCATGAGCTGCAGGAGGGTCTCCTCACTCCAAATAATCTTCCACAGGTGGCAGGAATTTTAGTTTTTAAGTCTTTTCCCCTGCTGGAGGGGGAGAGGGGGCCCCCTCAGGCCACTCCTCCCCCCTCCTGCTACACTGACCTTGGAGGCTACATTGCTATCTCTTGTTCTCCTCTGCCCTCCTCCAGGCTGGAATTTCTTCTGTGCAAATCATCTTCTCTTCTGTTTTCTAAAATATATCATTCGCAGAGGCATTACTAAAACTTGTGATTGGCTTTGCTCTGGAAATCTACCTGAAATTAACTATTTTTCAGTCCCCCAGGGTGGCGGGGGCGGGGGGGGAATCTTGTAAACCCACAACACAGCTGGAGCACCTCTCCTATGAGGAAAAGCTGAGAAAGCTGGGGTTGTTCAGCCTGGAGAGGAGAAGGCCCCAGGCAGACCTTACTGCAGCCTTTCAGTATTTAAAGAGGGCCTATAGGAAAGATGGTGACAGACTTTGTAGCAGGGCCTGTTACAATAGGATGAGGGGTAATGGTTTTAAACTAAAATGGCTTTTTAGATTAGATATTAGAAAGAAATTTTTTTGAATGAAGGTGGCAAAACACTGGAACGGGTTGCCCGGAGAGGTAGTAGATGCCCCATCCCTGGAAACATTACCAAAGGTTCAGGTTGGACAAGGTTCTGAGTGACTTGATCTAGTGAAATGTGTCCCTGCCCATGGCAGAGGGTTTGGACTAGTGTATTCCAATGCAAACCATTCTATAATTCAGAAGCTAGGGACAGAGAAAATATAAGGAATCAGAAGGGAGGAGAAAGATGATATGAACATGAAAGGTTGGTGTTCAAGAACTCTGAAAGTCATCTGGAGTGTGCAATTTTAGAGAAGACAAAAAAGAGGCAGCTATTGTAAGTGTTCATAAACCAAGATGACCACAGAACTTAGGGCCACATCAGTCTGAGTTTGGAACAGAGGAAGGGATGTTTTCTTCAGTGCCTAATATATAAGATGTATATAAATGAATAAAGAGATACTTTAAATGGTCAGCCATATGTATCACCCAACTCATCATCTCTCTGGGACTTGAGGTAGATGATTTTCGTTAAGCTATTCTGAAAGAACAGCAGTGGGGATGGTGAGGGAAATGATCACATGCAGGTAACCTACAGATTCCTGGGATTCTTATCAGCAAAATGAGTCTGTTACTGGTAGGGTACCTTCATGGAGTACTAACTAGCTGAAGGACTACATCTAGTAAGATTAAAGTCAAAACAGAGAAAAAACTTCTTAACCAGCTGAAAACAGTGTGTCTCAAAAGGGTGTCTGTGCCACAAAGACTTGATCTGAAGGTACTATGCAGCATGAAAACCATCTTCATTTAGGGTTTCTCCTTCATCTGGTTAGGGCTCATCTTTAATCTTTCTGAAATTTTGTCTTTTTATTTCACTGTATATGGGTGTTCCCCCAGGTCCAACTGCTTACTGTGTTTTAACGACATGTAGCAAAGACACAATAGACTTGGTTTTTGACATATGGCAATGAAGATAAATTGACACTTCCAGGAGTAGGTATTCCAGGCATTTTCCTTTGGAGAGGCCTGTAGAGGCTGTAATGGCAGTAGCAAACCTAAAGCCCCTTGGCATTATTCACTCCAAAACACTCACAGCAGGATCAGCTCCCAAGTCTCCTTTCATGGTTGTGTCTCATCTCTTCTCCCCCTGCCCTCTCCCTCATATCAAGGATGACTAAAGGAAAGTAAGTTTCAAAGTTTACTCAAGGTTTTACAGCCTCATTAACTTTCTGATTCAAAGGCAATTTGGTTCCTCTGCCTCCCAAAGTAACTTCTTCAAGCAGTTGTGCATTTGCTTTCAGAAGCAGCAAGATATGTAGGCAAATCACTGTAACAGAATGATTTGTCATATCATTTAAAATTATTGTTGGTTTTACACATTTTTATCAACTTGGAGCCTTGAACTACAAAATCTCATGCAGCCTATATCTCATGTGAGACATGAGGCTTTATTAAAAGAAAAATAAATTAGGAATTGAAGAAAATTTTACAGCTTAGGTCTGTTGTGTGATGCTTGTTAAGGAAGACAATGACCACTGTCAATTTTGGGGGCACAGTACCAGTAAAACCCAACAGACCATGTGAAAAATAATGTTCTTTCTAATGGAGCTCATTGGTTTGGCAGATTTTTGTAGCTTAGACCTTGTCTATATCGTGAAATTATAAACTGATGGGTGCATTTGCATTGCCTCAGCCATTCACATGCTCTTCCTGCAGGAGCTTTCTGTACACCACTGGCATGAGGGAGCTTGTTCTGCGCACCCCCACTCAGCTGATGACACTCCCCTTCAGCATCCCAGGCCACATTAATGGAGGAACCTTTTGAAAGTCTTGTCAACCCTTTGAAAACTGCAATAAACAGCAACAGCAAAATGCCTTCCTCGCTTCTGCTGGGTATTTCCAAGCAGACTTTTCTGTGGAAGGCTGAAAAGGCAGCTCCTGCTTTGGTTATTTCTCCAGACTCACCTGATCTGCTTCAAGCCTGAAAACCATCCTCTGCCACCCCCACTTCCAGTCTGTCTCTTCAGCTTCTCACCCACTCTCGGGGTAAGCCTGTCACATCTCCACCCAGGGCCCTCCTGGAAGATGCATTGCCCTCTGGTGCTACCTCTTCCCTCCCAGTCCTGTTACCACAGCAAGTGATGCTCTTTCTGAGTAATATGACTGGAGATAGTGTCTCAGTTTAATGAGACAGAAGTGTTTTGCTAAGGAGAGTTATGAGAGTTATGAGGAAGACCAAAACTCCTCTCTCTAAGCAATTGTAAATCTGAAATTAAGAGGCTCCAATTGAGAAAGTGTGGAAAAAGGAAAAATAACAGCCCTTTATTAAAGGATATATATGTACTGGCAGAACAACAAAAGAACACAAAAAAAAACCCCAACCAAACAATAA
>VXAY01002462.1:915111-951846 GCA_013399855.1 Oxyruncus cristatus | reverse complement strand
GGAAGGGGAAAAAAAAGTAGAAATAAGGGTTCTTCCCAAAACGGACTCATGGTGTCTGCTGCTGGCCGTGTGACTTCCGCTTTCTTCGCTGATGTGCACAAAAACCACTGCCAAAAAAACTTGGGAGCTGGGGGAGGGAAAAAACAAAGGTGACTCTCTTCCCAAATAGTTCCTCTCCAGTGAAGTCCAAGCAGGTCCACACAGGCAGGAAGGGGTGGGGGAAGGGGTAGAAACAGGGTGCCAGCAAGCTGGGGCCAGAGGAAAACAAAAAAAAATTCAGCCAGGCTGAGAACAAAGCAGCCTCCCAGCTTTTCCAACAGACACCTTCCCCTCTGTTCCCGCAACCACGAACTATGTCTCCACGGACCCCGGGAGAGGGAAAAAAAAAAAAAGAAAAGAGTCTCCGAGCCCCTCCCGAGGCCATTAGCCTGGAATGTCAATCTGCTGGCCAGTTCTTTTGTGTTAGTCATATACCCAAGGCAAACCCTGCCTGCCCATTCAAACATCCCTCCCACACAGTGGAGCAGGGGGAAGGGAAAATTCCATGTTTAGTTTTTTAGAACAAGTGAACCCATGACAGATAGATAGAAGGGAGATTTGAGGCTGGAGGAGATTGAGGTCTACAAACACTCTATCATGATTTTGTTTAATATTGCTGGTAGTATTCAATGTACAAAGGCACAGGAAAAATGGGCTTTGACAATGAAGAGTGAGACTGATGCTTGCTGTAGCTTGTCTAAGGGAATGTGTCAAGGGAGATTAATATCTCATGTTCACTGGCAGTCTTTCCAAGCAATGGTATTTTCACTCCTGAAACTCTTGTATTGATGTGTTTTCAGTAGCAGCTAGAAGATTTTTAATTGTATCTCTACAGTTGTGATATTTCTAGCAATTTATTTTTTGTGATGATATGCTCAGGGGTCACGATTAAAGCCTAAGTCTCATTCATGCTAGACATGCATTAATACAGCTGCCAGACCTGAGTAAATGCAATCAGAACGCCAAGTCCTGCAAACATTTACAGTAATACCCTCTTGTCGAGTCCAAGTTGCACAAAAAAATCAATCTGATACTCACACACATTTTGCATATGAGTTCATCAGTCCTTGTGTATGTCCAGTCATGATGCTATATTGAGTCTGTCTGAGATGAAGTTAATTTTCTTCATAGCAGCCCATATGTTGCTGTGTTTTCTATTTGTGACTAAAGCAGTGCTGATAGCACACCAGCATTTTAGCTATTGCCAATCAGTGTTTGCACAGCGTAAAGGCCTTCTCTGGTTCTCACTCTGCCTCTACCCCAGCAGGTGGCCTGCAGATGGTCAAGACCAGCTAGAGGGGGAGGGAACACAGCTGGGACAGATGAGTTCCACTGACCAAAGACAGGATATCCCATAGCATACATCATCACAATCAGCAACGAAATGGTGGTGGAGGGGGGAAAGAGATTCCTAGGAGGCTGGTTGGGCATTGGTCTGTCTGTGGGAGAAGGTGGGTGAATTTTTTAATGCTTTTGCTTAAATTTTTTGTGGCTTTTTTTCTGCTTTCTCTTTCCACTTTCCTTCACTTATTAAACTCTGTTTATCCTGACCCACATAGTGGGTCATATATGCTCTTCCTATTCTTTCCCCATCTCATCAAGTGTGGAAGGACTGTGCAAGTGTAGCTGTGAAGATTTAGCTGCTGGCTGCGGTCAGTCCACCAGAGCACTGAAGTTTTTGTAGGACTGATAGGTCTACAGCCATCAGTCAACAATGTGCTTCAAGAAAAATTTTTGAATAGGAGCTCACTTGTCATAAAATGAATAGGATTGCTTAGGTGGTTAAAATTAAGCCCATGATGTATATTATTAAAACTACATTTTAAAAATGAACCTAAATAGATGGGACAGATTGACCCACTCACTCAGAGTGATAAAAACATATATTTAATTGTGTATGGCATAAAATTTGGGGCAAACACTTGACCTTCTCTGTATCTGTACAGTATTCAGTTCATTTTAAGTAATGTCTATAACCAGCAGTTACTGCAGCAAAAGAAACCTCTGCTAATGCTTTTGCTATTCCATGAATGAATGTTACAGGTGCAGCAGAATCCTGCCTGGGGGCTCCAGGCCTGCACAACTGCAGACACTTTACAGGGGGTGGCATATGACCCCAATGAGTTGCTCTCCCAGAAACTAACAATTTAAGACAACTCAGAAGGAAGAGCACCATGATGGATCACATATTTAACACTCCTTTTACACATCAGGCTAGTAATGACAGCCTCTGAAGACACACTGATATGTATGCCACCTTGTTACTCTCTGTATTCGTAACCTTTAGAAGTTGAGCTGAATGCATACAGAACTAGCCTGTTGTTGTGTCCCCTTGAAATTCTGATTTATACGGTATATAACAATCAGCCTATAATAAAAAGCCTTTTGGGGATCAAAAGTCTTTGCAGTGAAATACAGTTACCACCTTGCCACATGAGAAGTAGGATGGAATTTGATGTTGGTCCTTGAAGACTTCATTATGTGCTCATTATCTGCTCATTTCCATGTTCTCCAGTCTGCACAGTTTGGTGGGAACACCTGGGAAACTTTTGCACACCCAGATGTAAGAGGAGTACAGGAATGTACAGGAATTTAATCAGTATTACACACCACATGAAACAAAATGTAGCTTTGCTGTTGGAGAGGATCAGCAGACATTCAGCCATGCTGAATTGTAGTTCTGGATTGCAGTAGATTGCAGCCCTGGGTTTTGGAATGATTACAGTCTTCATCTGAAAACAACCGCTTTTGAGCAAATCCATAGAGATACCACTGTTAAAAAACCATCTGCCAATGGCTTGCAACTCTTGCTTCATTTTATTCAGATTAGTTTTTATCTTGGTAGGATATGAGCAAAATACAAGCCATCACCCATACTAGATACTCTTCACTCTTCACAGGTTCTTCTGGCCTGCCTGTACCAATCTCTGCCAAGTCCTAGCAAGAAGATGGCACACGCACAAATCTGTATCTCTTTCAATTACAATACATGAATGAACTGCTATCAGTCTGTCTTCTGCCTTCTTTAGGCTGCCTTGCGTGGAGTTACGCCTCAGCCTGACAGCCAAAAGGGCACATAAGCGAGTGCTGCTGTAATTGATTTGAATAAAAGCTTTCTATATATTAAATAAAAGCTTCTGATACATTAAACTGTACTGTCTTTTTATCAGATGACAAAGCCTGCTGGTCAAACCAAGCTTCTTTCTCCTTCTGTTGGCACTCATCCCTTCCTTCCTCCCTTCCTGCTGCCAACCTCCCCTCTTGCCAAATCACTCTGACCCACATTCTGAATGTCTGACTACACTTGAAGGATCAGTCTGTGGTCATCCTGTGTCTGTTTTGACAGGCAGATTTGCCAAACATTTGTTCTCCAGCAAAGGCTCTCATTCATGCTGACAGCATTGCTCTCCTGTCTGCCATCCCAGCACATCTGTCAGCAGCGCAGCCTGGGGCAGAGCATCATCTCCTGAAGGTGGACAGAGTTTTACTGGCTTGGGCAGTGTTTTCCTTCCATTTTTTTAAATAGAGCATTCTCTCCCCTCCCAAAACCTCTGCTGAGAATGCTCTCTTTCAATACATGTTGCATGAGATTTCCATTTAGCTGAGACTCTTAGGACGAATCATACACCCTCCCCTAGCTGGTACTGCTTAGTACAACTGCAAATTCATCTGTTACACTTATTCTGGACAAGGAAGATATAATTTAGTCCAACCTCGCACATAAACCTACTAAATAGTTCTTGTAACCAAGCAGTCAGAACAATATTGCAATGTAATTTTCCACAACCAGCTGTGTCAAATGTACTGAGATTATGGTGGTTAATTTCTAGAAGCGGTCGGACAAGAGCAGTGTCTTCCCATTACAACTGATAAATGGCTACATGATTTGGCACCAGATTATTCAAGCAGACAAATTAACTTCAAATATTAATACTTTCAGCAACCAGTCAGACAAATTGCTTGTTCAACAAGTGCCAGAGTGGTCATGGGGGGATTTTCCTTCTGCTTTTAGAAAACCTAACCTTCAGAGCAGTGCTCGGCCAGGCCAGCAAGCCTATCAATCAACTAACAAAGCTGGCAGCAATTAAACAGACCTTCATTTCTCTCTGGAAAGAAGTTAGGAAAGAATAAAAAACTTGGCCAGTTTGGCCGATGTCTACCAGGATTTTCAGAAATCCGTATTTCAAATAAAACACATGCTCCAAGGCTCTGAATCATCATGGCCATCTGACTGAGGACCCTGCTAGGAGTCTGCCTACCCCAAAACTGTTTTTCTATGGCCACAGGGTGACACATCTTGAAGGGGTCTGTCTGCCTTCACAGACTGATGATGATGATAATGATGTACATGTAACAAGGGTCATCATGACTTCTCCTCTCTTCTTGCATATTTTACACCTAAATCCTTTCAGAAAGGACAAATTCACCGTTAAAAGTAACTTGCTCTATGGTGATATAACATAGACAATTGGGAAATGCAGTTTATGTATAAATATGTATGTGTGTGTGTGTCAAATTATATCAGGAGAGTTTAAAATTGAAATGCTTTCATCAATGAGTGAGAATGAAAAATTCCTGGATCACTTTAATTCTCCAGCTTTTGAGCTTTTGCGTATTTATGTATTTATGAACAGCAATGTTCTCTTAAAACTAATTGTAACTGAGTTGAATATGGACTTGGAAGCCAGTCTGTCAGTGTAACATATCACTAGATCAAATAAACTGAGAGGAAGAAAGGCATTACCACACATGACATGATACTTGCAGTGTGGAGTCATTCTTGTGCTTTTTGTACTCACTTAATTGTCTAGTTGTAGAGCTTCAAGAAATGCTTCTAGTAGGGGAATATTTGAAGAAAGCCTTTAGGGGTGAAAACAAAAGCCAAGCTGACTGTTGCAACATAACCAAGATAAGATTACAAATATAAATTCTGTGTTCAACAAGCGGAAAATACGTTTATAATTTTATCATTGTACTCAAGGCTTCCTTACAATTCCTTCTTCAGTGAGTATAAATACATTTTCTATATAACATATGGCACTGAACTGAGCCAATCAGGAGGTGCCATTTGTGCTCTGAGCATTAAAGCAATTCCATAAATTATGCAATATATTTTGTCAGTAAATGTATAGAGGGAAAAGTCATTAACATCACAAATCACACCTCATTGCTGTATATGTTAGCATATTTTTTTATTATAACTCACAGGTGTGAAGTTCTAAATACACTTCACGTGGTGATGAGGTATCCAACTTACGTGATTTGGATTCCAGAAGACATTTAATAGTACTGACCCACGGGGGTGGGTTTGTTCCACCACTGGACTTGGAATTAGTTGCACTGCTGCTCCAGGCCCAGCAGTAAGCTGAAGCAAGACACACTCTGATACCCATAGGATGTGTTTGCATTGCTAACTGAGAGGGGCTCAGCATATTGCAGGCATGAATATGCTTATTCAGACCCTGAGCCTCCCACATCTATCCCTAGACTGAATAAATATGGCTCAGTCCTTTGGGAAGAGAGGTGTGTATCTACTCCAGACTTGGTTTCCATGCTTTAATTTAGATATGAACAGCAATAATGTAGTCTCAATTTAAACAAAGGATTTTTGTATCCCTAACAGGAGGGATATAGTGTAGAAGACTGTTTATCAGTATCACATAGGCAATGTGAATATTTAACTTAAGAGTTTGCCTTCTCTCAGAAGAGACCACAGCAAGATAAAACCTCCATGAATTGTTCTGATTGCTTGATATCAAAGAGCAGTTTTGGTGTGTGATGTAAGCGTGTGCATCTCTGAGATTTCACAGCTCTTTTACTCTACGCATGAAAAGCCCTGGATCCCACTGGGGGAAGGCTGTCCAGAAGGACACACAGACGGAAACCAGTGCAAACAGCAAACACCTCCAGACTTGCCGAAGTTTGCTCCTGAAGTATTAGGAACTGTAGCCTTTTCAAGATAATTTTGCAAACAGTTCTGTCTGTGGGTTAGTGTTACAGGACAGCCCTTCCATCAGCCAGCACTGCCCTGCAGGCTCAGGCACAACGGGCACAGGACATGGTGTTCCACTCTGCAGGCATCTCCCTGAGCCCAGGGCCACGGCTGTGGCACAGGCCCAGCCGGAACAGCGGGGCTGTAAAATGGGCAGCGGAATGTCAAGAGAAGCTGCAGGTCCTCTCACGGCTCTTCGTAGTTAGTAGGAGGAGGCTCCCAACAGCCAAGCCAGCAGGTAAAACTCGCCTTTTGCCCTCTGACCCAGGGTTGTGCTGCTGGCCCGAGCAAAGCCGGCGGCAGAGAGGGAAAGCCAAGCTCTGCTGCACGCAGTTGGTGGTCTTTGTTTTCCCTCTGCAGGGTTCATGCCATTCACTGCTGTTCTTCTTGGCTCCTTCCCAATTTGTTTTCCCAGCAGCTATGTGTATGTTTTACAGAAAGAAGGGGTAGCATCCAAATTTAACTCTCTGTCTTCAAGGTACCACAAATCACCCTCATCTTTGTGTTTTTGGTAGACCATTTTTGGGTTCTTTAAATGCAGTTATTTTAGCCTCAGCACATCCACATATATCTATATCTGTTTTGATATGGATTTTTTGCTTATGGTAAAGGCCGAATGCTTATAAGCAGTTTAACTCATTTGTATTACTTGGTGCCTAGATAACTCTTCATAGATTTGTTCAAAAAACAATTTGTTGTGACTTCAAATATTTCTTCAGAAGGAAATTACTATTTCAGCAGAGTGTTTCCACTCTACATTCCCTGATCTCAAATTATTCTAGTCCATGAACAAGTCTTTATTTCTTGTTAGGAAGGAGAACCCACCACCATTCTACAAACAATGCCCTGAAAGCAAAGGCACTTGAAGAAAATCCACTGAAAAATTTCACAGGAAAAGAGAGTACAGGCACCGCATTTTTTCTGCAGTTACCAGAGCTGGGACAGGCTCACACTTCTGATTTCTCTTCCAGGGAGCTTGTGTTAAGCAGCAGCATCACCTTGCTATTTCATGTAAAACCCAATCTCATCAATATTTTTCCAACAGCTATTCACTTCATTAAATAGCTTTCAAGACACAACAATCTTCAAAGCCCAGCTTCCATCACTGAAAAGCGTTTACAGAAGTAGCCTCTTTGCTGATTTCCTCTCACATGGGTAAAGCAGCTTTGAGCCTTGAGTCGAGGGACGGGAAGAGGGAGGCCAAAACTACCCAGCTTCATAAGGACACTTTCCCTCCCTGTATGGCAGAATGTTTGAAGTTGATGCCAGCCTACTCAGTGGAACAGCATCACTGATGTGAGCATCACGCTCCCGTTTGTAAGGACTTTTCACAGTACCTGACATCAGCAAAGCAGCTGCCTCTTCAGTGCTGCCCCACTGGTGGAAGGCACCCGCACTGCAGGGCTTCAGATTATGCCAGCAGGACCCATGGACCAGTCTCACAGCCTAAAGCAGCTGCGGAGGTACATGGTGCAAAACACAGCACTGCCACACAAGTGTCCTGGGTTAATGACTTCACTAATGATGCATCCTTCTGGAGAGCTTCTGGTGCTGGCACCCACTGCCCACTGTGCCTCATCCTGTGCTGCAGGACAAGGGGAAAAGATTTCCCTCTCATATGCAGTCATGCAGGAAACAATTCTGCCTCTCTGAAGGATGACTCTGACTGATAAATGGCATAAGCCAGGAATTTTGGCAAATTAAAAAGTTTAATTTATTATGCCGCATAATTCTAGCTGCTTAGCAGGTGTGACATTAGTTGCTTATTTGAAAGCCAAAAGAGGTAAATTATATGAAAATGTGTTTTGTAAGAGGTTGTTAATCAGAAAGGACTGCTGGCTCCTTCAAACCACAGGTGTTTTTACCCAGTGGACTGTGCCACCATCAAAGACCTCCCAATCCTGTGGGTTCACGGCTGCCCATGAGGGCTGTTCGCCTTGTTGATTTTGGCAGCAGCTGACAGGTCTCTAACAAGGCAGCTTTCCCTCAGAAGGGCTCAGCTCCTACTGCCTTTTCCCCCAGCACAAGAGCTGATCACTGATTCTCAGCAGGAACTGGCACAGCTCCTTGGCTTATTCAGTATCCTACAAATAGCTGCTGAGCAAAGCGGTTCTGGAAAAAGAGAGAGAATAACAAAGTCTGGAGACATTCCCATCCAGTATCAGAGCAAAGCTCATCAGCCAGGAGATTTCTTTTATTACCCAAAAAGAGTAACATTAACCTCTGCAATAGAAGAAAATTAGTCTCTCTGTGTGGGAAAATTTTACTGTCACTCAGGGTTGCTACTTCACTTGCTCAAAAATCTGAAAACACCTAAAAAAATGAGTCACAGAAGGTCCAAGGCCTTCAGAATAGAAATTGCTGCAACACATATAATGGAATAAAAGGTACTTTCCATATCTACAAGTGGTTTCAGACAATGACATTTGGGAGTAAATGTTAATATTTAGGGCGAGGGAGAGAAATAACTGTCCATAAGAAATTAGAAAAAAATTGTGTTGGCACTCAGTTGTAAGGCATCAGCGACTCAGGTGTTTGTCCCAGGCTATGTCAGAGACCCATGCTGACCCTTTAGCCTGGTTGTGTCACCTCCAATTCTTCACATAGGACACGAAGATAAAAAAGACCATATCTACCCCGTTATCTAGAAATTCCTTGGAAGTTGGTAGTGTAGACGTCATGTGCACAGCCATGAGATATTTTTAAGTCAAGTGAATACAGGAGAGGGCAAATCAAAGAACTTTTATGCAGTGAAGCACAGAAATTGTTCCTTGTTCCCTTTCCTTGGCACCAAGCAGGGCAGGGCACTGCCACTTTGCCTGGCTTATCTGAGGATGGGGGTTATCTGCCCACTTATTTTCAAGAAGTAATATTTTCAAAAGGTGCAGCTGACCTGAGAAGTGCGGAGAATTTACTAGTTACTATTGAAGATACATAGAAATGGGAATAAAAATCAGTATAGCAAAGCTGAAGCCTAGTTCCATCACCACTGTGCAGACAGGAGCTTCCCATGACATGATACGAAGCATTCCTGTATCTTTCTTAAAATACCCTTTTTCTGTGCCATATCAGTAAGATGGCCAATTTGTCTTTTTTTTTTTTTTTTGCAATTCCCATCTCTGTAGGTCTCTGCTGAATTCTCAGCCTTCCAAGCAGAGCGCATCTGTCAGGCCAAGCAAGCTGTGAGAGAGAACCAAAACCCACAGCCCAGAGCGTCTCCAGTTGGATAACATGGGGTTGAACCAGAAGTCAGCCTGTCAGAAGGTCTCCTCTCCTTCTCTGCACCAAGGTCTTTGCCAACCTCACCATGCCACTCCTTCCAGACACGTATTTCAGTCCTGCTGTGTTTCCCTCTCCTTCTCCCAGTATATTAGGTGTAATTTGATGCTTTGGTGGGGGGGTCCAGAGTGTGCGTGTGTGAATGATGTGAGTGAATCTGAGGCTGAGGGAAAATTCATCTTTCTGCTAATTCCTGCTTGTATTTCTAACTCAGGTGGATCCCCTAATTTATTGTCACCTCCATCTTTTGTAAGAGCTCCTTAACAGGGCATGAAATACCAGTGAAATGAACACTGGATTTTGGAGAGCCCAGAGCAAATATGTCCTTCTGGTTTGTCATTGTCATTTATTTTTTGAGCTTTATTTCCCTCCCTTTAAGTCCTTGATTCAATCCATGACAATTTCTTTGCAGCTCAGATGGCTACTCATTTTTCACACCAGATTTTGTGACACACTATATCAAATACCTTACTGAAAGCTCAGAACCGCTTAATCGATTTCATTCCCATCATTCATTAATTTAGTAATTCTATCAAAAATAATCTAGCTTGGGTGGTACAATTTGTTCTTAGCAAACGTGCACAGATTTTTTTTTTTCTTGGGGTTTTCTAACTCCCATACATGTATGGAGTTTTTTTCCACTTAGTATTCCATTACTGAACTACAGTCTGATATTAGACTCACCAGAACACACTCTGACAACTGTAGCAGGTAGGGAGAGGTTGCAGGATCCTTCCAGTCATTTCACTGCAACAGAAGAAGGGGAATAAGTGGGCTAGATTTCAAGACAAGTGACAGCCTACAGCACATGGGGAATCTGGTGGTTTCAGTCCTATCATTGTAAGATTCCTTATTACTGCTTTCCCTCACAATTGCTTTACATCTTAAGTCCCCCATTTGTTTTCATCACGTCCTGAAATCCCAGGATTTGGTTCACAATGCACTATGAAGTCTTTGCTTTTAATCCCAAAGGGTAGCACTCAACACTCCCAAACAGCAAAGACTTTTTGTATCTCAATCAAACTATTAGCAGACAGCTGGTGTTGAGAGAAACCTTTTTAAGAGAGATTATTTCTTGTTTCCTTCCACTGAGAACTGGAGTGTACTAGGACAAGATAAACACAGGAAACTTGCAAACAAATTATTCTTACACATCTTGGTCAAGCAACTTCTTCAGGTTTATCTTCTTGGTGAGAAAAGCACTTTGAAGCCTGATGGGACAACTAAACAATGAACTACTCAAAGGCTGTCATTTTTAGTTCATCAGTCATGAACCTTTTCTGATCCCAGGCCTTTCATTTCTCAGGCAAGGCATTAAGCAGGTAGAATGTTTCACAGTCAAGCTTTAACTGGTGTTCAGCTTTTGTGATTGCGTGTACTGTTCCTCAGTGCTGACCACCAGGCAACTTAACCTGCAGTGTCTGGTTGCTGAGCATGGACAAATATTTCTTTTATTCCAGGAGACCACAGAGAAGCCAGAGTGGGATTAATAATTTTAAAGCCCAATTTTTCAAGTGGTAGGTTTGCAATGCAGTTGTTGAAGGGTGAGTGTTATGTTATACACTGGCATTAAAATGCAGGAGCCAATCCCAACCTTTTTGTGGAAAAAGATTTTGCTCTGACATCTGCTGGGCAAGGGATGAATAAACTGAGGGACTCTGTGAGGTTTTCTTTATTTTTATCAAATAAGAGATTAGAACAACTTGGTACCATGTTAACACAACCAATCAGAGAAGGACAGGAGATTGTGACCTTGTTCCTCATGAAATGCAGGAAGAAAGGAGGTCCTGCAGCTTCTTTGGAGTCACTACCTTTGGAACATTTTTCAGCAGACTGTTTAAGGTGTAGGTAAGTAACCCACTCCTAGAGAAAGATTTCTACAGCTCTTACTTATCTGGAAGCAGGTTCTATAGGGCAGTGTGGACTTACTAGTTAAAATCAGTGTTAGCATGGGGATCACCATGCTCCACTCTTGAGAGTTTTACTGGCCTTATTTCCCTTCCCCATTATTTTTTTCACTCAATATTCCAATAGTCTAATTGCCCTGTGGTTTGTGTTAGCTATATTTTTGCTTTACATAAGCCATCTTAAGCATCTGTTAATGTGGATAATCAAGATCTGATTGCATGATGCTCTCGGGGACAGAAAAGTTTGAAAACAAATGGTCTGTAACACATACCTTATCCCCTCCTTCCCATTCACTTTTTTTCTGGTCCCAGTCCAGAAGTTTTTTCCTAAATGTTGTTGGAATCAGTCAGCTCCAAGAGCACCCCATGCACAACAGACAGAGCCAGGCAGAGCTTGAAGATCAGGAAGAAATGGGAGCTGAAAGCGGGAGGATGGGGAAGAGGTAAATACCTGTCTTTCTCAACTCTTACAATAACTGAAAGAAGCTGGGCAAATGGGTAGAAACTTGACTTTAAAAGCTCTGTTAACATTGGTTTTTCCAAAGGAAATTCATTTCTACATCTTATTATTACAAGGTAAGAGATGATTCATGGGTATTGCAGAGTCTGTGGTCACAAAACACATTCACACTGAAAAACCATTTTGATTTCTATTTGCTGTCTCCTTGTCATACAGAGACACTATCAACACTTGCATGCCAACCATAGACCTCAGCCCAGCAGGACTTCCAGAGATGTTAACAAATCTCATTTAACCTTCTCAGTCTCTGCTAGGAAGCTGTGATTTCCAGTGGAAATAACAAAATGGCCCATATACAGTCTTTCTGAAATCTGAGGACAGTGAGACCTCAGAAGTGCCTGATGCTTGGCCTGATATTTGCGATGACTTTCTATAAAACATCCTCATTCAAAGAGAGATTGAGGGCCCTCTTCCTGGGAGGGAGCAATCACAAACACTCGCTTCTTCCTGCCAGCCAGCTTCTCAAAGCTTACTTTCTGAAGCTCTTCAATAGCACCTCTCTGCTTAATTGCACAGCCCATCACACCAGGAGGGACTATCTATCATTTTTCCCTCTGCTTCCCCTGCACCTCCCCAGTTAGGTTAAAGCATGCCTGAAGGGACACAGAAGCATTCTCTTGGGACAAAGAACATTTCCAGGCATGGCTAAACTTACTTTACTGTTTCTTCTGGCCCCTCTTTCCCAGGTTGTGGTCTCCCCTGGGCTTTGCGCCCAAAGACAGTTTTTCTCAGGAAGGTGCAGACAGCAATGCCTGGATTTTCCCTTTTTATGTCAGAAAGGCTCAGGGCTTGAAATGATTAAAGGTGATTAGTCTGACCACTGAGGCATTTATCACGAGCTTGCCAACTGGATCCCATCTGATTTTTGACAAGAAAAACAAAGCAAACCGCCATTTCAGTGACTTAGAATGAGGTGCTGATTTATATTTATTTCAGGAGAAAATTTAAGCCTTTACGAAGAGGATAAAGTTCCACTTAGACTGACTGACAGATCCTAACATAAGAAGCTTTAGCATTTTATTCATTTATAAGAGTGTATTTGTATTCACTGTAATGCGTGACAATTCCAAATAACCATCTTTTTTTTTTTAATGTGCTTCCATTGAAATATGTTAACAGAAGCCTGTGTTCAGAAATCCAGTATTTGCAATATATTATATGCAAATAACTATCCTTCAAGGTTAATGTCTGTTCTCCAAAGGTGGGGAGAGAGCTTTTACAGTCTTGCTAGAGTGAGGCACTGAATCTGCAACCAGCAGAAAAAGGGGGGTTAAGTCCTGATTTGGTCTAGCTGATAAAGTGCATTGACTTCAGTGCTGACAGCCTAACTCAGATTTAACTAGGTCTGCTGGCGTTAATAAGTGTTTCCTTCGCAGCTGTACTAACATTACCCATGCCTCTTGCTCAAGCTCCACTCTATGTTTCCTTCTGCTTCTCTGGTAGCTGTGCTGTGGTTTATTACTGAGGAAACATAAGGGACGAGTATGAAAGGCTAAAATCTTTCATCCAGCTCTTCAAAGGTGAAAAGCTAATGTACTAAGCAGCATCTCTGTAGAGCAGAGGCATCTTGAGAAAAATGAACAGAAAACAGGAGGAAACCAACATTTTGAAAAATGACCCATAACTTCAAAAGAGCATTAATCTCCCTACAGATAAATGCACTGAGGTTAAAGAACTCTGGGAACATTTAATGATTCAGTGGGAGAACTTTCCAAAGGCAAAAATTGTCTTCTTGACATTCATATTTATTGTTATTGGGTTTTTTATTATTATTATTTGTATTTCAAAATTTCCTCTGCAGTACCTAAAGGGGATGATGACAGACACTACAGTAAAGCTTAAAATAGATATTTTAACTATAAGGATGTAAAAAAAGAAATAGAAGTCAATTTCAGAAAAACAGCTGCATCATCTTTTTGTTTGTTTTTTTTTTGTTGGTTTGGATTGGCTGTTGTTTTGGGGGTGGGTGTGTGTGTGGGTGTGTGGGTGTGTGGGTGTGTGTGTGTGTCCTAAGTGCTGAGTTAGATCTCCAAACTAAATGTCTCCAAAAGTTGACCAGAGGATGACATTTCTATTTTGTGGCAGCTGTTGTGACATTTATTGTTCCTGCTGTGCCTTTTTTCTCTGTACACGGATAAAAACCAACCTGTTTCCACTGTTTGCACAAAACAGAGCAGACAGATACCGGTTTTCACTATCCAACGCCTGCGCCTGTGACCCTTGCCGATGGCAAAGCTGCCGTGGGACACGGGGCTCTACTCTCTTGCTTTTCAAACCTTCAGAAAAAAGCCTTGCTGAAACGGATACCTTCCTGCTAAAAAGCATCTGACTGGTGAAGCAGCCTATTTCCTGTATGATAAATGAACAGCATGTACTAACCAGTTCTAATGGGCAGGATATGGGTGAGTGGCTCGAAATTGGTATAAGAATAGGAACAAATGGAATGGACTGAGGGATAGGAAAAATGCCTGTTTGCAGTGCATTTCATGTCACAAGAATAGAGATGGATTTCTCTAAGCGCTTTGATATCCCCTCTTGTCCCAGTGGTAGCATTTTTGAAGAGGGTGATGCCACTGCAGTCTCTGACTCAATGGGGGGGATCGGAGTGAAAATTACACCAAGCCTATTTAAAATTCACATCCCAAATATTTTTTCTTTGCATATTTACACTGTTGATTGGCATTAGCATGAAGTCTGGTACCAGATGAAAGCACAGACTAAGTTCATCAAAGATAACAAGTAATTCTGAGTAATGACTAAATGGCATTCCCACATATCTACTCTTAAAAAAGAAAATGAGTAGTTCTGGTTGTAATTACCAACTCAGCTTCCATATACTAAGCTAGCATTTATGAATATTGAACTAGGCTTTAATTGACTATGTTAGGTATGTGTCAGTTTACTTTTTTAACGCAAAAAAAAGTTTAGTCATTATCGCTAGAACTGTTTGTTAATCTTGAATGGAGATAAATAATTAAGAGGGATGTCATTTATTCATTATGGTTAAAATATATATATCCACTTGTCACTTGGATGAATCTAGTTTCTTTTCTCATCTCAGCTTATTGACATCACAGATGAAAAGAGCTTCTTTACTGCATTCCTGTTGGAGCTTAAAGCCTTTACAATGGTTTATTGATGAACTAGTATTTTGAAAATCAAGACTGCTGAGGCTTAAGATTGTAGTGACAATTACATGGTGTTTTGCTGCAAAGCTAACAATTTGCATGGGATTGATGATAGCTTGACATTAAGCAAATAAAGTATTATTATTGTAATTTAGTACAGAATTTTGTAGAAAACACTGCCTTGGACCAATGCACAGACAATCTACTACAGTGCTATGGTATGTCTTTCATGCAAAAATTTAACCACTTAAGTGCCATTCAACTTGGCATTTGTAACTGCACAATGCAAATACAGAACTGCTGAGCCCTGCACATGCTCAGGCACGTGAGTATCTTCTTCCAGGGGACTAGTTCTGCTACAGATTATGTATCTGTATTAAGGAACTCATGTGCCCCATGCTCAGAGGACTAAACCTGGAAGACCTGTGTGTATGTCGTAGCATACAAGCCTGAAAAATACTGTTGCTAGATGAACAGATTTTTCATCTTTTTTTTAACCTGTTTATTGCTGCCTCTGCTAATAGCTACAACCTTACTAGAAAAAAAAACTAAATACATTAATTATACTGAATATATTTTAATAGAGCACTGATTTCAACAGGACATCTGAAAAGCAGACAGAGAACCAGGCAAGATGCTCTTCCTGACATACCCAGTACCAGGTGTCAGGAACTACTTTAGGACATTGAAACACTCCATGTGCCTGTCCTTAAATTTACTGATAGGAAAACAGTGGTATTCAACACACTAAATATTGTGTGGCAAAGCAGGCTAAAGCCTGGAAATTTTGAACCTCAGCTCTTAAACTGGCAGCTCTTTCACCAGTAAGGAATTTATGGTGTACAGTGGAAAACATTTGTTCTTTCGCAGGAGATGAACTTTGGGATTTGGTGCTACATCCTCTTGACTTCTTATATTCTTCAAATTGATATTAGCAGTCTCGCTCAGGGCTAATCTTTATTTCTCCTAGTTAGATGAGTGCAAGATTAAAACAGGAGGGCAGTGCCTACTCCACTGCTACTAACTCAGGAGCAACCTGATGCTGATCTGCATCTTCTTGGAACGTGTGCTTTAATGGCTCAACACAGTGTTGGCAGCCCGACCTTGGCAGCCCAACCTTCAGTATTTCAACTTCTAACTGAAAATTAATAGTCCTGATGTCTCATCAGATTCAATATTGTGAGGACATCAAGGCAACCTTGATTCCAATGCAGGTCCAACTGCACAAGCACTGGAAAGTTAAATTGTCTATTCAGTATATCCCTTGAGCCAAAATCTTCATCAACATTAGAATTACACCTTCCAGTTAAAACTGGCCATGTGCTGGTGGTACACTCAGCTTTAATAATGAAAAAATAAGAGTCTCTGGTGTCTTGTCAGATGTCTAGGAACATAAACTCCCCACATGGAGGGAAAAAATATTTTGCCTCTTCTAATGCTGATTAGTGGTGTGACATCTTCCCAGAGACTGCCAGATCTAAGAAAATATTATACACTTTGATAAACCATGTACACCTACTTAACCTAGCATTGCACTGGGGGCATGTATGGATTAATGATACAGACCTCACAAGATGAAATATGTTGGTTTGATGCTTTAATACACCGAGAATACTGTTCACTGCTGACTAAGTCAATAGATTTTTTTTTTCACTGAAGTATTTTTCTCCAAGAGGTATCTTCCTCTCCCATCCCCACATTGTCTCTGAAAGCAATGAGGGCATAACCGTAATTTTCTTTCCTTTTGTTCCCTATTATGGCTTTACTTGTTGAGTGCACGTTGATGCAATTTCCGTGTTCTGTATGAGCTACTGTTTTGTGCTTTATCGCTTCAGACTTTCAAGTATCATTACTTGAGTCACAGACTGCAAATTTCACAATAGAGTAGTGATACATTTGAACACCACAGAAGAAATTTATTGTTTTATTTTCATTTGTACCGAATTTACTCAAATTGCTAACTTTTGAGAATGCACAGAGTATACTACTATACTTCTATTTACAAAGCATTGCTAACACTTTTGTTATTAATGTTCTATAGTTTAATCCTAACAAAATAAAAAATACATTTTTCCTTAGTTTAAATCTGTAAAGATCTGTGAATTTTAACCGATGACACAATCAAGAGATTTCTACTGTGTTGTATATTGTTCCAGGTGTCTCCGTGGTATACTAACTTCAATGATGATTTGTCCTGTGCATCCCAAAACATCACTTGCCAAAGATCAGTACAGCAGATTGCGTGTTCCAACTGGCCAAGTCACTTTTGTCATTTTAAGTTTCAATAACAAGTTGTTAAACAGAAATAAATAAAACAATATATGCAACATATTTCTTATGTTCTTTATCATTATCCTCTATTTATTAAAAAATACATTTTTCTTGTAAATATATACCAAGAGACAAAAAAGTCCATGTTAGGATTTACCAAATAGAAACATGGGAGAGAAATGTAACATCCAATGGCAATGCCCAGTACAACAACTCTGCTGAGGACCACAAGATGCTTCTGCAGCCACCGTGCTTCCTTCTTTTCCCACTGTGGCACTGGGGCCTGGAAGCCCTTGCTGCAGAACCTGTGCTGCACACTGTGTAGATCCAGCTGGTTGCGAAGTGCTCCACTGGGTTTTCTGCAGAAATGAGTGTACATCGTATTTTGCCTTATCCCCCCTAGAGACCACCACTGTCTTGGTTTTATTGACACTCTGACAGCTGTCTTCCTGGCGCTGCTGGGAGGGCTGGCATTGCTAGACCAGCAGAGTTTTCATCTCTGTAACACCTAGTTCAGTTCTTAGCCAGGTAAGTAGGAATAGAACCTTATTCCCCAATATTTTCCATTGCAGCACCAGTGATGCTGCATCTTCTGAGGCAGAAGTTGCTGACAGCAGTTAGGTGTTAAAGCCATGCCGAGCCCATATGAAGGGAGAAGCAAATGAAGAGAGAAGCTGACAAATTCAACACAGTCTGTCTTGCAAAAGACTGGTGGAGAATGAAGAATCTTGTTGCTTTGCTCCATGGTTGCTGAAGTATTTTCAGCAGGCACATGGTTATGACAGATAAGTGTACAAAGGGTGGAAGCAGAGGCAGGCAAACCAGGAGGAGTATAGAGTCTGACATATATAGGCTGACTTGGAGTTAAGTCTGGGAAGGGATGTGAAGGACAATGAGAAAGTATTCTACCAGTTCATAAACAGCAAAAGGAAGACCACAGAAAATGTGGTCCCATTGTCAAATACATCAAGGGAGCTGGTGACAAATGATACAGAGAAGTCTGAGGTACCTGGTGCCTTCTTTGCCTCATCACTCAAGAACCCAGGCACCTAAGACCAGAGGAAAAGTCTGGGGCCAGGAAGACTTACCGTGATGAAGGAGGAACAGTTCAGGAAGCACTTAAACCAACCGGCAAGCTGCACTCATATGTGATGAGGGAGCTGGCTGAGCTTGACTAACTTTGAACAATCATAGCAACTGGGAGAGATTACTGAAGACTGAAAGAGAGAAAATATCACTCCTATCTTCAATAAGTCAAGAACAAATATCCGGGGAACTACAGGCCAATCAGTCTCACCTCCGTCTCTGTGAAGGCGATGGAGGAAATCTTCCTGGAAAGCACTCCCAAGTGCATGAAGGACAAGAATGTTGTGGGGAGGAGTCAGCAAAGATTTACAAAGGGGAGAATGTTTGACTTACCTGATAGCCTTCTACAATGATATATGTAGCTTATGTAGCTTATATAGCTATACTACATACAGCTACATATCTATAGCTACAATGATGAATATATAGCTTATATAGCAATGATAGCTTAGTGGACAAATGGAGAGCAGTGGACACTGTTTACCATCAGTAAAGACTTCAAGACCAACTCCTGTAACATCACCATAGGCAAGCTGCCAAAACATAGGTTAGAAAAGTGGACAGTGAGGTGGATTAAGAGCTAGCTGAATGACCAGGTCCAGAGTGTTGTGATCTGTGGCCCGAAGTCCAGTTGGAGGCAAGTCACTAGTGGCACAAATCACAGGGCTCCATAACGGGGGCAATATTGTTCAACATCTTCATTAATGACCTCAAGAATGCGGCAGAATACACACTCAGCAAGTTCACAGGCAATACAAAAGAGAGAGGAGTGGTTGATACACTAGATTGTTGTGCCACTGTTGAGAGACTTTGACAGGAGAGCTGGGCAGAAAGGAATCTTATGAAGTTCAACAAGGGGAAGTGCAGAGGGAGTGATAATAGCAGGCAGCAGCACACACTGGGAGCAATGGGCTGGAAAGTTTTGCCGAGAAAGACCTTGGATTCCTGCTGGATAACAAACTGACTGAGCCAGCAATGCACTCCTGTGACAAAAAAAATAAAAAGGCCAACAGTTTCCTGAGCTACGTGAGGAGGAGTGTTGCTAGCAGGTAAGTAATTCTCTTGTGTATTCAGCGCTGGTGAGACCACACCTGGCATGCTGAGTTCACTTCTGGGCTCCCTAGTACAAGACAGATTTTGACTTACTGGAGCAAATCCAGCTAAGGGCCATTAAGATGATGAAGGACTGCAACATGTCTCACAGGAGGAAAGGTTGAGAGAGATGGAACTGCTCAACCCGGAGAAGAGAAGTCTCAGGGGCAACTTCCCAATTTATATATATAACTTATGGAAGGAGTGAAGAAGACAGAGCCTGGTTCCCGTCAATGGTGCCCAGTTACAGGAGAAGAGTCGAAGGACACAAATTAAACCACATGAAATTCCATCTCAACATGATAGAACACTTTTTTACCATAAAGGTGCCCAAACACTGGATCAGGTTGCCCAGAAGGTTGTGGAGTTTCTATCTGTGGAGCTCTTCATAATCTGACTAGACATGGTTCTGGGCCCTGCTTGAGCAGTGGGGTTTGACCAGAAGGTCATAGAACCATAGAGTGGCTTGGGTGGAAGGCACCTTGAATGTCAACTAGTTCCAACTGCCCCTACCATGGACAGAGATGTCACTCACTAGATCAGCTTGCTCTGGCCTTGAACACTTCCCGGGATGGTCCGTTCTGACCTCAACCATCTCCTGCAACAATGGATATAATCTGCCTGGTCCATTCCACAGATCTAGGGATCATTTTTTTGTTCCATTACTACCTAAAATGGGTCATTTTCATCAGATTAAATTTTGCAACAGATCATAATTGGAGGTTACTCTTCCAATAAAGAGAATTATCAGGATGATATAAGACTAGTGGGGAAGCCATGACTTCCGGTTTAATCCAGCCATTTCAGTGTCATCTCACTTGGTGTCAGTCAACAGACACAGTCTATCCCATGGTTTCACATAAGCAACCAACCAGTGGTCACATTATAATAAATTAGGAGAGCTCTGCTGGCATTGTCTGTGAGCTTAGCTCACCCCTGTGAAAGATAATGGACATGAAGGGCAGGAACCAAAGAGCCCAGTTCAGCAACAAGAGCCCTTAATAAGAAACATGGATAGGGTTAGGCCTGAGGAACTGCAAGGCAGAACTTTCATCACAGTAATTTTGCTGGACTGCTCCACAGGGAGCTGTAGAGAGAGCTAGGGAGTCTCAGACAGTAGACACTTCGGGATCTGTAAGTTTATAAATGCTTCCCCTGAACCAAAGTCCCCATTCAGAACACAACTAAACTTTAGGAAAGTCTTAAGTCCTATTTTATGTGGCTTAGGACCATTTCTTATTAGAGCTGGGAAGACTAGATATAAATCTCTGTCCAAAACAGTAATCCTCTTATATTTCATTACTAGCACCACAAGCCTCTGTGAAGTGGTCTCTAGCAGAACCATTATAACACTGGGTTGTGGCTAAGCTCTCTATCCCAAGTTTGGTCACAGCAAACCCACTAACACATTAAATCTGTGCCTTCCTTTGATTTATTAGTACTCCCTAAGCCTTTCCACAGTCAGGAATGGGTCTGAAGCAGCAGGTAGCAGCTGAGAGAGAAGGAAAAAAATATTCTAGGATCACATCTCTGCTACATCTGACTATAGGAGCACTTCATTTCAGGACATGTTATCTTAACAAGCTGCTGAAGATAGTTCAAACTAATCTGTTATTTTGCCTTGCTATGAATTGGATAGTGTATAACCGTTGGCTGAAGGTTGTTAACTAACTACAAGGGCTTTTCTGCTCCATCTAAGGGAAAATTCAAACAGGTGAATTTAAACTGATTTTTGTCCTAACACAGTCTGTGAGTGTTCACATGGGCAATTATTGAATTGCAGCTATCAGCAACGACAGGTGAGGAGAAGCTAAGGACGGTTTCTGACTTTCTTCTCTCAGTTCTGTGTGTCCTGATCTGCTTAGCAAGATTAGGGGAGTCAGTTTTAGACGCTGACCTTATTTCTTGCACTGTGTTATGAAATTTGCACTTAAGCTCCAAGAAGAGTTGGACTGGACTAGACTAGTCAAGTTAGACTAGTCTCTGGGTCTTTCATTTACCCGGGACATGAAATGTCCTGTACTGGGATTGTGTACAACTACCCAATGGCTCTCCAAAAACAGTTCTTAAAAAATGAAGTTTGCTCTAGTCTTTGCTACAGACACAAAAACTCGTTTTTTTGACAATAACCTATGAGATAAAGGACAAGAATACAAAAGTTTGGTGCTTCATTCCAGCAAAGCCTGTGCATACTTCCTGGGACGTGACCTTTCCCAGTAGTCACTTCTGACTGTAGCTGCTTAAGACTATTAAAGCCCACAAGCTGCAGTCAATACTTTAATTGGTCATGTATTCTCCACATGCATATTGTCTCCCCACACTTTTGCACACACGCAAATATTTGTTTCCAACAAGCAAACCAGTCAAGTAATAGCTCTGTACATAATTTTTGTAAGTAAATGGAAGTTTGAAACATACTTATCTTCCTTTCAGTAGGATAGTAGAGTACAAAATAGTACAAATTAAGAACAAATGCATCACTTTTTCACACAAAATTGGGTATAAATTATTTTGAAATTGTTCTTTAGCTAAAAATGCCCACTGGGTTCTCCTGCTGTCGCACTCGGTAGCCACATAACAAATACACTGTTAACTTCTCACAGGTGGCCACGGCTATTTACTTTCAAACTTTTAAGCAAGTGCTATTATATTCTACTTGCTTTCTGTGAACAAATAACAACATGCAGGTAAAAAACAAGGATTCATGAGGCACTGTCTGGGGGGTTAAACTCTTTCTCCTCAGCTGCAACAGCACCGCACACAGGTTTGTGCTGGTGAACTTGCTCCCACTCAAAGCTCTGCAACTATTTTTAGAACCAGCTCTGAATGTCGTGACTATTTTTGTTGTTAGAGAGACATCTTGTGGTGTATCTTATTAGCAGTAAGTAATAAAAAAAAATAGTCTATTACAGTTCAGAAATTGTGGTCTGTAAAGACTACGGTGGTTTTGCATCTTCCATGTATCCGCTCTTCTCAAAGCTCCTTTTGAAATGGAAATAACCTAATCTCAAATTGCACTTCTGAGTCATAGCAATATTTGTTAGGTACTGGGGAAGAGGACATATTTCTCTTCCCTTAAAAAAAAAAGAAATAATTAGAAGCGTTTGGAGTGCAAACAAATAGCTACAATTTACAGCATAATTTTATCCCTTCCTAACACCTGATGTACTGATCAAGGCAGGAGGCAGGTGGCCTAGCTTTATTAATGAGGGATATAATTTTTTGCAGCCACAAGACTTACAACATATTCTGGAATCCATTTAAATTCAAATAACACTTGTTGTTGCTGAAGTTACATAAAAAATTGATCTTTAAAAATAGCAAAAGCACGCATTGAAATGTCATCCGGGATGCTGGCAGATTGCAAGAGTTTTTCAGGGGCAGGAACATCTTACATCACTTTTAAAATTCCTGTTTTCAAATCTGCAGTTAACTAAAAAAGATAGACATAATTGAACTAGAGTCAATAAACCAAATCAGAAACATCGTCGAATCTGGGCAGATTTCTCCTTCCATAAGATGCAAATCCTTGCACGTAACAAAATAATGCAGTGTTCAAAATATTACTGAGCTTCTGAAGAATCAGTGTGTGGGAAAAGACAAAAAACAAGTCTTTTGATAAAACAGCATGCCTCTATGCAGTGAAAGTTTCCCCTCTGCAGCTTTGAATGAGACCCTAACATTTTTTCCTGTATGCACATAACTGTTCTCTTGTCCATTAATAAGCTGTAATTATCTATTGTCCTTCTATTGAAAGGAAGAAAGTGCTATGTAGTCAAAGATCATTAATGGTCCACCCTCTACTATCAGTGAAGTCAGTGAAAATGAAAAGGTAATTATAGAGGGTCTTTAGAATAGTATACAATGATTAACATATTTTCTAAAAAAAAAACAGATTCAAATTTTAAAAAACCCTACAGTATTATGCAATTGCTTCTGCATGGCTTATTTAGTTAATCTCCTTTACTCATCTTGTTCTAGGTGTGCAATAGGCTTTCACAAAAAGAAGGTGCCAAGATACGGACCGCTTAAAAATCAAATGGGGACGGAAAGCCCAAAGAGAAAGGACCAATGATAGGGCATTGAAGAATAGACTAGTCTATTCTTCTGGACTAATAGGCATCTGAAGAATAGACTAGTCTTGACTAAACTAGAATATTTCAGTTAAAAGGGACCTACCATGATCATCTAGTCCAACTGCCTAAAGACAGAAACTGCTTCAGTGCACAGACTGGAGAGCAGGCAGATGTGATTCTCGGAACAATGCTTAATACTTTTAGCTCAGGCTTTCTCTAACCAAGTAATGAACAGTCCACACAAGTGAAGTATGAACACGAGCCACTGGTGGAAAGGTATTTGCTTTCTTTCAAACTCCCTGAAAGTTAGAAGCCAATTAACAAAGCAGGGATATCTACAGACCTCATGCTGACATTGTTCTGTACGTTTCCACACCTTTCAATCACATTTCCACATTCTTTTCATAGCATAGTTATGAAAAATTAAAACAGTATTGTAGTAATGCTGCTACTATTGTTATGCATACTGGCAAAGTCACTGCCCTGTTTCCCTCTGCTCCTTCTTCCTAAAACATAGCCTTAATGCTTGATTTTGAGATGATCACCTACAGTGAACCTTCAGCTATTCTTTGAGTCACTCACCTACCAAGCCAGAGTAAGCAAGATCCAATCCAATCGGAAACAGTTGGATCCAATCCAATTCAGAAACGCCTGAGCTGGCCCTGAGTTAATTTGAATACAATAGACAGCATAGCCAAAACCATGTGCCAAGACAATGTAGCCCTGCAGAAGAGTACTTGGTGCTGGCTCAGACTTTGCTGTGCCCTGTAATGACTTCTAGTTATAGATGTGGCTCTTCTGAATCACAGTTCTTTGGACTGAGTAATTGCATTTAATTAGGTAATGAGGTCCTCTCTGTAAAGCAACTTGTATTCATTATACTCCCTGGTCGATCTTTATGTCATCTTTAAACCACCCAGGCGAAGATTCTGTATCATCATCTACACAATTGATTTCAAAAAGAGTGTTGAAGTACTTTAATGACCCCTTTGGAACCTGCTTGAGCCACCCTGCTCTGACAGCCTGGTATCAGCTGCATTTCAAGACCTCTCAGTAATCCAACTTTAAATCCATATGCTGTGCACGCTGGTTGTCCCATGATAATCATATCTTTTTTTTTCAGAATGTGCAGCATTATATCAAACCCACTGGAGAAATCCAATACTAGTGTATCAACACAACTGTCTTGTTCCATCAGATCTACAGTTCACTATAAAATAAACATAACTGTTTGTTTGGAAAGATCTATTTTCCATGAAAATATGTTTATTGGCAGTTTAAGTTTATGATGTTATTTTCAAAAAGATTAACTTTTTTTACTTCGTATGGTATTTAAGTAAGTAAGTAGAACCTTAAGTTTCCTTCACTTTCTCTAAAACAATGCTGGAGTGTCTTCAGATTTCCAAGTTAATTTGAAAATCATTGTTATTTAATGCCATTTCAAGTAGAACTTTAACAGCACATGAATTACTGATATAAATATATTTAATTTCAGAAGATGCTACCAGATATTTTCCTTTCTGCCTTCCTTACGTAGAGTAAATGTTCTTTCTTACCCAGAAAATGAAATGTTTGTTACAGTGATCTTGTTATCGTCATAAAGAAGCCAGCTTCATTACGAATAAAGTTAAACTTTGTAACTTGGGCAACTGTGAGATCAGACACAAGTCTGGCATTTACACACTAATTTCTGAACAGTAAAATTCACTAAGCAGGTCCTTTGGCCAAGGTTGCCATGTGTAGCTGAAAATAACCCCATTAAATAACTGATGGCTTTCAGGAATTTAGAATTTAAGGCTTTGATCCCACACAGCTGGTTCATTGGGGCAGGCTCTGCCACAGTACCTCCTCCATACTCCCAGATATGATTGAAAGCTGTTTTTCTGGCAGGTCTCCTGGAGAAGGGAATGATGCAAACAATTGGAGTATTCCCCAAGTCATTCTCATTTTTGCTGCTGGGAAGCAAAATGTGCACTACAAAGTAGTGGCATGGACCAGATGAGCTCGACCTTTCTCACCTCCAGGATGTAACATTTTTGTTTTGACCATATTCAACAAATATCACACAGCGCTGCCAGTATGAGCAGTTATGCCAAGTCTCTTGTTCTGCAACAGCAGAGAACATCTGCAGAGAGATGTTGGGGCCATTTCTTTTGATGGTCCCAAACCTGGCATTGGAATAAGATGTGCAGCATATAGATGTGCAGCATATAGAATTCTATGATTCTATAACATTCCTATCCGTGTTGTGCCTGTTCCGCACAAATGGTAGGACCCTGCACTTCCTAGCCAGTGCTTAAAGTGAGACATGGATGGATTTTCACTATACTGAAATTAGAGATGAAAAAAAATAACCTGCCATTAGTTTGAATGGGTTTGCGATTTCCTGCTGAAAAATATAACACTGAGTGTGTTTTGATTCATGTTAAGTTTTCTGGGTGATAACATCATTCTGGGATATATAATTTGTATCTTGCAATTAAAGAGAGGGAAAAGTAAAAGCTGGATGTGCAGAGTTTTATGGTTTCTAAACTCTGCTTCAGAATCTTACCCATGCTCTAACTATAACCTTGCTCTGTGAGAGTTCTGTCACCTGAATATATGTTAAGACAATCTTTATATGAAGTATTAATAGACAGATATTTCATAGAAGTGATGACTCTCTTTACCTAGACTACTAATTTTCTATATTTGATTGTTTACTTGAGCATTATTTTTTTTCCAGATCTTGAAAATAATGTGGGTCTTCATTCTGAGAGTCATTTTACTGACATGGAGAGAAAATTGTACCCTTGTGATTTTTTATCTAAATCTTTGCAGAAACTTTTGATAATGTCCAGTTCTGCTTTTCAACATTAGTTTCACATCTCTGTTGTTCTTTCTACTGAAAAAAATGGTTTATTTGAGTAAAAGGATAAATGAAATTTCATCACTTCTTCATCAGAAAAGAGAACAGTGGTATCAAACACACATAGGAGCAATAACCCTACTTTCTGTGTGCTGCACATCTTATTTCAATGCTTCCTTTTTCATAATATGCTATCAATGCTCTTTATTTCTATTTCTTGTCCCATATCTATTTTCAAACTAGTCATAGAATCATAGAATGTCCTGAGTTGGAAGGGACACACAGGGATCACTGAAGTCCAACTCCTGGTCCTACACAGGACACCCCAAGAATCACACCATGCACCTGAGAGCGCCATCCAAATGCTTCTTGAACTCTGTCAGGCTTGTTGCTGTAACCACTTCCTTGGGGAGCCTCTTCCATTGCCCAGACACCCGCTGGGCGAAGAACCTTTTCCTAATATCCAACCTAAACCTCCTCTGATATAGCTTCTGGCCATTCCCTTGGGTCTTACCACTCATCACCACAGAGAAGAGAGCAGTTTCAGCCCCTCCTCTTCCCCCCATGAAGAAGTTGTAAACTGCAATGAAGTCTCCCTTCAGTGTCCTCTTCTAGTGGCTGAACAGACCAAGTGACCTCAGCTGCTCCTCATATGACTTCCCCTCCACGTCCTTCACCATCTTCATGGCCCTCCTTTGGATGTCTTTTTTTATATTGCAGTGCCCAAAACTGCACATAATATTGAAGGTGAGGCTGCACCAGTGCAGAGCAGAGTGGGAGAATCCCCTCATCTTGACAGGCTTTGCCTGATTCCCCCCAGGACATGGCTGGCTCTCCTGACGGCCAGGGCAATGCTGCCTCATATTCTACTTACCATCAACCAAGAACCCCAAGTACTTTTCCACAGTGCTGCTCTCCAGCCTCTTGATCCCCAGTTTCTATGTACATCCAGGGTTGCCCTGTCCCAGGTGCAGAATCCAGCACTTGTTGGTGTTAAACTTCATACAGTAGTCCATCTTCTAGAAGACAGAAATACAGGTTTGTCGAGCACAGCAAAATCACAAAGGTTTCCATGAAATGTGTTGCAGTCATTGGCTTCCATTTATTTCTGGACAGGTGACTCACATGTTGTGATTGCTGTTGGCATTTCACTCTTAAGCATATTCACAACTATCATGAACAGGCTTGTATAAAGTTAGATATTTAAATTATTTTTTTCTCTTATAACCGTGTAGAATAAACTTTCTGGTCCTGTTCCTGTCTATCCTTAATCTGCAGCTGCATGTACAGAATTAGCATGTAATGAAATATATTAGGAAGGACTGAGTGTTAACTGTAAGAACCCAACTCTTCACACATTATTTAAAAAACAATAGATGTCGCATTTAAGATGATAATAAGCATCAGAGTTAAAGTGAGATTATAAACTTTTAAATGAACCTTAATTACATTTTCAATTTTTAGTAATTGCCTGACAGTAAATCCCTCCTATGCCACTCAGACTAGAATACGAGAGGGCTTTTTGTGTTCTCCTTGCTTAAAACATTGGAAAGGCTTTTTGCAGGATTTTCTTGATACCTCTTATTCAACATGTCAGTAATTGAGGGCTCAAAACTAAATGGCCAAGGAAATACTTCTCCTAATTAAACAACATAAGCCCTCTACCATATTTTTAGCTTTATTCTCAGTTGTTCAAACTACAGTGGGAAGCAAAAGGCCTCAAATTCAGTTTGATACTATGCATAATTCATTTAAATCCTCTCACTCACTATAAGATAGTTAACATTTGCTGCAGTGAATAGGCAGCACCTAGTGGTCTTGATACGCATAAACAGTTCACGTTAACAATTCTGAGTTCTTGAAGCAAACATTTAATGAACTTAAAGCAAATATTAATTCACACACATGTGTGTGTGTGCATGAGCAAATGCATGCGTTCATGTGTTAGCATGTGAGGGGAACCATTCTACTTTTTACTTTCTCTGAGATCTAGATCTTTAACTAGAGGTAATTTATCCTTTAGTGTTTCACAGACAAATACAAGGAAGAAAAACCCCTTGAGTTTTTAAAAGTCATTGGTTACAACGAAAACTCATATAAAGACTCCATATTTTACAAAAAAAATCTGCTATTCTTTATAGTGAAAAATACTTTAATGCCTTCATCTAATTGTAACCCTTCCATTTTAAAATCTAGGCCTTCAAGTTAATCATAATAATTAGCAAAATTGATTATCAAACTTCAGAGTTTATTTCTGTTTAAAAGAACAAAAAATTCATTTATCCAACAATAGCTTTCTGAAATTTCTAAGAAAAACATAGAATAAAAGAGATGAGGCAACTTGGTCAGTCAAGCTTATTATAACAACCAGAGCTCCATAACATTGCATAATTTGAAGGTATGTTTCATGTTTTATTGTATTACTGTAGTTAGAGACGATTGGATCATGAGCTTTAATTTTATTCTAAGAATTTGTTTGTAGATCCAAGCATCTTCAGTATGTATTTTTTGCTCTATACAGAGTTTCTCACTTCAATAGGAAATATATTTTATTTGAAGCAGTACTAGAAACAGGACTGACGCAAATATGCTGGCATCAGCAAAATAACTTTGTACATTCTTTAGTTTTCTTCTGAACTTTATTTGAAACTTCAATCACCAAAAAAAAAAAAAAAAGTATGTATCAGTTTGATTCCATAGATATCATTGCATTCCGTTTTTGGCATCACAAAGGGCTAAGATAGGGGTGGACCAGGAGAAGAGTGGGAATTGCTTCAAACACTGGTAACCAGAAGCTGAAGCAGCTGTCCAAGCCACATACTGGTCACGGCTGGACTTCTCTGTTCTCCTTCACTACATCCCACAGTTCATCTAGAACTTTAGCCAGCCCTACATGGATGGATAGATGGATGGATGGATGGATGGATGGATGGATGGATGGATGGATGGATGGATGGATGGATGGATGGATGGATGGATGGATGGATCTTATACATGTACCGAAGCTTTCAAAACTGCCATCTTCTTCTACAAGAACCTCCTGTTACATGTATCAGGAACAGTGTGTGATTCTTCCCCTGTACTCAGCACTGGTGAGGCCACACCTGGAGTGCTGTGTCCAGTTCTGGGCCCCTCAGGTTAGGAAGATTGTTGAGGTGCTGGAGTGTGTCCAGAGAAGGGTAATGAGGCTGGTGAAGGGTCTGGAGCACAAGCCCTATGAGGAGAGGCTGAGGGAGCTGGGGTTGTTTAGCCTGGAGAAGAAAAGGCTCAGGGGAGACCTCATCACTCTCTACAACTATCTGAAAGGAGGTTGTAGCCAGGTGGGGGTTGGTCTCTTCTCCCAGGCAACCAGCAGAAAGACAAGAGGGCATGTCCTTAAGCTCTGCCAGGGGAGGTTTAGGTTAGATATTAGGAAGAAATTCTTTACAGAGAGGGTGACTGGGCATTGGAATGGGCTGCCCAGGGAGCTGGTGGATTCTCCATCCCTGGAGGTTTTTAAGATGAGACTGGGTGTGGCACTTGGTGCCATGGTTTAGTAACCATGGTGGTGTTGGATCAAGGGTTGGACTTGATAATCTCAGAGGTCCTTTCCAACCCCTGTGATTCTGTGATGCTATGATTCTGTGACTAAAAACAAACAGAGAGCTGGAAAGATGAAGGTACAGCACGGCTACAGAAGTAAGGTCAAATCTGAAGCCACTGTGCAGCTATGAAGCCATTCCACTGAAGTCAATGATGAGAAAGATGTTGTTTCTTTGTGCTAGTGTTTTTCTGTGAACCAAGGAATTCAGCAAAATGTAGTTCTATGAGACTCTTCCACTGGACAGACTAGAATTCCTGTGATAGACCAGTGGATCCATGGCAATAGCTAAAGGGTACCAGGTGTTCTTCATCTCCAAATTTGTTAAAAAATGAGGGCTAATCTAATGCCTGCTTCTCCTAGCTATTTCCTTCTACCACTCCTGCATATGTAGAAATCAATCCTGATCACAGCAAGATGTGGAAAGCTGTTCACTCCTGCATGAAGAAAGGTATGGATTCCATTGTACATCTGTTTTCTGTGTGATTGATGTGTCAAAGGAAAATTTGCTCAGAAGTGATAGTGGTCAGAATACAGCCCATTAACTCTCACATTGATGGTACTAGTAAAAAGGTCCCTCCCTCATATAAAATCCTTTTGTTGCCTTTGTACAAATTTTAATGTACAATCAGGAGGCCACCTCATACTATTGATTTTTAACCAAACTCCACACTGAAATCAATGAGAAGACCTGCTTAAAATTGATAATACAATAAAAGATTCACAGAGTTGTTTACAATAGGAGTTTTCCTAATTTTCATTTGTTTTCTTCTTGTATTTAATCATACTCAATCTGACATGTTGACACTGGATGATAAATATCCCACCCATGAAAGGAATTTCTCAAAAATGAAACTAATATGGATGCAATAATGCTAATATTGAATTTCCAGGGAAAAATATACTGGGAAACTAAAGCAGAGTGTGATGTCACTCAATATTTTTATTCTTTCATATCATAGATTGGGTTCTGATGGCCTATGAAAAAGGTTCTTTCAGTCCACTCACACAGTAAATAAAACTTTTGAATGTGAAAAGGAACAAACATATTAAAAAGAAGGTTTATTGTTCAGAATAAAAACTGTTTAAAAAGTATATCTAAAATCCACATGGGAATTACAGTTGATGACGCTGAAATGAGGAGGGAAAAAATAATCAGAGTTGATGAAGTTTCTGCAAATAGGGCAAATAAGGTAATTGTTCTTTTAAAAAAAAAAAGTTGCATATAGATTCAGAGCACTGATACCTTTTCACAAATTCATAAAGTAGAAAAAGGAGCAATGAAGCCAACAGAAGCCACTGAGCTAATTTATATTTGATGAGAGATTGTTTTAGGATATTTATCTGAGAGGGAGAATCTCCATTCTGCTATGCACCTTGAAGAAGCTCTATGAAGCTTTGAACTCTGTGGGGAAGAAAGACATTAGCTATACACTGTGCTGAGAATTTCTTGCAGAGTAGGTCAAGACTATTATTTCTTGGATCACTCTTGTGAGGTGCTATAAATTTTCCAATGTACTATAGCAGAAGCCTTGAAATCCTGCTTTTAGACTACTCTAGCATCATGCACATTTAAGTTTCCAGCCCTTATCTTGTGTTCCTTTTGACTGCTATGGTCTTAACTTTTTTTTTTTTTTTTTGCCACACTTGCCAAAACAGCACATTCCAACAAGTTCATGAAGGAAATAGTTAAGACTTAACATATAAAATAATCATCTAGAATCTTTTTAATCAGTCTAAAAGAGTACACAGCCATAAATATCAAGGCCTCAGTTTCCCATCTGTAATATGGGCATAATGGTATCTCTTTAGACGTGTACTGAAAATATAAATTAATTATAGTAGTAACATAGTTCTGATGTGATGGTATAAGCATCACACAACAGAATGTGAGAAAGATTGATTAAAGAGACATTTAAATTAACCATAATGCTGTACTCCACTGAGTAGCAGGAGTTCCTTCCACTGGAACAATGACCAATAGGTCAATATTCTTTAAGCTCAGAGAGACTGCGTTTGACAGTCACAGAGGCTGATCTGGACTCCAATCAGCCCTGTTCTCCCCACTCTCTCAAAAAGAGTACTTCATGTATTTTCTTTTAAATAATTCTCCTGAAATAAATTTCACCTGGATCAAACCTAGAAGAGCACAAGACACAGCTCTGTTGAAGGGTCTGGAGCACAAGCCCTATGAGGAGAGGCTGAGGGAGCTGGGACTGTTTAGCCTGGAGAAGAGGAGGCTCTGCACAGAAAGAAAGAGTTTAGACCTGGGGCATCACAGATGACACATAGGGAACATATACTGAAGACTGTACAGTGGAAATTAAATGTACAGATGTGAAATGACATCCCCAAACAGCTTGTCTCATTGAAGCAAGGCTCCTTTCATATTTCTGAACATAAACACATGCACTGACTGCCCTAAGAATGCCTGGGTTGTAGAGAAGGGATGGAAATATTAGCTAAGATTTGCCCCAAGAACGCAGCTGGATAATGTAGTAAAATAGCTCTTTTTCCATACATCTGTTTATTAATAAAATGAGAAGTTACAGGACTTGGGGGCTTTTTGGTTTTTTTTGTTTTGTTTCTTTGTTTTCAGGAGGACAGGAGCTCTTTTTCTATTTCAACCCTGCTGCTGTACCGACCACGTGAACTTTGCCCCAAGCTGGCCAATACCAATTTAATTTGTAATGAAAACATTGCAACTCAGACTATACTACCTACTAGCATATTGATTATTTTTCACCAAACAATTACAAGGAAATCAAAATCTCATCTCTTTCTCTGCTTTTTGAGCTAGTTTTTGATTGGGTTTTTTTCCCATGTTCATCTTTTATTTCTGTACATAAATGAGTTGAAATGTAGGCCAGAATATCCATAAAAGTTGTACAGCTTTACCAAAAGTCTTTTATATAGTAATATCAGTACCTCCTTATGTATGTATGTATATATGTAGGTATGTATATATGTAGGTATGTTCGTAGGTATGATTCTGCTGATGCACATGCACTTAATACATGATTATACACAGGCTCCCATTTAGAGAAAGTGTATGAACCATACCAATATAAATCTCATTATAACAGAAGGAGTATTCACATAGTGAATGGTAACAGCGTTTTGGTTTAAAAAAATAACACCCTCAGTCAAATTGCTCCATGCTACAACCATGCAGCTCAGATCCTAACACCTTCTATCCCTGAAATCAAACACAATTTTTAAAACTAAAAGAAGTTAAACTCATCTGAGTTGAATACAAGTAATTAAAATCATATTCAATCTTAATTCAGAATAATTTCTTTATGCCACAAATCAGACTTTACATTTCCTATATATCATCTCTTTCCAGCATAGCCAGAGAACTCATTTTCGATGTTTTTATAATGACTCCTCCTCTGGCATGGGTAGGAGGGGAAGAAATCTAGATGAAGGCACCAGTGTCTCTCAGCTTCCTTCCAAGCAACAACTTGTGTTGTCTGATATAAAACAGCAAAACTCAGAAGACCATTTTGAAAATCTATTTGAAAAATTTTCAATCAGCAGCTACTGATGGTAATGTCTGTTTTCTAAAGAAAATTCACACCCTGCTATTGGGGGAAAAAACCCTTGTTCTTTTTGGACCATAATAGTGGAGGGTATGACAAAGTAATTTCTGCAGTACTGCAAGTTGTCCGAATACTTCATATTTAGACTGAGATTTTTAGTTTGTTCTTGACAAATAAGAATCTATTGCTCTACTGGTTGCTTTAGGTTGATGGCAAGTCTTTGGTCTATTGGATGGGTCAATGGCAAGTTGAATATGAGTCAGCAGTGCCCTGGCAGCCAGGAGGGCCAACCGTGTCCTGGGCAGCATCAGGCAAAGCCAGCCAGTCGAGGGAGGGGATTGTCCCACTTTGCCAGTCGAGGGAGAGGATTGTCCCACTTTGCTCTGCACTGGGGTGGCCTCACCTTGACTCTGTGTGCAGTTTTGGGCACCGCAATACAAGAAAGACATGAAACTATTAAGTGTGTCATGAGAAGAGTGACCAAGATGGTGAAAGGCCTCAAGGGAAAGACTTAGGAGGAGCAGCAGAGGTCACTTGGTTTGTTCAGTTTGCAGAAGAGAAGGCTGAGGGAGCACCCCATTGCAGTCTACAGCTTCCTGAAGGCAGGCAATAGAGAGGATGGTGCTGATCTTTTCTCCGGTGCCAGTGAGACACAAGAGAGTTGCATCAGTGGAAGTTCAGATTGGACATTTGAATAATGTTCTTCACTGAGATTGTGATCGCTCACTGGAACAGGCTCCGCAGAGCAATGGACAGAGCACCAAGCCTGCCAGAGTTCATGGGGCATCTGTACGACAACTTTAGTCACATGAATTAGTTTTAGGCAGTCCTGTGAGGAGCTGGGAGTTGGATCCTTATGGATCCCTCCCAACTTGACATATTCTCTTCAATGATTCCATGATTCTATGATATTCTATGATACTCTATGATAGAGTTGACTGTGCATATCAGTGTGGGGAAGCTGAAAATAGATGCTGAAGGAAAAGTCTGGATGCCAGAGACTAGCTAACGTGAAAAATCTATGCATGCTTGCTGAGATGACCCCACTAAATAGCCAGAGAGGCATAAAAAGGAAGATCGGCAATGGCTGGTGACAGACTGCTAAACGTGAAAAACTGGAGGCACAAAGGAATTCATTTGTGTGTTTTCTGCAGCTGTTGACCAATCAGGAAAAAGCTCTCCTGCTGCACAGAAGATACAAACCACTCAAGGCTTCAACTGAAGCCTGGTATTCCCAGTTCAGTTCATTTAATAAAGGACTGAAAATGAATATTGATGTTGCTGAATATCTATGTGCAGGTACAGAAATAGAGTGGTCAATATAGATTTGCTTGAATTAGCTTGTTTGACAGTGAACTGGTAGAACACAAAATCCCATGTGGAACTCAGGCTCTTCTAAAGACCAATCATGAATGTGGGGGAACAGTCTACAACTGTAGACTGTATGTCTACAACATATCTAGTGCTCTGCACCCTTCACGAAGAGCTAAGCAGTCTTGAGCATCTATCACAGTTACAGATTTTGGAGAACATTGTAGTTCTAGAGGAAGAACCTAAGGGATAAAAAAACTAACTCAAAACAAAAAGGTTATCTTGTTATGATGTTCTACTTGCTAGATTATTTCACTCGCAGAGATGGATTGCCCCTTCAAAATACCTAATTATAGCACTATGGATAATCAATAAGAACAGGAAGGGGTGAGAGTAATGCACAAGAAATTATGGAATTGGTTTGCTTGTTTTAAGGCTTAGACCATTCTACTTGTTTGAAGGACTGCCAATAATTCTGGTGATGAAAATTAGTGGCAATTAAGAAAAAATGTTTTTTCTGTTGCTTTTGTTGTTGTTGGGTTTTTTTTTGCTCTTGACAACACAGCCTTCCTGTCAAATGGTCTTGTTTCAAGAAAATTAGCTGTTGAGAAAATCATTCCTGTATGGCAGTGATTTCTTAAATGTAAATCCCATTTGACATTCCCTTGTAGAATTTCCTTAGCTCACAAATGCTAGTGAGAATCTAAAAAAGGGGACCAAATTTTCTCACATCTTCACTAGCTTTCTTTTCATGTTCAGAAGGATGCTATACCTACCTCTAGATTTCAGTTAAAACCATTAATACTTCCTACCTCTGCAAGAGAAGTTATGGATGCCCTCTCCCTGGAAGTTTTTAAGGCCAGGTTGGATGGAGCTCTAAGCAACCTGGTCTAGTGAAAGGTATCCCTGCCCATGGAAGGGGGATTGGAACTAGATGATCTTTAAGGTCCCTTCCAACTCAGGCCATTCTACCATTCTATGATTCTGTGCTCTTTGCCTCTGGCTGCTGCTGAAAAATCTGTGTTCTCTGAACTCTTGGTCCTCAGTGCTTGGAGAGTTAGAAATTTCCTCAAAAATTACAACGAGCAACACTCATCCTGATAATTTTTCCTTCACATGATTTATTATTCTACTTACTCTAAAACCATGTTTTCCTTTGCTTGAAATACAACTGAGCTGGTATTGGAGGTTGTTATGAAAAGGTCCATGCCCATGAGCAAGTGGGTACCAGGTTCAGATTTGACAGTGAAATCCAACCCCAGCCAACCCCAGGCCCGTGTGTGCTGCCACACTCAGGGGCTCTGCCCCGGGTTGGGGTCTGCTTGACTCCCTGAGGGTAACTTTAGGTGAGACAGAATCATGGAGTCACAGAATCACAGAATGGGTCAGGTTGGAAGGCACCACAGTAGGCAATCTGATCCGACCTACTTGCTTTAGCAAAGTTGTCCTAGGGTACATTGCACAGGATTGTGTCCAGATGGTTCTTGAGTATCTCCAGTAAGGGACATTCCACACCCTCTCTGGGCAACCTGTCCCAGTGCTCGGTCACCTGCACAGCAAAGAAGTTCTTCCTCATATTTAGGTGGAACTTCCTGTGTGATGCCTTCTAGCACCTGGACATAAAAAAAACTCCAGAGCAGTTAATTGGGGTGAGATAAGTAAAGGATTTTACTGAGCTATAGCAAAGATATTACATGACGCGCGCTGAGTACAGCTGTGTTACATCTTTTATAATACTAAATGACCAATCCCAAAGGTGTCCGCCCTGTAACTTTTGCTCTGGTCCACCCACTGATCCACCCCCAAGAATTGGGTCTGGGGGCGTTTCGGGACCACCTCTTCATCATCTCCATCATCTTCAGAGTACAGAGGGCACACAGTTACCCAGTACCACGAACCATCCTAAATCTCCTGTCAATGTGGCTAGCAGTGTGTAGGGGTTGGCTGCGACTGGATAGAAATCCTCCGTTATTCTGTTAACTACTCTGAGATCTTGGATTAAAAGTGCTAAACCTTTTCTGCTTTCTAGTTTTAAAGGATATTGTTTTTGCCTTACCGGGA
>VXAY01002462.1:896579-914880 GCA_013399855.1 Oxyruncus cristatus | reverse complement strand
GGCGGCGGGGTCGCCGGCACTCTCCGGAGGGCAGTCCCGCCGCAGGAAGCAGCCGCCGCGCCCGGCCGACTTCAAGCTGCAGGTGATCATCATCGGGTCGCGGGGGGTGGGCAAGACCAGCCTCATGGAGCGGTTCACCGACGACACCTTCTGCGAGGCCTGCAAGTCCACCGTGGGTAAGGGAGCGGGTCCCGCCCCGTCCCGTCCCGTCCCGTCCCGGGGGAAGGAGCTGTCCCGCCCCCGGTGCTCGCAGGGCCCGGCCGTGGGAACGCTGGGCTTGGTGTGGCGGTCGCCCTTCCCCGGCCCCTCTTCCACCTTCCCGCAAGCGTGGGCCCCCTCCCTGCGTGCCAGGCACTTCCCTCCCAGACCTTTCTCCGCCCCGGGGTGCCCAGTGGTCCTCATCCCGTTCCCGCCCAGCCTCCCGCGCAGCGGAGCGGCGCTGGGTCTCGCCGCGAGGGTTCCCGGCCCGTGGGAATCTCAGGGGTTTGATGGCGCGGGAGCCCTTGGTGCCGAACTTCACAGCTCTGCTTGGAAAGATCGTGGATGCCCTAGTTACCGTTGGAAGTTCTGAGAAGGTGCTTGGTGTTCGGTTTCAGCCTTACTAACGGCAAACAGTTTAAAAGAAAATATTAGGGGTGGTTGGTAGAGTATTTTGAGCTTAAGTCTTAGATGTTGCATGTAAGGAGACAGAAGTATTTCAGGAGTTGAAAAGTTGCTGATTGTGTATCCAGCGCACTCTTCTCAGTGTATACAACTACTTTTCCAGACCGCAGTTAGATTAACTCCAGATGGCTGTTACGCCTTCTTCAAGAAGCCTTCTGTGATGTTAGGTTTGAAGAAGTTTTGTTTTTTGAAGAGTAATACCTCTTGAGCACGCTGTATTTTGCTCCTCACACAACTCAAGAGAACCTCCTAGTTCTGTAGTGTGCTGTCTTATTCATGGCTTAGTCATCTGTAGGAGTCTTGGAGGTAATTTAATGCCTGCTGTCTTTTAATACGCAAATGTGTAAAGGTAGGAAAACAAGCTAGTTAGTCTTCATTATTATTATAGTCCTGTCCTTGGAGTTGAACTCTTGCGTATTGCAGCAAGGTGGTTGTTAAAGTCTGTGTCACTGGAAAATAGGTGTGCTTGGCTTAATTGTAGCTTGGAATGTGAGGAAGCGTCTGATGAAAAGTGATTGTATTGCCTTTTAGAAGCTGAGTTATTACTATCCAAAACCATCTTCCTGTGACAAAATAATACAGTTACTTATACTTTTGTTTTAATGTGTGTTTTGTAAGTTCTTTAATTCCTTCCTAGGTCCTCTAAGAATCCAGATCTGATAGTGCAGATTGCACCATTAAACGTTTTGGTTTGAAGTTGTTAACTTAACATTGTAGAAGTTAGAAAGACAGTAATAGCATATCTGAGGCATTAATCCTCAAGGGGTGTGTTGTAATGAAGAAATGCTGATGGCTTCTGTAGATGGGGAGATTTAATTAAATTTATGGTACAGCTGAATTAGAACTAACCATGGAATATTTTCTTTATAAATTCTCCAGGTCGAAACATTGATTTGAGCTCTCCTGTATCTTTGGCTTGACCTACATTAAGGGTTCCTTCAAGTCTGGGTTGCTCTCTGTAACTAGGGTTAGTTTCCTGCTGTGAATCTTGGAAAGTTGCTCTAGAGGAAGTGCTCTAGACCCTGGTCCAGACTTCCAGGCTGATCCCTTGTAAGCAAAACCGATTCCCTAGATAACTGAGACAGTGATTGAAGCAGAGAAGCTTCCTTATTTTAGAGAAGAAACAGGAAATAAGTGGTGATATGCTGCTAGACAGAGGGTTACGTAATGTTTGGTGTACAAAGTGTACCAACATAAAGCAGCATAGGAAAATAAACTTGTGCCAAAATACATGTAGAAGGACTTGACAGTAATGGCATTCTTTCAAGGTCCTCTGACTAAACTTGAGAGTTGTTGAGATTCCCCCAGATCCTTTGACTGCTAAATGAAAGAGCTTTTCACAGTCAGCTCGCACCCTGCTTTTTTTGCGCTATAAGAAAAAGTAACCTCTGCTGTTTACATTTGATGTAGATTGAATATAACTCACACTCCAAAACAACCTGAGTTCAGCCTTTGATACACAGTTGAAATAGTAAAGCTCTTCCTTTGTCACCGCTTAACTGCAGTGGTTTTCAAGAATTGCAAGTGGAGAACATGTATTGAAACACCAGTGAAAACCCTGTGACTGATCCAGTTTCAGAGGAACTTATGTAAACTGGATATATCTTAAGATTAAATTTGAAAAGACTATGTAACCAAACAACTGCAATTTATTGAACTTACCTTATATTAGCAAAGCTGTATTTATAATGAAGTGCTAGAATACCTGCTTACTTCCTTACCTTGACATTAATGGTTTCAACCTGACTTTCGTGCTTGTATACTAAACCTGGAAGTATGTATAGGACAAACAGAAAAACATTTAACACCTTGAGCTTTTGGATGAAAGTGCACAGGTACTCGGAAGTCTTCTCTAACAGTGTAATAATTGCAAACGTCCTAAAACTTTTCTGTCTCCTGTCCCTAAGTGCTGTGTCATTGAGAAGTGGAGTTTTTCTGCTGAAAAGGGGATGTAGGGATTCAACTAAGAAAGATGCAGTATTTTAACGCTAATTTAAGAAGACCACATTGCCAGATGGGTAAAGTAAGTTCTGTAATGAAAACACAACATGTCTTCAGTTGCATCTCAGATACTGAAGTTCTTTGAAAGTGTTCAAAAATAGCTTGGCAGATTTCAGCACATTATTCATAATAGCACACAATGCGCTGTTGATCTAAAATTCTTTTGATGTATTTATTTTGGGCATTAAATTACTTGCATAGAATATTGTGTCTATTTAATCTGCTATTGACATAGCACTGAGAATACTCAATATGCTCAAATATTTACCGATTTTTGCAAAATGTGAAATTACTTTCTCTGTGCCAGTGTTAAATCCAGAGTAGTTAACTGCTTTTCTGCAATGGAATAATGCTTGTACGAGGGTATACTGGCATTGTATTAGTTTTGTCAACAAACATAAAGCTACACTTTTAAAATAAAGTTTGATCTCCATTTATTATTTGTTGCCTGAGCCCACACACCTGCATTATTCACACAGGAGCAGAATCCAAAACTATGACTTGGAGGTTTTTCCATCTTGACATTTGAGACCACATATGCCACATATGGCATGGAAAAGGGTAACGGATAAATATTCATTACTAGATTTGTAACAAGATTCAAGGATTGGAGCAAAGGAAAAGTGTTTACCACTGCTTCTTCCACACCTTCCCTTCCTTACCCTATTCCACGTAGTTCTTAAAAGAAATACATCGTAATTCAGATCTCCATAGTGGTGGAGATCTTTATAAATTTCTAATTTATAAAATAATTTTTTTAAATGGTACTATCTCACCCTCTTTTTCATCAGAGTGCCTTTATTTAATATTTAATGACCTCTGTTCTCTTCCCAGTATCTGTCCAACTACAGCTCAGTCTCATGGTTGTTTGTCCTACGTCATCCACCAAGTCTTAGTTCATTCCCAGTCTCTCTGCTGTTTTTCGTCCATGACAGATCTACAGAATTCCTGTACTCAGCAGTATTTCCCGTCCTTCTAATTCTGCTACAGCATTACACTTCTCTCTGGGGTTTATTCTCTGAACCTGAGGTTCCTGCTCTCCCAAACTGGTGGCTCTGCACTGACTCACCTCTTGGGATGCTGATTCTCCTGGTCCCTCAAATCAAGTTTCACTTCTCAGCTTTTCTTTTACATGCTGGCTCAGCGTGTAAAGTTTCTTAAGACCTAGTTTTATCTTTCAGCTCTTTTCCACCAGGTCTAAAAGCATTCCAGGAAAGAGGCCTTGCCCTTGGTAATACCAGTGCAATTTCTGTGCCTCATGCATTGCTGGCTCTTGTAGCAGCTCTTCATAGGAAACTACAGTAAACACTGAAGCTTCCTTCTGTCCTATTTTACAAGCAAAGTCATAGGTGGAGTTTGTAATGGGAAGGTTTGTTGTGGATCAAGATGGGAATATGGTGACCTGTGATCTGTTCTGGACTAATTGTAGCCTGAGGGATCCAGATCAGTGACATGTAAAGGCACTGTGGTGCAAGAATTCTTTGACTTCACAGAAGTGCTCTTTGACCTTGTTTCACCTTCACGTGGAATGGTGTGGAGGTTGGCAACTCGTGAGATTTACAGTGGTCCATAGCTTTTCCTTCCAAGCAGTACTTTCCGTATCAGTTATTTTTAAAATACCCATCTCCGTGCAAAATTCCTAATGTCCATCAAATAAACAATAGCAATAGTGAAAACTTTAGCTTTGTCTTTTATCAGAGTAATCTAAAGTAAGGCAGCTTCTGGTTTTAATATATATTTACATACATATTCATGATATACAAATAAATACATACATACTTTTCTATATATGTATACATATATTTGGGGTTTCTGTGACAGTTGAAACCCTTTGTTCATTCTCTTTGTCCTTAAAAAATGTGGACTAACAACATAAATGTTCAGTTTCATTCCCATAAGCTTGTCATATAACATAATTAAATTCCCTTAAAAGTATCGGCCTATTCGTTTTAAAAGTATCTATTTGTCATTTTTCAGAACTGCATTTTTTCCACCCTTCCATGAGATGGCACTGAAAGTCTAGTTGGGATGGGGAGAGGGAAGAAAGAGTAGAAATAGATGTCTCTTGCTTTACCACATCATGGCAAAATAACAGTAAGGTGTTCTTGCTTTAACCCAAAATCAACTCTATACTCAGCATGAGAAATTCTTGCTGTTGTACAAACAAAATAAAGTTCTGATCAGGGATAAGTATTTCTGTGAGAATTGACAGTTCTTATTGACTGTTCTTACTTTTGCATATCCAAGGTGTTAATACATCTAGTTTTATGTGTTGGTTTTTTGACTAGTGCAGAATAGTGTAAATAAACCAAACAAATACATTATTAATGGTGTGCTGCAGTGTCTTGCCAAACTATAAACAGAGGCGAGCAGGTGTCTGGAAACTTGAACAGAAAACAGACAAAAACCTTCAGATAATTAGGGAGTATCTGTGAACCTGCTTGTTTGTCTTAGGAAATGCAACTTAGGACAGAAACCTCTGTCCCCTGGAACCTACCTTTTACCTCTGGGAGCAGAGCAGTCACTTGTAATGGACACTACAGAGACTCGAGCAAGTGAAAGCACCTGGCAAGTCATTATTTGCCTCGCATGTGTCAACTAAGTGTATTTTTCAGCATTTGCTGTAGTCAGCAATTGTTTTCTATGCTTAACTATTTGTATCCTCATAAGTGAACAAAACTATAATTTAAAATAGGAAAGTGTAGGTAGATAATATAAATTATTAGTGTTAGGGAATAGGGTTTTGGGGAGGTATGGGGTTTTTAGTCAACAAGCGGTTGCAAAGAAAAGTCAATTTGAAGTTGACTTTGTTTTCTTCATTTGTAAACTAGATGTTAACTTCAGCTGATAGAAATAGTCAGGTACTGGGTTATATCAACACTACAGGACTGTCAGAGTACCATGTAGTCCCTAGTCAGTACATATACGAGACTATGCAAGTAAAACAACAGGCAAGATGAAGAGGCCACTTGAATGGTGTCAAATGGGCAGTTTAGTTTGTGAGGAGAGTGGAATGCAGCTGTCAAACTCAGTCTCTGCTGTGAACAGCTGGGCATGTCAGTGGCATAGAAAATAGGGCCATATGATTCTTGGTTAGGGCCTTTCTTTCTGGAAGTTGTATAGCAACAAGTTACTTCTTCTGATATCCCAAGGAGTGGGAAACTTGATACCCAAACCAAAATGATAAATTCAGTCTGATTTTGAAATATATTTCCACCATTTCCATCTTTTAAAAATCTGAGTAGTGCTTTTCATGAAATAACTTCTTCCTCAAATTCAGTTTTCCTTTCAGGTCAGGTAGTTGTAGACCAGTGGCTCAGTATGCTTTCCTGTTCTATCAGAAGTTTGAAAATAAGTCTTGTTTATGAAGGCACAGAAAGCCATATTCCTTCCAGTTTCCTCTTCCACCTCATTCTGTTTGTCAAAATTTTGGTGCAAGCTGTGAACTTAGTACCATAACTAGTGTCAAAAGCCTACATTTTGTGAAAGGCTTTATAATTTTACTGTCCACAAGAATGTAAAGAAATTATAATTTCCTCTATTCTCATTTAATCGGGAAGTACCAAGCATCTGAGATGTTTAGAAGCTATATATTGGAAATTTTAAAAAAATCACTTAATTCACCTTCAGAATTTACTAACTGCATGTATATTACACTAACAGAAAAAAAAATATTTGGTATCTGTTTCCTTCTAGTCCGTAGCACAGTTGCCAGTTGAGATGTGGGTACACTTTTATTTTAGGCGAGCGGTCTCGAATGTCTGCATGTTAATCATTCTAGAATTACACACTTAAAGCTCTATGGACAACGTCCTTTACCTGCTTCCAAAATAATCCCCAGACAGGCTTATATCTGACATAACCCTAGATGCTGCCAAATCTCTTTTTGCAATCTTTAAATTTATAATGTGCAGTTTGAAAGAGGTATTTCCACTTCGGTGTGTTTTAAAAACTGTTTGTCCTATGGCTTCAATAAAAGTAAGACACAATGGTTTGGGGTTTTTTTTTCTGGGAACAGTTTCTGTAACCTTTTCCTGTCCTCCCTATGTACCTTTTGTTGTTGCTTGCTTCCCCCGCTTTGCCATGCAAGACGACAGAAATCAGTATCAAAGCTACTGAGCATCTTTTCATTGGCTTTGGCAATTTCTGGATAGGTGAAAGTATTGTATTGTTTGAGTTACAAACCAGGACTAATAAAGGTGGTTGTTACTTTGAAAATGCTGTAACCTTTGTCATCAGCTGTAGAGTAAGTAAGAAAATTTGTTCGCATAATGCTGTCAGATGTCCAAATTAAATAAACTGTCATAGTCTTCAAATCATATGTCTGTTTTAATGGTTAATTAGTATATAATCTCTGAATTTTTAAACTGATTGTGTTTCTTTAAACATGGTCTGATTATCTTTTACTGATTGAATTGCTTTGATGCAAATCACTAATAGGCCTCTGAAAATTGAGTCCATTGGAATTGATTTTAGTTGGAGGGGCTTTTTTGTGCTCTATTTGCATCTGTTTTCCCAGTTCCTCCATTAACTTTGTTACCAGGAAATCTTGGCCACCAAAAGGTCATTCTGTGTGCATTAAGCAAAACAGTTTCCACTTCCTTTTTTGCCACTGAGGGGGGGGGGGAAATTGAAAAAGTGAACATAAAATGCATAGGAAGAAGTTTCTTTACTATTTATTTCTAAACAATTTTTTTTAGCTTTAAATAGAAAGGACAGACCCAGTTGTGTGTGTACCTTAGTAGATAAGTTTTAGTTTCCATTTAGAGAGAGAAATTAATATATTATTATTTGTTCTGGGCTAGGCTTCATTTTCATAGGATTTCAGTCTCAAGTTTGGAACAGTCTCAAGTTTGGTTCAGTGACAAAATGCGTCATCCTCAGTGACTTGCCCTTATCTAGAACTTCATTAGTGCTCTTCTATTTTGAGTGTCTGTTCTCTTTTAGGGCTGTTTAGTTTTGAAAAGAGTGCAGGCAGGTTGTTTGGCTGTGTGTTTAATATACTTTTAAAAAACCCTTCTATTCTACTAGCCCTTTATTTTACCTGCATAGTTTTAGTTGAGCGCATGTTGTGATAGAGTTTCTTGTTTGCACAGAGTGTATTTTTCATCTAAAGTTCATGTGCTATTAACAAAACCAACGTGTATTATATAAAATTTTGAAAATCCTGAACTACTAATCTTATGTTATACACACCACATAGCTGCTGCTGCGTGTAATGCATTATTTGACATAAATCTAGCCTGTGGGGAGAGGGCAGCAGCTCATTTCCAGTTTTAAGTTTTAGGGCAAGCTGAGTCAGTGTACTTTCAAATGTTTAAATAGATACAAAATCAGAAACCCAAACCAGAGACTGAGGTTTGTATTTTTATGCCTTTTTCATTAGTTCTTACAGAATATTTGGACTTTCCCAAAAGGCCTGTCCAGCGAAAAATGATGGTCAGAATATGCCATCCAAAACACACACACTTTTAACTCATGAAAAGAGAAGTGGTGATTCAGATTTACTCGTGGTCTGAGTATTACAATTTTAGATAAACTGAATGCATTGGTTGCCTGTGGTCTGTGCAAGCCTGATATATAGAGGAGGCTGACTTTTTAGTGGGAGGGTAGATTGTAATAAGCCCTTTGGTTCCCCCTAAATCACTGTGAACTGGCAAAAGGCATATTTCAGTGTGATCAGAAGCACATGCACTTGTTGGCTTCGCTGGCATGTGTATATTTGGTTTTTCATTGACAATAAATTAGCCAGCAGGCCTTTAAAATGCAAGCTAGGTAGCATGCAAACCAGCAATAGTTTGCTGGTGTTGTTAGCAGCTAAAGAGAGCCTTTTAAAATCCTTTCTTTTTATAAGATAAGTTGTTCAGATTTAATGCAGTTGTCGACAATAATTGTTGCTTTGTCTAGTTTATTGAACTATATATAAAACCATGCTGGAGTAATTGTATGGATAGCAAAACTTTTCATTTAGGTATGGGAATTATTTTTCATTAACATAAGTCAAGCTAAATAATTTCTTTCATTGAATTTTTTCTTAACTCAATGCGATATTTGAAATTGAAGTGGAAAACAAATTATTGTGTTGTTGTTTTAATTGAATTACTAAATTTATGTAAACTCAAAGCACTGGCTTTGGCAGTCTGTGGTGGAACATGGTAATGAAACCTGACAGGCTTAGGAATTTGTTTCTTCGTGTGTAAAAGGAAAGCTGCCAAATTTTTTCTTCAGTATTGGCAGACATAAAGCTTTTGATTTTGTGTTGATGCTTGCAGAGCATTACTAATTATAAAAAGCAGTTGAGCAACCTTTCCATAGTTCTGGCACTCTGTCTGACTCAAGTGTTAAATGAGTCAAACAGTTCTGTAGAAGAATCTGCTTTTCCAAAACTGTTACTTGTGCATTGTTCCTTGTAAAATTTAATAGTAGGGAAATATTTCATGGTATGACTTGAAGATAATTAATAGAAAGATCTGCCTTTGAAATAAGAATGCCGTTGACATTTATTTTGAAACGATCTCTTTAATATGTAGGCTTTTTTCTACTTCGTTTAATTCATATATTGTGCCTACTAGTTCCAGGAAGTCCCAAGTTGAAAATGTACTTTATTGTAACAGTTGCATTTTCTTTTCATAGTTCATTATATATTTTGCTTTTTTAAAAATACAACAAAAGCTTTTTGTTTCCTTCTTTGTGTAAGACAGCAGTGTATAAACCACTTCCTTAAAAATAAAAATATTTTGGCTTTGTAAATATTGAGACTTACATGAAATTCCTGTGGTGTTTTTTAATGCTCAATTTGTGATCAGAGATGATTTAGACTTTTTTTGTGTGTGACAATGGGGCTTTTTATTTATGCTGCAGAATTGTATTCTCTCAGCACTCACAAGCCCCTCTGCAAGTAGAATTGTCAGCCTGAGACAAGTATACCCACCTGTATGAGTATCGTAGATTCTTTTTTTCTATTTATGTTTCTGTGGGAGAGAAGAGCAAGATTTTTTTTTTAATGTCACATGAATGGCAAATCATTTAGTATGTTGTGTATGACAGAACGGCAGGATTGGGAATTGGGCTTGAGATATGCGGGCAGTTATATTCAAACTTCCTTGAGGACAGGAGAAGTTTGAAGCAAGCAATTTCAGTTAATCCTGATCATCTCCTTAGCAAGTAAAGTTACTCTCTTGTTGTAGAAAAACCTGTGACCTTTAGGGCAAACGTTTTTATGGTTTAAATGCATTTATGTAGAGGAAATCTTATAACAGTAGAAATGGTTCTATGTTTCTTTAAAAACCTCATTAACAGAAAAGCAGTAATTACAACAATTCTTATTTCACACACTTTGGATAGTAGAACATAGCTGGATCGTTTCTCTTCTGCTTTTACACTATCACAAATGGTCGTTTTTCAGAAGTGTAGAAAAAGATTTCTTGAAGTTGGAATTAGTAAGTGCTCTGAAATTTTAATAATTATAATATTTTTCTCAATTTGCATATGAATACTTGAAAATTGCCATTAAAACTTTAGACTGTATAGTACAAATCAGTTTAATCCTTTAGCTCTTGGGGCTTGAATGAGATACATGTTGGTAAATGAAGTGCAAGCACTGTATGTCCAAATTAGGACAGTGCTAGACATTGTTAAGGACATGGAGAAGGAGGACAAATATCCTGGTGGTGACCATTACTTTTATCACTGTGTAATGTGCAGCTGCAAACTGTTTGAAGGGATTTTTGTTTAGGAGAATGAAGGTCAGTGATCCTTCCATTTATTTGATCTGGCTGAACAGTGTCCACCTGCTTTGCAAACTAAAAATATGGACATGAGGGCCAAGTTCAGTCCTTTCTGTCAAAGTTACAATTCAGTCTCAACTCTTAACAATATCAGCAGGGACACTCAGCTTTTACCAAGGGTAGACAATGAGATAATGCGTAGTTTTTGTTAAAGAAAATAAACATTTTTCCTCCTCTGTTTCATTCCTATTCTTAGTGTACAATTGTATGTGAAATACCAAAAGTGTTTCCAACACACTATGCTTCTGCACTTCTGTGTGAGTTCTAAGTGTAGTGCTCTGAACCATGTCTTCTGATTTCTCCCTTTTTGACTTAGCACTGTTAGAAGGGATGGTGGTGTTTAGAAGGAAGAACTGAGGCAAAAATCTTCATGCAAATGTATACTAAAATGAACAGGTTCACAGTCTACAAATATGTGATATTCTAGGACATTTATTCCCTGAAATATTCTTGTAGTCAAGGTGGTAATCTTTTGTGTCTAGGTATTGTTTGACCGTAGTATGTCTTATCTGTTGATAGCCAGCATTGTTTTTTTTTTAATAGAAGATAAATCTTTCTTGTATAACAAAGTCTTCATGGTTCTATCTTTAGTATTTAGCATGCATTCAGAATGTGACTGGAATTTGAGATGATCAATAAAAGCACCATGCAGGTATAAAATAAATTTTAAAAGTCAAATACCCTCTTTAAATCTAAGAAGTTTGCTAATAAATATTTGCAGGAGTTAAGAATGACATTGCTGACAAACTTCTTCGTAAACCAACCATAGTTCCAGCACTTCTACGACAGCACTGTACAGATGCTAAGCATCTATACTGGAAGCCAGACATATATTGTTCCTGCTTCACAAACAGCAGAACTGATGTGGAGGGATTGGTTTTGCTCCATGCCTCCAGGGCATCTGTGCCAGCTGGAAGTAGAGCAGGCTTGTCCTTGACAGTCAGGGTGTACAGGGGAGAAACAAACATACTGTGCCTGTTGTTTTACTGTTATGTTGGGTTTGCCTGCTGCTGGAAATTTTGCACAAAGTGGAAGGTTTATGTTGTGATGCTGCCAAATTGGATGGTTCACAGGCTGTATAGTGGTTGTCAAATCCCCATGATGTTCCTGAGTTGACCCATAGTGGTGCAAACCCTTCTGCTTGTTCCGACTGTTACAAGTTAATATTTTTTTTAAAAAAGTATCAAAAAATAATAATTACACCCTCATTACTTTTGCTTCTTATTCCTCCTTTTCTGTTTACTGTATTTTATTTATAGGTGTTGATTTTAAAATCAAAACAGTAGAGCTAAGAGGAAAGAAAATTAGATTACAAATCTGGTAAGTAAAACAAACGTGCAACCAGCAGTATGTTTTAATTTTATGTTCTAGCATGAATTAATATGCTTGTCTAATACTACTATTAACTGTTATAAGCTGGTTTAGCTCTTACCCTAGTACTCCTCTCCTCCATTCCCACAAGACTTAAGCAAAACCAAATAGCTCTTAGATTTTTGTGAGGGTAAAGGAGGAGAAGGAGAGATAAAGTTAGAAGTAGGGCATGAATGCAATTACTGAAATATTAATGCATCACAGAGGACTCGAGCCCCTTTTCCTAGAAGAATGACATCACCTACACAAGAAATAGGAGTTCTACAAACAACAAAAGGTGACTGTGTTAAATAGACACTAGAGAAAGTACACTTTGTTTTCTTTATTTTTCTGGACTGATTAAAACTGACCTTCATTGTAACAGCAATTATAAAACAAGTGTGAAGTATTTTCTAAACTGTTGTTCTAAAACTTGGTATAGGCAGTGCAGTTTCTTTGACACTGTTTGAAATAACTTCAAATTTAAGGGCATTCAAGACTTAAGTCAATTAAATTCACTCTAAACTGAGGGAAAATGGTTCTCCATGTTAGTTATTAATAGTTTTTATTGTTCAGAAATTACTGAATTTAACAACTCCTTTGTTTTACAGAGTAGTACAGTACATAAACATTATTATGAGAGAATAAACCAGCTATGTTCTATACATTAATCATATATACTACTATATAGAAGCTTAGCTTTGGTTTATTAACAGTGTATGATGCATAATTGGCATTGTAGTTAAACTGTTCAAGCTGCTAACAATCCATAGAGGGGGAAAAAGCTCTAAATATTCTTGTTGTTACACTTTTGGGATATTCTGGTGGTTTGTCATTTTTAACTACATGGTTGCAGTGAATTCAGCTTACTAACTCCTCTTGGCAGGTCACCATCAACTCTGTCTGTCACACCATGTGTCTGTCTTGCTTCCCTCTGAGTTAACTGCTGCTTCATCTTTGGTCTCATCAGTCACCTAACACTTGAATGTCATTGGCATGTCTTCATTCATCTGTCCCTGTTTGGAAACCTATGACCACAAGACTGGCAGTTGAGCCAGGAATTTTTAGCCAGGGTCTGCTGGAGCTGACAGAGGTAACAAAAAATTCTGATGTGGAAGTACTACTGTATGCCTAATATGAATGCTTGCTGTGAAATGTGGTAAGCTTATACAAGAAAATTCTCCTGTTGAATAAGTACATTATAGGAGAGACAATTTGTTGGAAAAGAGATGTTTAAACCATTATTTTCCACATATTGAGAATATGCTAGTAGGGTATAGGAAACTTTTAAAACTAAAGGTTGATAGATTGCTAAATTGTGATAATTACTCCTGTGTGGAGCCCTGCTAAAATGGCAAGGAAAACACAATGTAATGAGATAATATTTTAAAATACGATAAAATCCACAAACACGACATCCTCCTAAGTGTCACTTCATCTCCAGCCATGGCTGTTAAAATGTTGTTCTTATACTGAATCTTTAAAACTGTCTTGGCTTACTTCCAGTTTTTCAGAAAAGCAATTAGATAAGCACTACTTTTGCTAATTTATCCTGAATTCTGTTGTGTATTTTGTTGGGCCTGTTTATAAACTCTTATTAACACAGAATCACAGAATCATTTAGGTTGGAAAATACCCTTAAGATTAATGAGTCCAAGTGTTAACCCATTGCTGCCGAGTCTACCACTGAACCATGTCCCTAATTGTCATGTCTACATATTTCTTAAGGTGACTCATCACTACCCTGAACAGACTATTCCAGTGCTTGACAACCCTTTTGGTGAAGAGGTTTATTTTCCTAATATCCAATCTAAACCTTCCCTGACGCTACTCAAGGCCATTTCCTTTTGTCCGGTCACTTGTTACTTGGGAAAAGAGGCCACCCCGAGCTGGCTACAACCTCCTTTCCGGTAGTTGTAGAGAGGGATAAGGTCTCCCCTGAGCCTCCTTTTCTCCAGGCTAAACAACCCCAGCTCCCTCAGCTCCTTATTGTATCTTCAATTGTTAGATTGAACAGGAAAGCAAGTTAGTAAGTCAAACACTTGGAAGTTAGAAATGCAGATTTCAATTGCATGACCAATTATAAGTCAGTCTCCTTTCATACCTACACAGTGACAGAATTTAGGTTGCCTCATACTTCCTGGTAGTTTTATGTATAATTACAGTAACTTCACTACAAAAAAAATGTTTTGTTCAGTGAACAGATAATTTCTGAACTTTATGCTTATTTGCTTTCTTTAAATGCCTGAAGTTATGTTTTGAAGCATCAAGGTTTGGGGTTTAAGTCATTTGATGATTCTACTTTAAAAGTCAAACAAGAAGAGTTTAAAAAAAGTTTATATTTGGTATTTTTATGGTCACTTGACCTGTCTCTCCATTGACCACTCTGTCAGCAGAATGTTTTCCATAGAGCTCTACCACTTGAGTTTATCAAAAGATGTATTAAAACAGTACTATGTTGAATATTTCAATCAATTGGGTGTGCAAGACATCCTTTTTAAAGCAGCTTTCACACCTACTGCTGTTAGTAAAGTAATATACAAAAGGACTTGTCACCTGTATTCCCTTTGTAATGGGATACTGTGCCCTAAGGATCACAAAGGCGTCTGCTCTTGCCTCTAGCTTTACCTGTTCCTATCTGGTCCCTGCTTCCACTGCTTCCCCTTTGTACTTCTTAGATTATGCAATGATAGAGCACCACTGAGGACAAAGAGTAGTGTCCGTCTTTTCTGTGCCACCTGGAACAGTAGTAGTGTCCCTTGGGTTACCAAAAGTAGTGGGATGCAGTAATTCAGGTCCTACATCAGTTCTTGGCTGAAACAAGTTCCTGTGTTCTGTAAGAAGTAATGCACGCCTGCAGCTCAAGCCATGGGGTAGAGTAACCAGAACTACTGGATAGCCCGAGTGTCCAAGTGAATCCAAGCATCTGTGAATCAGCACTTTTTCAAAGCTGGAAACCTAGACCAAATAATAGAAGCCCCACATTGATGCTTTGAAGCATAGGTGTGCAGGGAGTTGCTCAGCAGGACAGAAAGGTGTCCGACTGTGCCCTCTTACCTGAGTCATCTGGGCACTCATTCACACAAGCAGCTGACACAACCAGCAGTCACTTCCAGCCTCCCCTCTGGAAGGACCTGGTTGCTGGAAGCAGTGGTGCCCTGCCATTGCACCCTGCTAGAGCCAGCCAGAGGGGCTCTCTGCCTCTGCAGGCCTAACGCCCAAGGTAGCCGGTGTCCTGGCAGCAAAACAGTCTTGATTTGCTTCTGAAGGTTGTTTTAAATTGGTGCATTCTCAGTTCACGTTCTGCCAGCTCTGTTTTCTAAGGCTCAGTTGTCTTGGAAAATCCCTGTCCTGGAGTGAAAGAGAATGTAGTTCCTTTTGTTCACTACCTCTGAAATAAATTATTATATAGTAAAAGATCTTAAGTATCTTTCTGGTTTATGGGAGGAAAAAAATCATCTTGACAAGTAGAATTAACCTCTAAAATTATTTTAAAGCATCTTTAAAAATATTACCTGTAGGTTCCATAAAAGCGTAGAGCATTTGATGTTAAATTAGTGTTAAATTTTTATTAAAGTTTTAGAAATATTTTCCCTTCTATTGCCACTTCACACCACCACTCATAAATAAATAATTTAACTACAGAGCCAGAGACAGTTTTTAGTCTGTCCATGTGTTTGTTTCAACTGGTTTAGATAGACACAGAGAACATTTATGTAAAAAAAAAAATTATCCAAACTTATTTTAATTAACTGTATTTGTATTGTATTTTACACAGTCTGACATAGAAAATATGTCAATGCTTGAAAATGGGCTTTGTGTGATTTTTTTAATTTGCTTTTGTTTGGTGTAATGTGTGTTTGTTTTTCGGAATTATGTCTAGTTCCTGTTTTGGAAGCAGAAAAACAGTCAAGCAGTTGGATTCTATAATTGCAGAGTATAGCTGGTCAAGGAGTATGTTTCTGATTCTGAAACACTGTGTGTTTCTGATTACAATTTAGAAATACTAGTATTTTCCCTTTAAAAAATTTTCTTGAAAAAATGAATTAAAAAAGGCGTTTAGCATTTAAAAAAGAAAAATCTGATGGGTTGTTTTTGGGTTTTGGGTTTTTTTTTTTTCAGTTATGCCAGATAATTGTTTTAAGTTGTAGTAATTTATTACTTGGACTTCTGGAGTTTGAATTAAATTCAACTGACTTACGCTATTGTGTTGATTCTGACCAGAACAAATAAAGAACTAGTAGCACTTAGTATCACTTATGAAGTTGATGAAGTTATGTACTGTTAGCCTAGTTAAATAGTGGTCATCTATTCTTCCACCTTTCCATTAGTGCTTCAATAGCTATCCTTAGTAAAATATTCCAACTGCAGGAGTGTAATACATGGATGAAAATAGTGCAGCAAACAATTGCTCCAGCATTGCACATGAAAGGAAGGCATTTGAAGTTGGTTATGCTTTTAATGGTAGCTCTCCATTGGGGGTTGTGATTTTTTCCTGAATATTGGAAGGATTTACTGCACATTTGCATGAAAAATAAGATGAAGATGAGATTTTTCCATGCAAAAGTTCAACGTGTTATTCTTCTCAAGCTGCAGTCTACTTAGGTAGCTTGGGGTTGCATTCTAAACTTACTTATTGCAGAAATAGTTTTTCAGTTTTCACTTTACTGTTTGACAGCAAATACAACATTAGGGTAATGCTAGAGATTACAAATTCAACTTATTCCACTTTTCAAGGATTAGAATATCATGCTTACAATCAGAAACCTGCTGACTGGTTTCATTTCAACCTGCAGCAGCAGTAGAGGTTGTGGGAAGTGTGGAGAAGTCGATGACTTAAAGCTAGGCAGAGAAAGTCAGCCATAATCCACAGTAATTGGCATGACTGGGAGGTGTCAGTCAGTAGCCATCTGGCCATTTGTTTTAGGTAGTGGGCAGCCAGGCTGTCCATGGATGTTTTAAACTGGGCACAGCATGTGGTGTGTCCCGAATAGCCAGGAAGCAAGACTACAAGTTGTGTGACGTTTGGGTGAAGGACCTACACAAGTGGGAGTACAGGATCTGAGGGTGCAGCAACCTAGGAATACCATAAACTTTTAAAGAGCCTGAGGGTGTTGTAGAGTGAGGAGAAGCCAAAAGTACTGGGTGGACTTGGAGATACAGCTCTTAGCAGGCTAATGTGGAGCACTTAGCAGGGAAATGTGGAGTTGGAGATTGCTGGAGTGGGAGAGTTGCATAATGTTGTGTAGTTCTCTTCATTGCTTGCTTAACCAGTGTGCTGATGACTGACTTCAGGGAGGGTAGGTGAACATTAGTGTGTTTATTTCCCCTCTGTATTTATAATGTTTTGACTCAGTGATCTGGTACTGTGGTGGCCCCTCTGTGACGGAGTTGCTAAAGATCCTCAGCAGTCACCTGGAGGCAGACAGATGACTCTGAAATACCCTCTTTATTTCTGTGTTCCGATAAGGGTACAGAAAAGAGGGAAAACGCTGGCCAGGAAAACAAAACAAAACAAAAAAACAAAACAAAAGCCAAGCAACCAACCAAAAAAATCCCAATGACAACAAAAGCAGCTTTTCCCATTATTTCAGACAAAGCTAAAATTGTATTCTTCTCCATGAGGTATGCCCTTCCGCCTGCCATCTAGTTAAGTCTGCTCAGAGTGATGGAACCAAAGCTATCCCATCCTTAATATGCTTGATCAGTAGGCTGGATTAGCAACAGATGGCAGAATTCTGAGAATTCTGTTCATAAGCACTAGAGCAATGTTATCCATATGTGGAAAATCAACGGTTCATACTAGAATTTTTAAATTTTTCGTGGATTGAATGTCCAAAGGACCTTCCATAAATAAATCCGGCTATAGCAAAGAAGTAATGGAAAATAAAGTGGAGTTACTTGCTCTAATACTTATATATATTTTTTCAGCTGCCAGAACTTGTATTGCTTTAATAAAAATGCCTCTTCAGTGATAAGAAAGCAACCAATTAACCACCTAAAACTGGTCTGCAATACTACTAGTGCATGACCTTACTGAGATAGGCTACCTATTTTCACCTTCTGTAGGTTCCCAAAGGTTTGCATGAATGTAATTCTGAAGTTATGAGAATGGGATTTGAATAACAGTCAAATAAAAATGGATGCGATTGTAATTTGTTCTATTCTGCCCCATGTTGCAATGTCATTGGCTTGCAGTGAAATATAAGTCAGTATTTTTCCACAGGCTTTGAAGCAAAGATTCCACATCTTTTTCTAGTGGACACTGCTTTACTTTGTGCCACATATTTTTTGCTATCAAGTACACTTGTGGCAATTTGAAGAGAAGGTTAAGTACTTCACTTTTAAACTTGCTTTTTTGAAATTCCTAAAGATTTTATAAAGAGTAAGATAGGTTTGTGGTAGTTAGTTCTACTGCCTGTTGTGCATAGGCCTTAAAAGGATTAAATCTTCAGGACAATTGATGTGGCATTCTGTGAACACACTTCTTTTTTTTTTTT
>VXAY01002462.1:861258-896534 GCA_013399855.1 Oxyruncus cristatus | reverse complement strand
TAATTTTGGTGTTTTTTTTTGAACATATTTTTTTTTTTTTTTTTTTTTTTTGGTAACAAGTGTTTCAGGTCTCCATTGTTAATCTCATTCCCAAGTTCATTCTCCTCCTCCTCCTCCTTTTGTCTAAAATGTGACTGTTGAAGAGCGTTCACACTGAACTTTTGAATCCCAACACAAAATGATCTCATTTTTCTCCGTCCACTCTTAATTTTGGTCCATCTTCTGACTTGGTCTAAGTGAAATTTCAAAATTATCCATTTAATCTGAACTCAAGCAGCAAATGCTTGATCACTTTGGAGCATCATATAACTTCCTTTACAGTTCAGATGCCAGTCACATTTTACGACTTGGGGTATGCACCGGCTATATTTTTACTATAACTGCCAAAAATCTTCCCTAAGCAGCCTTGATGATATGTTTAAAAGCAGTGCACAGGTTTTCATGGTTCAGTAAAAAATTATGCTTCTGTCTCATCTACTTCGGAATAGAAGCCATGGCTAGTATGGGTGACTTATTGTCATTGCTGGAAAATAATCTCCAGTGTAAATGCACCCTGTCTGAAATACCTACAGTGCTGACAGTGAGCATGGAAATGTTATTTGAACACCTCAGATAACTAAATGTGAGTGTGAAAGCCAGGTATCTACTTTCAAAAGTTGTACCACTTAGTGATTGCTTACTCTTTTCATTCACTTCTGTGCCAGTAGCTTCTGAAGTACTTTTAGAACTGTGGCTGAATTGCTGTGGTTGATCCAAAAAGACTCTGAAAGCTCAAATCATAATGATCAATGCATTGCTCATGTTATAGTTGGGTGTCTGGATGTGTTTGATAAGCATGTATCCATTAATTTTTTCATTTTTTCGGGGCTATTAAAAAACCAAAACAAACAACAAACTCCAGCAATGCAAAACCAGCTTATCTGCTGGTACATTTTCGTTGCACAGCTTCATTCTCAGACGCATGTAGAAGTGTTTGGTGGCCTTTCTTGGTGAAGTTAGTATGGGATAAATAGTTGTAATACGAAAACTTTTTATGATTAAAAATACTGCTCCATTTTTTTTCCCTGAAATTCACACACACAGGAGGAAATGTAGAGTGTCTAATGAGTGTGGGGGTGTTATTGTTAAAGTGTAAAAAAAGTTTTTCTGTACTTTGCAAATCGGTGAAATGTTTGTGCCAATGTTTGCTGCTGCTTCTTAGGGACACAGCAGGTCAGGAGAGATTCAACAGCATTACCTCAGCTTATTACAGAAGTGCCAAGGGAATTATTTTGGTGTATGATATCACCAAGAAGGAAACATTTGATGATTTGCCAAAATGGATGAAAATGATTGATAAGGTATGCCTTAAGTATTTTCTTTTTCATGCTTTTTTTAAGAAGAATTTTTTTCCCTCAAAGAAATCTCTGTCAGACATTTTGCAGAGTTGATTTAGGATTTTTAAACTACTGCCAGTTGATTTTCACTGGATTCTTTTAGCCAGGATTTCACATTAATTTGGTTTTGTTGCAAAATGGTTGTCCGTTACCACTTCCTTGAACTAGAATTGACCCAGCTAGAAGTGTCAGTGGAAATCTGTAACATCAGTCATTTACCTGTGCAGTAAGGGGAGGGGCGTTATTTCCTGTCTGTGAAATGAGGTCATTATGTTCATTCTTAGATAAACTGGAACAGCTGGTTCTCAAGCCATGTTTTCAAGATGGAATTTAAAAATTGAAGTTGAAAATTTTTGAAATAATTTTTGGGAAGAACATTTACATATAAACTGATTCAGTGTGGTTCCCCAGTTCCTAGTAGAGGAATTGCCCTTTTTTGTATTGTGTTTGCGTTACAAAATCTTACGTTTCTAGGTTTAGTTAATTAAAAATGTTTTAATTACAGTATGCTTCAGAAGATGCAGAGCTTCTATTAGTTGGAAATAAACTGGACTGTGAAGTTGATCGAGAGATTACTCGACAGCAGGGAGAAAAGGTAAGGACAGGTCTAGAAGCAAAGCTGCTGTGGCACTGCTGCTGATGGTCCATGGCTGCTCTTGTTCAGACTGTTAATTGTAGGGAGCATATTGAGAGTGGTGATGATCTGACAAAATTCATATGGTATTAAATTCTATAGAATGTGCAGCTTATATGTGTTCCTGCAGGAGCAGTATGATCTAAAGGAAGAGTAAGCTGTAAGTAGGCTTACCCTATATAGTAGTGTAGGGGATACCCCTTTCTGGGCTCTGAAAGTGAAGACTTGACTCACAAATGGAGATACCTTTACTCAGGACATCTTTGTGAGCCTTCTTTCAGTACTGTTTTTGGACAGGCAACAGCCCTGCTTGATTACGTAGCTCACCTTTCTTTTCATATTTCTTTTGTTCTCTTGCAACTCCAAAAGTGTTAGAGAGTACAAGAGTGACAAGACTAGTCAAGATATCATTAGTGTGATACTCATAGCACCATCTTGATCGGGACAATATCAGTGTGGGCATCCACAAACACGTGGAAGTGAAGTGTCAGATCAGAGAGTCAAGGCTAATTCTTACATCTGTACTTCCCTTTTCTGCATTTTGAATAATAAGGTTAAGATGAACTCTTCTGAAAAGTTCTTGCTTTTTGGCAATCTGCAGCAATCTTGTGTCAACTGAATACATGAATTTCTCATATATAAATCTGGAAAAATGCACTTTCCCAATAAACCCATTTTGAGCAAAAATTATCTGTATGTTGCAATATGTGCTGTACCATGCAAATTCAGGATTATTATTTGAATGAGATTTTAGTCACAGATTTGGGGAAAGTTGTGTGTTTGGATTGTTTCTTAAGGTTTTATGGGGAGGGTAGGTGTATTTGCTGTTTGTTGCAGTTTGTGCATATCTTCATGGAGTTATTTTATTTTCTCTTCCCATCAGTTTGCACAGCAAATAACTGGGATGCGGTTCTGTGAAGCAAGTGCCAAGGATAATTTTAATGTGGATGAAATATTTCTAAAACTTGTTGATGACATTCTGAAAAAGGTAAAATACTCAGGTGGTAGTTTCTCTGACCACATAAATGGTCAGTGTTTCAATAATGACTGCACATACTTGGGAGGATGTGGAGGGCAAGTACAGACTGTCACATGAAATTTTTGGATAACATGTAGTGGGCATGGTGTAGTTCACAGACTGCTGACCACTGTATTTCACTAATAAGATCCAAAAGATCCTTAAATTGAGGCTTTGGCTGACAGTGAACTCTTGAAATGAGTTCTCTGTGCTGAGTTCTATGCGGATAACTGTTACAGGTGATTTTTCTTTTCTTTAAGATGCCACTGGATGTTATAAGAAATGAGTTGTCCAACAGTATCCTGTCCCTGCAGCCAGAGCCAGAAATCCCACCAGAACTGCCTCCTCCAAGGCCACATGTCCGTTGCTGTTGACTTGTTACTTCCTACAGAGTGAAAAATAGGAGCGGGAGGGTAAAGAAAGTATCTATACTACTCTGCACTACAATCATTTGGCAGTTTCTCGTTGCACTTTGTTATTCAAGTCAGAGCTACACACTAACTTGTAAATATGCAAATATGCAATCCTATGTAGGATTCAACTATAACATTATTACCCCTCTCCCTCACAATGATGTTCTGTTCATTGCCCCAGTGTTATAAATACTGTACAGTCGTTGGGGGTTTGCCACACATCCAGCTGAGGAGAAGGAGAAATTAAATCTATACCTATTCTTGACATAAATGTTGTAATAGTTCTTTGTTATTATAAACAGGCAGGCAGAAGCTCTTCTGGTATGAAGATAAGTATATGGTGCTTTGCTAACTATTTTAAAGACAAATTTTTTAAAAACAGAGGACTTTATGTACAAAGCTTCCATAATCGGCGTTACGTTTCCTTTTAATGTAGTGAAAACATTTTTTGGCTGTAGCATCCTCTGCTGACTGGATTTATTGAAAAGCTAAGTTTAATTTTTGGCAGTCTTCTATTTATTTTGTTTAATGCTGCACCCTTTTTTGTGTACCAAGACATCACATCTGGTGCAGATCTAAGATTGCACTTTGAAATAGCATATATAATTTTCTGCATAAACATAAACTTGGGTTACAAGAATCACTAAGTTTCAATAGAAGAATGGATATATATTCAAGCTCTAAAAGAAGGTATAAAAAGCAATGCTGCTGTCCTAGACAAATTCTTAAAAAAAAAAAAAAAATTAAGATGTTACTTTTCCTGTGTTAAGGAATATATATGTGTATTTTTGTCTGGACATCTGTAGGGTTGGGGGGAAGGGAACCTAAGGTAAAATTATTTTCTTTCCTAATGGTGGAAATTATTCCCATCAAGCAAATATTGTGTTAGGATTTTGTCTGATAATTAACTTGTGAATTATATCTTTGGTATATCTTTTAATAAATGCACTGTTTAGTTTAGCTGTGGTAAATCAGTAGATACATATTTGAATAACTTGGTGTGTCCTGAATGTTGTGGTATTGAAAAACATTGTGGTCTTTCTAAACTAATGAAGTGCAAATAAAATTTTGTATTTATGAATGACAGTGGAACTGCACCTGTTATTAGAATGGCAAGTATCAAGTGATGGGTAAAAGGTAGAATCTGGAATATGGAACAACACTTGTTTTAGTTTTGTGATGGTTTAATTTTCTGTTTGACAGTTCCTTTAGGTGTAGTGAGAAGAGCAGCAGACGTTAGTTGTTCACCTTGATCACTGCTCTGTTGGGAGAGCAGCTGATGACCTAGCCAGCTCATATCTTCAAATAGCATGTGACTGCCTGTCATGCTGTCTTAGCAGGTGGTCGCCAGACTATTAATTACACAGGCAACACAAGTATGAACCAGTCTTTTTTACACTACAGCTTCTCTGCTTCACATTCTCTGGTGCTGGAACACATTTTGTCACTTTTGCCACTCTTCTAGCCAGAACACTGGCACTGAACAGTAAGGCATACCACTGACTTAAACAGTTTCTCTCTGTTTTATGGGAGAAAAAAATACAATGAACTGTTAACATTTAAAAAAAAAAAAAAACACACCAAAAAAAGAACCCTTATTTCACTGAGTAAGCTTGACAGTCTGAATACAATACCATGCAGGTCTTAAGCACACATTGATTTCTACTGACAAATTAAGGAAAGCATGGTTGATATTTGTGTCTTCTGCCACCTTGTGCCTAAACAGTTTGCTTTTTTACATAGTAAACTTACAGTTTGCTATCATATTGGCAAGGTAAAATAAATTTCTAAAGCACTTCTACGAGTTCTGATGATACTGTGGGAAATAGCAAGGAAGGGAATCTTATGGAAAATGGATTTTAACTTGACAACGATTTTATTTTAGCTGATTTGTTTTTATTTGTACTTAGAAACTTGTGATTTTTTTTCCTGCAGTTTTTGAATTTAATAAAAATTGAGACATTTGACTTAGATAAACTTTCTTTTTGTAGTTCTGTGCTGTTTGTATATAGGCAGATTGGAATCTCAGTCTCTTGTACCAAAAATTAAAAACTATTGCATTTGAGAAGGACATACTTTTGTGAGTGTTTGAATGTATTTGATCATTCATTGGAAATCATAAAAATTTCAGGAAACCTGTTTGCTTTGCATCCATTATACTATGAAGAGGGTTTTGGCTCTTGATTTTATCTCTGCAGATTTTATGTGAGTCAAAACATTTATGTCCTTGCTCCACCTAGCAGACGTTTGTGGTGTGATGCAGAAAGAGGGGTGGGAAAAGAAAGTTGTTCGTGCTGCTCCCTTGCCTCATACAGAAGTTCAGCAGTCAGCCCAACCTTTGTTGACATCTAATGATGGACTGTTTGAATGGTCTGCAAAACCACTGAGAGGGATCACAGGATGGAAAGAAAAAGGGAAGGTGAGCACTAGCTGCAGCTCTAAGTCTGTTCTAACCTGTGTTAGCATATCACTGTTCTTTAGAAGCCCTGGTTAAGTGGGTCCCATTCCCACTCTTCGGGGAGTGTGTGGGATTGTTTCCTTCTAATACATACTTTACCACTAAATGCATCAGATGCTGCTGAGGTCCTCTAGTCCCTGGCAGTTTCTTCATGATGGAAAAAATACACGGGAGTGTCTTTTTGTAAGCAGAAATCACAGGAGTGTCAGAAACAGGATAGTAACATCTGCTCCAAAGTAGTGGTGGTTTCTTGACTTTCTTGAATCACAGAAATAATGAAATATTGAAAAAATGTTAGATAGATCGTGGCCATGGAATGGTCGTTTGCTGCTGATTTCAGTGTATTTAGGATTTAATCCAGTAAATTCTGGGAATTGTATTATGTCCGGTGAGCACTGTGTCTTGTACCAAAACCAAAGTTTGTATCTCTCAAGAGACTGAAATAATATTTGATTGTGTCCCTAAACTTTTAGACCTGGACTATAGTGGGCATTCAACAGTGGGTGGAGTTAACAGATCATTTCTTCAGAAGTGAACAACAGAACCATAGGAACTCTGGGAATTTCTCTTTTGTCTACTGATCAGAGTATGGGAAAAAATGAAAACCACTGGCTTATCTGGATGTCTCAAATGATGCACTGCAGCTGTGTGTGCTAGAGGAATAGTGACAGTCACACTTTCCTTTCAGTAGATGTTCTGCTCCTTCAGAGCAGATACGCAACTAATGTCAACATTTGGTACTTCTGATAAAGGAAGACCAGAAGAAGGTGAAAAAAAAGGATTGGAAGTTAAAATACCAAATCTAAACCTCCCCTGGTTTAGACTGAGGCCATCTCCTCATGTTCTGTTACTTGGGAAAAGAGGGTGACTCCCACCTGGCTACAACCTCCTTTCAGGTAGTTGTAGCAAGCGATAAGGTCCCTGCTGAGCCTCCTCTTCTCCAGGTGAAAAACCCGGGGTCCCTCAGCCACTCCACATAAGACCTGTGCTGCATCCCCTTCACCAGCTCCGTTACCCTTTTCTGGACACGCTCCAGCACCTCAATATCTTTCTTGATGTGAAACTGAGCACAGGGTTCAAGGTGCGGCCTCACCAGTGCAGACTACACAGGCACAATCACTGTCCTGGTCCTGCTGGCCACAGTGTTCCTGATACAGGCCAGGATGCCTCTGGCCTTCTTGGCCACCTGGGCACACTGACAGCTGCTGTCAACCAGCACATCGAGGTCCTTTTCCACTGAGCAGCTTTCCAACCACTCTTCCCCAAGCCTGTAGCATGGCATGGGCTTGCTGTGACCGGAGTTCAGGACTGGCATTTTGCCTTTTTGAATCTCATGCCATCGGCCTCAGCCCATCAATCCAGTGTGTCCAGATCCTTCTGCAGAGCTTTCCTGCCCTCCAGCAGGTCAGCACTCCTGTCCACTGACTGAGGATGCACTAAATTCCCTCATCCAGATCATCAGTGAAGACTGGCCCCAACACTGAGCCTTGGAGAACCCCATTAGCTGTATGCAGCACCATTCACCACCACGCTGGGCCCAGCCATCCAGCCGGTTCTTAACCCAGTGAAGAGTGCACCTGTCCAAGCCATGAGCAGCCAGTTTCACCAGGAGAATGCTGTGGGAAACAGTGCAAAGGCTTTGCTGAAGTCCAGCTATACAACATCCAGAGCCTATCCCTCATCCACTGGGCATGTCATCTTGTCATGGGAGGAGATTGGGTTAGTCAAGCAGGACCTGCCTTTCATACACTTAACGCTGGCTGTCTTACAGTCTAGTGCTATTGTTTTTCTAAATGGGGCTGTTCTGCTAGCTGTCAGGGCTGGCATCAGCTCTGGCATCCTTTTGTTCCATGCCATTATCTTCTACATGTCAAAAGCTCACTAGTTTGGCAGATTTATAGCGGGTACATTTCTGAGGTGGGAAGGAAAGCAAGGTACATAGGAAAAGGGGAACAGAGCTACCAAGCTAGTAAAGAACATGAACAAAAACTTTTTGTTTAGACAAGGAATGGGAAATGCAGTCTGTTTCCATCTTGGTCTCTTTCCTATATTGGGAGTTCATTCTCATGAGTTCACCTCTGCAGTCTGTGAAAGACAAAAAGGAACTGCACCACCCAGCATGAATTCAATCTCCCTTCTTGCATTGGCAAGTTTTTCATTCAGTGGAAACAGTAGCTTTGCTGAAGCAAAGAATACTCTCCCTGGAATGGAAACAGCTCTTTGCTGTCCTGATGGCAGGTATAGTCATACTTTGGGGAGAAAAGGCACAAATACTTGGACTGTATCTTTCAAATTACTGCCATTGTTTATGCAGGTTCTTGATTGTGCTGATAGCAACTCTTCCTTTTAAAACAGTTTAAATGAGTCAGTTGGAGATAGTCCTTAACATTTTTTATTTCTTGTTGAAAGAAAAAAAAAAACCTGTAGTTTTTAAAGAGTTGAATTTGCTCTGTCCTAAGTAGTTGTCAGAATGGCTGCATTAAACATAGTGTTTGTTCACCTTTCTCTTCCTTCTGGCTTCATGGAACATTTCAAACGGTCAAATTCGAGGGTGAAATAAATATGTTCACACTAAATAATGAAAAGCTGAGGTGTCAGAGTTCATATTAGGGTGAAAGAGGTTTCGAGCACTCTGAGGTTTTCTGGTATGGCTTGAAATTCCTGCCGGGGCAGCGCACTGATGGAGACTGTCCATTAGGGGTCAGTGAAGCTCCACTAGTGGAGGTGTTCCCTACCCTGTCGGATGAAGGGAACCCTTTTCACTGGTTCTTACTGAGTAAATGTCTCTTTCGTCAAAACTTCTGCTTTTTCCAAGGCAGCAGCTTAAAGTATAATAGTGATGTATGGCTGTGGGTACTAAACATATTGCCAAAGAAATGCACAAGTGTGTTGTTTCAGTACAAGAAGGAAGTACTGGAGGATTAAAAAGACACTTTTCTTTATGCAAAGTTGTGTTTGCTTAAGTGTCTTTTCTTACAGAAAGGATATTTTTAGCTAACTTCCAGTGATCTGCATGCTAGTGCAATCTGTTGTACTTCTTGAGGATCCCCTTCAATATCTTGTTCAAAGTATCCAGATGGGCCTTCTTAATTTCCTAGTAAATGAATCAAAATGTACCCCAAAAAAATCAGTGTGATTTCTTACTTTTACTTCTATGAATACTCATATCTTTTTTCATTCTTTTTTTATGGACAGTTTTAGAATTGTCCATAAAATCTGTTCTTTGTACTATTATGTGATTAAGTGGTCTTGAGTGAAATTATTTTTCCTTCCAACTCTGGCCAAAATATAGGTAAACTGTCTCTGGTGAAGAGTGCTTTTCCTTAAAACTTAAGGTAAACTTTATATGTTAATACTAAGTACTTCAGAAGTCTGATTCTATACATTATTCTTTGAAGATACTGTTCTATCACGGAGGATTATAGGGTCAATCCCATTTAACCAAAATTTTATGTCAGTCTGGCTAAGTGCCAGCCGTTGCAAAAGAATCCAGCTTCCTCTAGATCCTAACAGATAGTTATGGAATTTTATATTTTAGTTATAAGTTTGAATTTTTATTTCCTGAAGATGATTTTGGCTCTTAGAAAGTAGGAATCCTGTTTGGTGTTGACTGGGATTTTTGTTGTCATGAGGGAATTAAGATGCTTTTTTAAATTGAAATTGTTATGTTTTTCTCTAACCCAAATTCCTTATCATGTTCTCTAAAGCCTTCTCATGTGGCATTAAAGATTGTAAAATCTACCATATGTGTCCCAGTGTGTTAGTACTCACGGTTCTACAGAGACCTCCCCTATCTGGCGTAAAATTTTGGGTCCCTAAAAACTGGCTGGTACTGAAGAAAGCAATCAGGCACTTTTCTCAGGCACGGTGATGCAGATTGACAGTAGCAATGTAAACACAGGCTTTGTGGAATTGTCCAAGCTTGCCTGAAAAGAGGGAAGCAAGGCAGTAGGACAGCCAAAATGTGTTACCTGCCAAATTATGAAATTACTTTATGATACAGGTTTCTGACTGCAGTCCTTCTTGCAGGTTACTGTAGCTGCCCCTAATGGAGTCTTAGGGGCATATCAGGAGGGGGACAAAATGCAAAGAGCTCTCATAACCACTGAGAGTAAGAGCAGACCAGAACATCCATGTGCAGCCAGTGATGACCTCTGCATAAGGACATTGCTTTCCTTGCTCCAATGCAGTTTTGATTTTTAAGAACAGAGAAATGGAAGGGGCGGCTCAAGCCTCATTAACTTAATCCCCTGTGTTGCAGACAAATATAAAATGGAGGCTTTTTTCCCACTGCAATCCTCAAATAAGCAAGGACCTAAAGAAAATAAACTTTGGCCCCTGCTGGGCAGGAAATCCTGATGGTAAACTTCTGCTGTCCCTGAGCTAATGAATCATAATGGCACAATGGATTTTTCTTCCAAGATTTGGTCCGATTGCTTGCATTTTTTTAGACCCATGTAGTTTATTGATATCTTCAATATACTGTAGCAAGTGCTACAGCATAACAATACGTTATGGGAAAAAGAGCTTCTCTTTATTTTGAATTTATTATCTGCTAATTTGTTTCACCCCCCAGCATTCTCTTACCAGAAGAAACAGATGAACAATTGTTTCCTTTTTACCATTTCTATGGTAAAATAACTTCCCATAACTTTAAGATCTTTTATCAAATATTTCCATCAGTCATATCCTTCACAGTCTTGGCAAGCCCTGTTATCTTCAGTTCTTCCTGTTATTGGATCCATTTCATAACTTTAAACATCCTTACAGCCCTTGTCTGTACATATTTTCTTTTACCATCTCCTTTCAAGAAGGCTGGCTTTGCATTCAAAAATGGGTTTTCAGCATCGCTTTACACAATAGCTTTTTATAATTTAATCAGCAATTTTACCAGAAGAGGACTTTTGTCCCATGGCATCTTAGTATCTCTAAGAACCTTCAGTGAGGGATGTGGTTGAATGGCTTTTATAAATCTAGGTAAATTAGATGAAGTGGATCTCCCTTTTCATGCAGTCTGTGATGGCTGGATATTAAAGATATTCTTCCATGACATTTTTCTGCATGTCTTATATTATTTGATTACAGTATCTACCAACTATCCCGAATTGATGTCACTCCGATGTCCCTTAGAGAACTCTCTTCTGTGGAATGTGTGTGGGAGGACTGACAAGATGGGTGGGTTTTGCAATAGTCACCGCTCTAAGGAAAGCGCAGGCAGGTTGCACTGTTTCTGTCATCTTAAGAACAGACTGAAAGTAGTTTAAAAGCAGTGAATATCCTCACATTGACACATTTAGAAGTTTAAGCTTGGTTACATTTAACTTCCACTACTGATGGTGTTCTGGATACAAATCTGCACTCAAATAACTCTCCTTTGCAAGTTTTTGTGAACTCTGTGCATCCAGACAGGGATTACTCAAAATGGTGACAAAATACATCTTAATTGAAATCAGTTTGTTTTTCTCAAAATCTCGTTATAAGCAAAAATGGTGACAAGCCTTACTTGAGAAGCCAAGAATTTGTTGTTCATCTAACTGACATTTTAGTAGACTTAAGTAAAATGCAATAAACAGTTTCTTCAATTAGTCCAATTACTAAATTTCACAGTCCCAATTATCTTAGTAAATTAATACTTCTCACTGTATTAAAAAAAAATCTATTTAAATTGTTGTAGAGAAAAGCACATAAGCACACACATACACACACTGAGTGGAGTATGATGTTGATGACTGGGTTTCTTCCTCTTTGCCAAGAGGAATTCGATGTGGGCAACTTCTTCCTCACTCTAGGTTCCACTTGGGGCTATTTTCATGTTTGCTGACGCTTTATTAGACCTTGTTCTTTCTTCGCTGGTCTGCAAGTACATTACATCTGCATTTATGGTATACGGTGCATTTTACATGTTTGGATAATGCCTTTTGCTCTCTTTTACTCCTAACTCTGCTTTTGCCCAGCTCCAAGTTGTGAGTATCTTTAATTTACTGTTGGTGAGTACTTGCATCCCTAGTGTTATCCCAAGCCCCCTCTTATCAGTCCAGGACTGATTTGTCTAGACCACATCCAGTGTTCCCACTTAGAAGTCATTTGCTGTCATACCTTGCCATTGTTCCTATATATTAACACTGGTTGCTGTATGTTTCAGTCCCAAATACATCTTTCTGCATAGAATAGCCAACTGCCACCACTGTAAAACTATTGCATCACATGATTAAAATATGCAAAATTACACAGAATGGGTAGTATGTGTCTGATCACTGGGAAAAAAAATGTTGTTACATCTAACCAAGCTAAACCAAGGTTTCCAGTCAGGCTGAGACAAGTTTAGCCAAGGAGAACCAGATAACTAGTCAAACGTCAGATTAAAGAGACATCACTTACAACAGAAAGATTATCAAAATAACATATTGTTTTCTACAGGTAGCTGTAGATCCTCTGTAGGTGCATTCTCGCAAGGCACCACCAAATTAAAACAGGAGAAAGTTGTGTATGCTTATGCATGGATGCTGTGTCAATCACAAGTGATGTGATCCAAAATGAGCAGCACTGTCAAACTGCATTGGTGCTGGTCATTGCTAGGGCAGGGATTGCTCTGGCCTTGCTCTGGTTTGGCCTCAGGCAGTGACTGCCGATAGGAGCTGGAATTTGTTACCCACACTCCTGAAGAACAGCTTCTGGTTTAGACTCTTCTAGTAGGAGTCCTCGTCATAAAACATGAAGTTCTATGATGTGAAGCAAAGTGCAGCAAGAGGGGATGATTCTGATCTGAATTAAAATACTAACATAAGTGTGCCTGGTATGAGTTCAGAACTCGTGTTCAAGCTTTTAAGTGGCGTTTTTTACTTACTGGAGCATCTTCAAGTAGCAAAGAAAGTAAGAAATTAGCACTGGAACCAGGGAACTAGACAAAACAAGTGAAATGTGAGAGGAATATGAGATTTCATGATAAATGCACTTAGCCAGCTAGTGAGAGATGTCTGCAAGGGCCATGATGAGATATTAAATGTAGCTGCAAGAGACCAGGGTCATCTACGCTTAGATCAAGCTGAAAAATGCAAAAGCACTGTCCACAAGCCTGGAGAAGCATATGCTTATGATTCAATGGGAGATAAAAAATGGAAAGTAACAATTTTGAAAGACAAGTATACTTCAAACTGAATCTCATTTTGTTAGATCCAGTCCTTATTTGTAATGTCTTGATTTCTTTTTTGACAGCTGGGGCAAGGAACACTAGGCTATGTAAAATGCCAGCTAGCATCTTGAATTACAAAAGGCAGGGAGAAAAACAAGATCTGATTCTGCGGTGAAACCATCCGCTCAGAAAATGCTTTTCAATGCAAAAGTAATAACTGCACGCTATTAACTGTAACCAGAAACCTGAGCTAATATAATGTTGTGTTTATTCCCGCTGAGTGGGTTCCTGTGAGTCTGATCTTTTGCATCTCCTTAATCCCTGCACATGCTACTTTATGTATTTTCCTTTCTAACACTCTAGCTTTACTACCTGCTGTCTGTGTGCCACATGCAATTTTGGTGAGCATGCAGGATTAGCTTTTTAGCAGTAGCTAGCACTGGCTGGCATTTGCATGCTACCCACATTCAATTCAATTACTGACTGTGCACAGGGCAGTAATTGCAGTTTCAGGAAGCTAAGGTTAATGAGTAAATTGAGTTTTATGTTTTCCTTGGTCATAAGATACTGATGAATAAAATGTATTTGTATAGGAGATATTTAAATTGTGGCAGTTGTGCTAGACTGTACTAGCAGCTCATAAAGAAAGTTCAGGTGTCTGCTGAGATTGAAAATGTCATTGATAATGAAACCCAAAGGAGAATGGAAGAGTGCTATTCTGTCCAGTTCCACTTCTCTTTTCCTACCAAATGGACACAGCATTCAATTTGGTCAGTGAGAAAAAGAGAACCTCAGTTTCTCTGCAATAAGACCAACTTTCGCTATGCATTGCACAACTCTAACTAACTGTCATTAGTAAACATTAGTGTTTGAGAGACAAAAACAAAACAAACAAAAAACCCAAAACCAAACCAAACCAAACCAAAAAAAAAAAAAAGAGGGGTTTGTCTGATGTAGGGGTTTAAATGAAAATTAGACATTTGCCTCCAGGTACCTGTCCGTCTCTGGATAGGTCAGAAAGCATTACATTAGTTATCAGCTTGATCAACAGGCATCATGCTTGATTAATTGAATCAGTCATCCAGTTCTAGTCAGCTACCATATAGAAACTGAATTCCCATCAAACCAATATGGGCCTTTTTTGTATGCTTCAGTTTTTTGAAAAACTTTAGGAAGTCAGTGGTTTCAGAGAAAGTCTTACTTGTCCCAGCTCTGCCATGAGAGGAGGGGGTTATGTTGTAGTAATGGCTTTCTGAGCTCGTGTGCTTTTTAAGGTCCACATCTTCCTATTATAGCAAAACATAAGGGTAATTAAAACTAATAAGAGGGAGAACGGAAATGTAAGTAGGAATGTGGGACAGTCAAAACCTCATACCTCAAATGCTGCACACCAGGCAGTAATTCAGCTGAGGGTCAGATCTACCTTGCGTCTCTTGGGGCATTCAGTGCCTCATGCTTTCTGTCTCTCTTTACATCTCCTCCGTCCCCTGTGAGGGGCTTCAGTGAAGATAGACCTCAGGGAGCTGGACCTGTTTCCTTCCTCCTCTGGCACACTGCAAGTGCAGCGCATCTGGTCAGCCTCATCTTTGATCTCCCTTAAAAGCTCTTCATTAGAAAGTGTGTCTCAGCCATGGCTAGCACCGTGACCTCTCCCCTGAGTGCATAACCCATTGTGTTCCCTTCTTGCTCATTTAACCCTGTACAAGGGTGTGTTAAGGCGGGCTTGGAAGCTCAGTAACCACTTATCTGGGCTTTAACTGCTCGGCCCACTTGGCCACTGCTACTTTAGGGAAGAGAATTAGAGGAGCATTCGAGGAGAAAACAAAGAGAGAATGGATAATGGATGGGTGTATGTCACAAGCAGATTGAATTTAGATGAGAGTGAAAGGGGAGAATTTAGATGAGAGAGCAAAGGAAGAAGACATGAGACTAATCAAACAAATACTAATGGGGTACTAGGAAGGGTAATCGTGCTGCTTAGTATTAAACCTGTATTGTCAGCCTGTCAGAATTAGTGGTGGAGATGCCTACCTTGTCAGCACTAGCTGAGCTGAGCTCCTGGTGTGCCCAAAGGAACCATCAAAGAGCCTCTTGCCAGTCAGAAGGGGGGCAGCTGGGCACTGTACAAGCTGCACACCAGTGCTCCTCTGGCAACCCTAGAAAGCAAGCAGGGCTCAGATACTTGGGTTAGGATCCAAGGAGCTGTCACATAAAAGTCTCATGCACATTTCATACCTACGGGATGGGACTGCCAGGAGCCTCCAGAGCACTATTGCAGTGGGAGCAGAACAATTAGAGGGAGTGGGATGGAAGGGAGGGAGGGAGCGGGGGGGAGGAAGGAAGGAAGGGAGGAAGGAAGGAAGGAAGGAAGGAAGGAAGGAAGGAAGGAAGGAAGGAAGGAAGGAAGCAGACAGGCTGAAATGGAAGAGAGATACTGAAACAAATGTTGATAGTATTAGAAAGCCAACAAAATCATCAGTGTATGCGTGAAAGCATCTTTCAACTAGAGTCTGCCTGTATGTAAGGTTACTTCTGTGGTGGCACAGAAAACTAGTCCTCAGCTTTTGTTGAAATTATGTCAATTACACCAGTAAAACCTCTTTTCCTAGTATTGCAATATTTGACATGACATTCCATGTGATAAGCAAGACAGTAGAACCAAAAGGAGATGCATTAATGTAGGTAAGTATTTTCTACATTGGTGTCCTGGTTTCAACTGGGATAAAGTTAATTTTCTTTCTAGTAGCTGGTACAGTGCTGTGTTTTGAATTTAGTATGAAAGTAACATGGATGACACACTGATATTTTCAATTGTTGCTGAGCAAGTAACAATTGAGTAAGTCAATGGAGTAAGTCGAGGACTTTTCATCATGCCCTGCCAGTGAGAAGGCTGGAGAGGCACAAGAAGTTGGGAGGGGACGCCTCCAGGACAGCTGACCCCAGCTGACCCAAGGGATGTCCCATGCCATATGGCATTGTGCTCAATATATAAACTGGGTGGGGAAGCTGGCTACTTGGGAGCTGGCTTGGGTACCTGTCAGTTGATGGTGAGCTATTGCATTGTGCAACGCTTGATTTGTATATTCTTATTCTTTTATTATTACTATTATTTACTTACTTTTCTGTTCCATCAAACTGTCTTTATCCGAACCCATGGATTTGAATCTTCCTATTCTCTCTGCTGTCGCCCTGGCAGGGGGACAGTGACTGAGAGGCTGTGTGGTGCTTAGTTGCCAGCTGGGGTTAAACCACGACAATTGGATGAACCTACTTAAAGGCCATTACATTATACTTTCTTGTTCCTCCCCTGTGGATGGCCAAGCACCTAAGCATATGTCAAGTAGTTTGAAAATGTTGCTGGCATTCAGAAGGGTGGTGTCTTTGACCACTCACCTCTGGTAGAGCTGTAATTAGGCAATTCCTCAAGTTCTGAACTGGACTCATGAGAGCATTTTCTCCCATCTATTTATAGTTTATGCTAATGCAACATAACAAAGGTATCTCTTGGCATTTCTTTGCCTTCATAAACTTTTTTTTTTCAAAAATTTCCACACAATCTTACCTATATTCCACAGTCCTTCTGGTTAGATCAGGGTGATCTCTCATAATGACTAATAATTATTTTCTAATAATCCTAGTATTTCCATAACCAAGATGGATGTTTCTAAGGGAATGACTACATGTGTGCTTGCAGCTGTGTTCAAAACATAGTACAGCCAAAGACTGTCATGAGTTTATGTTACACACCCAAAATTCAGTTCCAAAAAGTGTTGGGGCTGCATTTTAAGACCTCGTTTTAGTTCCTAGGCCTCTTCATGCAAATAAAAATTCTTGATGTTGCAGGATTAGACAATGGCAAAACTCAGCGGGAAGATGATTTTTTCTCCCACTGAAACTGTGGGTGGAGGTCTGTGTTTGCATCCTTACTCTCTAACTATTCTCTGTTCCTGGCCAAAGCAGAAATGATTGGGATTGTGATCCTGAGCCTACTTAAGTAGCCATTTAATAAATATTCTGGTTTGCTCATTATAGACATGAGTTTCAGATATGAGATTCAGGTGTCTCCATAGCTCTTTCCTAGGCTCTACATGATTATATTAGCTTGTGGCTCTAGTCCTGAAAAGAGTGTAATTTCATCCTCATATTTCCAAAGATTGATCTCATTAACAATAAGAGGTCACATTACATTGCTAAAAAAAAATAGTAACATACATCTGAAATTCCCACCCATGTGAGCAGTGGAAAAATGAACAGGAGTGGGAAGGAGTCATCTCATCATATACTTAACTCATCTAAGTCTGGATGCTTAAATTAGGTTCCTCCACCAAATGAAATCAGGATGAGTTATCTCTTTCACTGTTAGGAAAGCCAAGAGAGATTAGGCTCCTAATTTATTTATCTAAATATTTGATTGTATTTGATTATGTATCAAATACCTTAAAAAGGTGCTCTGAATATCTCGCCTTCTCCCCAACCTCTCAGCTTCTTAAGCTATTAACTTACTGATCCTGATGAACTTGCAGAAGTACTCCAGAATGACTTCTCTTGGGCTCGAGACCAATGGGAAACAACAAAGAAACTTGAAGAAAGCCGAGGTGGAAAAGTTTTCAGAAGATAAATTCCAGAGCTGAAGAGGAGGAGCAGCAGATATGCGTCACAGCCACAACAGTAGCTGCTGCTCTCAGCCCACATGAACTGTGAGAGCCTAATGAGCAAAAGTGGCCATTCACTTCATAAATACTTGGGCTGAAGGACTGAAGAAGGTCGTGTTTTGAAGAACTGACTACAAACAATTGATCGTGATGGGGGTAACAAGGTATTTCCAGGTGGCAAAAGTGTGAGTCCAGCAGAGCAAGGTTGGCAGGAGCTGTCATGGGAAGGGCCACCAAGCCTATGGCCCTCACAAGCTGATGGCCAGCATGCCTTGTGGAGCCGTAAGGGCTCCACTGCTGTGATAGCCTTCCTGCCATTGGCTTCAGCAGCCTGAATGTTGCAGGAACCTTTAATCTGAATCTAGCTAGATGAAAGCTGCTACATGTATAACTAGCAAACTTTGATTACAGTGTAGTTGTCTTCAAAAATAGATGATGCTGGGAAGCAAGGTCAAGACGTGATTAAATGAATTAGAGGCTTTCCTAAAAGTGCTGAGAAAAACAAGAACACAAACTGAAAAAGCTATTGATTCTTCCATTTTAATCCTGATGACCAGCTACATCAAACTGATCTGCTGGGAGCCATCACAGATAAATCCACAATAAAGAAAACACTGTGTGGACCGGCAACAGACACAACAGAAACCTTCCCAGAGGAAAGAAGAGGTAAGGAATGTAGAACTGCCCTTGTCACTTCTCCTTTGGCAAATGACTAGCTCTCAAAAGCCCTAATTAAGTTTCCATCTTTAAAATGTGATTTCCATTTGCTCCCTAAGGTTTAAAAATAGTGAAAAATTTCAGCAATTGATGACACTCTCAGTTGTACTAAATTAGAGCGTAGAGGAATTAGAAATTGCTGCTGTTGGTGTCACGTAGTAATGGTCTCTCCTTTTCTTCTTGTCCCTGCACCAGGTTGCTGTTCCCCACCACCACATTCCTGTGCAGCAGCCACATACCGGAGAGGCAAATCACCTGCCAGTGGTGCTCAGTGGTCAGAGTAAGTTTTCTGTCACTTTTGGATTCGTGTAGCCTTTGAAGCCCTTCGCTCAGGTTTACCCTCAGGTCTGTGCCTCCAATCTTTCCTCACATAAACAGTCTTGTGAAAGAGGGAACAATTTTGCCTTTATAAATGTTTTCGACCACAGCTTAACTTAACTGACTGCAGTGGAAGTTCTGTAGATTTGCACTGCTGTGAGCTAAACCAGGCTTGGGGGATCCATGTGTGTGGGTTATAGACTCCTTAATTGCCTGTGGGCAGCATTGTCCTCTGACTCAGAAATATCTTTACCTTGGGAAAAAATAATGTACCCCCCCAAAATTCTTGTCCTTCTCCGTTCACAGACATGATCTCTTTAACATTGCCCTGCATTTGTCATAACACAATTTATTGGACAAATGGCAAAAAAGGCTGTTAGTTGTTTCCACTGAAATCTGTGAGTGATAAACACATCTGTTATACTCCTGTACACTAACTGGACACATTTTTGATTAAATAATCCCCTAACTCAAAAGCATCTCACCTGCTCTCAATATGACAGCAATAAAAACGTGGCTGTGTGCTGTGTTTCTGGCATAGTTTCAGCTCTTCTACATTACTTAAATCGTGAGCATATATTCCCGTTAGCTTGGGCTTCAGGCTTTAAAAGCTCAATGTGAGTAATGAAGGGAAAGCAATCTGATTAGCTGGTGGAGCTGACTAAAAGGCACCTTCATTACAAAGGAGCTTAAAAAAAGGAATAAAACTATATAAAATGGATTAAAGGTATAATAATGATGATAGTATCAAACAGCATAACAAAGAAAAATGTCTGCATTCAGCTGAAATTAATATTTAATAGGTGGTACAGGCATGTCCATGGCTTTATATTCTTCTGTTTTAATGATCTTAACCACAGCTTGAGGTCCTTTGTCTTGTCCCCTTCTACTGACATCAGCTGGAAGAGACAGAGATTAAAACAAGGGTAATTTCCCCATGGTCGTTGCTTGGCACTATTTCTGCTTTGCTCAGCCATGAACTGAAGTTTAAAGGATGAAGTGCTGTCACTCAGACTGATTCTTCCCTCCAACCTATCTTGCCAGGGTTAACCACTCAACCAGTCACCAAGGAAACGCGTGGCTCCTTTGCCCATCTTACAGCAACCCCACAGCCTCATGTTGGGAACGTCACCATAATCTCATTAGGAGGTTGAATTTGCCATTGAAGCTTGAATTCCCCTAACAGGAGGGGAGTGGACTAATGCAATTAAGCAAATTAGCGTTTTGAGCCACTGCATGGTATCTGTCCAATACCATGAGCAAAGAGTAGGTTGTTTTCTTCCTTTCTTAAAAAAAAAAAAAAGAAGAAAACAAACAACAAAATCAATACTCCAGTCCTCTCTCCACGTTTTATGTTCAGGGAAATAATGTAGTCCCCTCTCATGTCTAAAGGTCTTTACAAATGGGAAGATAATTATTCACTTGACCAAAAACCTGAATTGTTTCCCTTTATTTTTCCAAGTGCTCCCATCCCAGTGGTTCTGATTATTTCTATCAGTGTAATGTTTATGCTTCTAAAGGTAGAGCAGATAAACCCAAAACATTTTGTTCTTCTCTTATGGTATGTGACAGTGGTTACCAGATCAGAACAAAACTCCTGTTGATTTCAAATCTATTCTGATATGAAATGCTTCTTAAGTGCTATGAATTGCTATGTTAAAATACACCAGATTTTCAGGAGATAATTCCAGCATATTCAGTAATTCTCTAGAAAGGCAGATTATTAAATGCCTAAGGCAGCGCTTTTCTGCCTTTTGTTGTGGGGTTTTCAGGCTAATCCAGTTCCCTTCTCCCTCCCTCACTCTGCCAAGTAAACAAAGCTGCAAGAGCGGACTGTAGTGAGAATCAGGAGCCATAAGTCTTTGAATAATATCCTGGCACATGAATTTCCAAAGGCAGCATATTTCTCTGGGAGTACTGGTGAGAGAGACAGGGAGAGATGGAAGTAAGGGAGCAGTGGTACCCTCCTGAGGATAAACCTGCCGTCTCCATCACAGCATTTCTTCCTCGGGAGGTAGAAGATGGAATGACATGGGTATGATATAGGAGCCTCTTATGCATTTTGATTACTGAAGAGCTTATGCCGCTGGCTGCTTGCTGCCTTCATCTTTGAATGGGAAAGGCAGGAATAACAAGTGTGTTTTAGTAGATGTTATTGTGCTACCATGCATCTCCTCACAAACAAATCACAGTCTGTCACCAGGCACTGGAGTCAGAAGGAGTGAGAACATGGGTTATTACTAAATAAGGGCATTGGTTATACACTCAACTTTATGTAATACATGGTTCCTACCGTAAGCTGCTTACAAAATAGATATATATTATGTAGGCAGTATACATAGTCCCAAAGGATAGCGTAATCTTAGCAGTTTTTCCTGAAAATGCAAGGGACTTCAAGATTGAGTCAGTACTGAGAATATCTGTCACAAACTTGAAAATAGAATGTAGTATAGATAATCCTGCAGTTATTTGAAAAGCGTCACGAAGCTCAGTATTTCAGCAGTCACAAACTTCCAAAATGTCAGAGCTGAGCTGGTACTGAAGAGAAGCTGAAATGTGCTGAAACAGAAAATACAGGACTGAGGCTTACAAACAAAATGAGCTTTGCACTGTGATGGCAATAGCCATACAGCTTGGATTAAAGTATTTTGATATTTATGGTATCAGATCAGATGAGGACTAATTAAAAAAAAAAAATGTTTTAAAATATCTTTTTAGTTCCTGATACCATCACAAGATAGAACCAGGGGTTGAATTATTTTCCTATGTAAGTTCTTACATAACATCACTGTAAAGTAGTCCTGGTTTGCCTATTTATTTTTTTCCTTTTTTCATGTTTGGATTTAAATGTAGCCCTAATCCTGCATATCCTGCTTTAAAAAGCTTAGATCCATAATGTATTGTATAGTATTCTTTAGAACGCTTTGCTCTGTAGTGTGTGGTAGTCTTCAGTTAACAATATAGATTTCAGTTCTTAATGTTATATTTGATAGTTTTGATTGGATTATATTTTTCATTTAATGCAATGTAAAATTTCAAATATGCATACTAATTGAGACAAATGATACCCAACAAAGATATTAGAATTATTTAATATCACTTATCAGATAAAACAGGAAGTAGCAACACGGATTTATGGGCAAATTCACCAAGATATCAAAGAATAAAAAGTAAAGCATATCATCCAGGAATACTGAGTTTACAGCTTATATTTTCCTATGAATTTTCCCCAATAGTTTGTGTTTTCCTCTATTCAGAGGAACATTACCAAGCCACTGCGACAGACTGAGAATCTGACCTCTGGCTTTGGGGCTGATCTCTGAGGTTGCAGGACTGTTATGATGATACAAATATTACATGAAATGAGAGCATTCCTAGTCTATTCCTAATTTTGCATCAAACTAGTCAGTACATATTCTTGAAAGTTCTTCAAAGGCAAACACCATTAATGTGCCATTTTTGGAAAAAAAAAAAAAAAAAGAAAAAAAAGAGAGAGATTGAAGGCGTGGTTTGTATCCATCATGAAAGGCAACTTTATTTGAAGGGTTGTGAATGTGAACAGGTGTTACTTGCTATTAAGGAGGTAAGGTAGGAAAACACTGCTAAGTACCCATGATTAAGTTTTCCTGGTCACCTTGTTTCGTCCCACAGTGAGGTAATGAGTTCACTGAGCACCTGTTATCTTTTTCCCCCTTCTTCCCTGTTCTCTTTATGATGGTATATTTCCCAGCAAAGAGATTTTCCGTCACACAAGGTTTCAATAGGTAGTTTACACAGCTCACCTCTACTACAGATCAGGCATAAAATATATATCAAAATGCAGCTTTGCATCTGCATCTCTGCCTTGACCTACTGCCAGACTTAAACATAATAGTTTCAAACTCTGCGGGCCTACGGCATCTTTCTTACCCCGATTATATTTTAGGCTTGGGAAGAAGTAGGAAACATGGGTAACCCCACAAAGCAGGGAGGATAAGACCTTAAAAACTATGCTGCAGGCAAGAAGGATTTGAAGGGAGGACTAATGTGGCCCGAAGGACAAAGGGGATTTTAATACTTCAAATGAGGAGGAGTTAGAAGAGAAGAGAAAGGAGATGGAGATAAACAAAGGCATGGACATGCTTAAGGGAAAGCATTGTAAAAGAAGAGAATCTAAATGCTGAAAATGAACCTGCCTTTTTATCCTCTTTTTGTATTTCATGCAGTCACACGAGCACAGTAGCTGTTTATCTAGACCACAGGATTCATTAATAACTTTTTCATCTTTTCTGGAGTCTGTTAAAATAGTACATGGCTTTGCCTCCTGAGATAGTGAACTCTTGTCTTGAATGGAAAAAGGATGATGTACAGAGTCCAAAATTAAAGGAAGTAAAGAGAGCTCACAAATCATGATAAACTTAAAAATAATTAACAACAAGTACTGATTTGGTAGATGTTAAAGACATTTCTTGATCTTCAGTGGAGAACAGGAGTGTTTTAAAAATAGATAAACATGTCTGGAATGTGGCAACACAGATTTTTAGTATAAAAGTCCAAAAGAAATGAGGAGGCAACCTGTTGTGTGGCATGCAGAGACACTGCCACATCTGAATCCATTGCTGTTGACGGACAGCAAAAAGTATGAGTCTGGTGTGCATTATTCTTCATTCAAGTGATGTCTGTCATACTATAATGCTTTAAACTATTGTTCACTGTTTATTGCTAAAGGGAAGTGTCCCAGTTTTAATAACAGCACTATGCCTGAATAAATCCCACACGCCTGTTTTTTGGGAAAAATAACATTGATTCATGTAGAGAAGGTGACTAACAGCAAAGCAGATTATGGGGGGGGGGGGGGGATAAAAAAATTGNNTGGGGGGGGGGGGGAGATAAAAATAATGGATCCGTATTGTTCCTTCCTTTGCAGGAAAGGCTCTAGTTATGATGCAAAGGATACAAAATTAATGTATCCATGAATTAAAAATGAGAGGTGGCATAAACATAAACTCACTGTTGTTGAAATGGAACTGCACTGCCATGTTTCTCATGAATTGACACATTATCCTAGCACACCTTAGAGCAAAGCTGCTCACCCTTGGAGGGGTGAATGGCTTCTGCACCACCAAACACAGAAAGCAGAGGGACATGCTTCTATGACAGAGGTCTGTGATATGTAGGGTGGATTTGTTGGAGGCACTGTCAGCCGGTGTTGTACACAGCCACGGTGTCTCATGGAGCCCCCACCAACCCCTTCCTCCTCCCTGCCCTCCATTGCCTGGCTATTCTTCATCCACTTGGAAAGGGTGTGTGTCTTCATCATTTTGCAAGCATATGCAAAAAACAACTATGCTGAATACATTTTTGAAAGAATTATTTTCTCTTCTCTAGCCCCCAGTCTTGCATGGTTCTAAATTTAATTTACCACAAGATTGTCTATTCCTTAATTTCATTAAGGTTTTCCTAGAGTCTGTCACAGTTTTGAGCCACCAGAATAGTATTTTGCTATGAGCAACTTTGGTGAATGAGGATGTTCACTTTATCTTCTAAACTGCAAATAAACTGGTTGAAATTGCCAATTGTATTATGATATTCCTTGACAAGTTCAACAATTAACAGCTTTCCATTTTTACCAGTCATCCCTACGGACTTGCCACCTTGCCATAAATTTTTGGCTCATGACAAGATGAACTGTCAAGAACCTCCAAAATCAGATTTTATCTAAACTCTTCAGAAAATTTGAAACAAGTGGTTTATTGTGCATTTCATAAGCTCTTGGTATTTAGAAGAGAGTTAGTTGTTCTATGGAAGTCTCAATGGCTTCATTTTATTATTTCAAATTAATGTCTGTGCTACATCCAGTGCTGAATCATCTTCTGTACTCATGGAGCTGGTTTATGATTTCACTTCTGTCCTGCCACCCCCTTGTGGAAGCAGAGATCTTCCTACTCTTTTTTTATCTCTGGGCTTAATCTAGTCTTACCCAAGCAGTCACAAGCTGTGCCACTGTAGTCTGGATTTAACCTTCTGCAGAGCCAGCACATGCAGGGCTCCAGCTCACAGTCCAGCCTGCGCTCCCAGATCATTATACGGTAGAGATGAGCAAACCACCCAGCTCACCAGTCCCTTCTTGAGGATGGAGGACACAAACCCTTGCAAGAGAGCCAAGCCTGTGGCAGCACAGGTAGGAGAAAGGGTGGAAAACTGAACCCCAGCCCCATCTCCTCCCAGCTCAGGGCTGAGGGGCTGTGGTCAGGGTGAACACCTCTGCCAGCAGATGTGAAGAACACTGCCTGCATCCTGCTGTGAAGGGGGCTGGTTCGCGCTCCTGCCACAACAATAACACTCCTGGAACACCTACTCCATGTCATCCCTGCAACAAGTGCCTAGCCTTACCAAGGGTTAGGATAAATTCATTTAGGAAGTTGCAGTGTCAGTGTAAGAAAGACAGCAGTGTGAGCCTGTAGTCACTCCCAGACCAAGATATCTATACAATAAACTGAGGGTTTGGTTTATCTTGTCTTTGATGTAAAAAGATCTTTGTGTGAATATTGGACCAATTATTGCACAGGAGAGGCATTCTTTTAACATCACAAGACTGGTCAGTGCTAGCACCGTGCTGTCACCTCACAATTTTAAATAAAGATTATTAGAGCTTTAATTCCACTGCCAAGCAAGAAATTGACAAAGTGATATTGCTTCCTGCAGAAGCTGGAGAACAGGCTCCAAGCTTTCTTACAAGATAAGATTACTAGATAACTTTTCTTCCTCCTTGTTTTTCCTGCCCTGGCAAGACACTCCAACATAATTCTGAGCTCGACTCTGCAACCTGAAATGCACTAAATCAATTAGTTATCAGATTGTATCTTATTCTTTCTAAAACACCACTATTTCAGATAATAAATGTAATAAAGAACTGGTTCATTCTAGCTTCAAAAAAGAAAAGTGATGAAGTGGTGTAAAGATATAACAGGTGTCAAATTATTGAGCCTGTTTTTGAAATTCTACTAATTCAGTGCTAAGAACGCTTCTTGCATATGCTACAGGTGTCTGCTGATCTGAGGATCACTGAATACTAATTCCCTGTTCCAGTGAAAATCTTTGTTGTTGAACCTCTTATTACAAGTGCAGGGCAACAACACTATCCGTTCTGCTTCTGGAGAGAAACACATTGTAAAACTCTACAAGATAAGTTAAGAAAGCAAACAAAAAGCTTCCTCTTCAATGTCTGAATAGGAAGTGCTAGCATGTTTATTTAAATTCAAAAATTAAAGCCAATGACTTATTTACTGAAAGAGCATAGAACCCTGAACATATCATCAGTATTGTCTTTGGTGACTTAGGTTGTGCTGAGATGGTAGGTCTTTCCCCACAATCAGTGGTCCGTTTTCCAAACGTCCCTCTGATGTATGAAAATCAATCTTACTTGCTTATACTTCTCTTTATGTCAGGATAACGCATTCCTGCTCATTGGTTCTTCTGGGCCTTTATTTTTTGGCACTGATGAGTGAGAGTTTGCATGTTCCTTAAAAGTCATTGATTTCTCAACTTACTGTCGAGCCTTCTCAGATGAGTCTAAACTGCAGGAAGTAACTATGTGCTTGCCTCAAAGGTGCTGCATAATCAAGAGCTAGAGTGTCATAGGGGGATGCAATGATGTGCCCCAAATTCGGATGGGAGAGTTGGAAAGGAAATTCCATGTGGAAACATAGGAATTGTGAAGCAGACTTCAATAATCAGCTTTCCTGAGCCCTATCAGAAAAGCAGATGCATTGAGGACAAAGCAACGCCTGAACCGTCACAATCAGACTATTTGTAAGAAGCAATTGTTCGGGATTTTCAGAGGCAAGAAAAAAACTAGGGAGCAGCTGTCTCAAAAACCAGACTTAAATCAAAAACAGCTTTGAAGGGAACTGGCACTTAAGTCAGAGGTCCTAAAGGTTTAGGATCAATTGGAGGTAGATTAATTGAAATGACTACAAAGAGATAAAATAAAGAATATGGCATGTCTGCCCATGGCATCTTAGGAGGAATTGAAGTGGGAATGAAAAAAATTTGGGATTTAGTTTCTGCTGGGAACAGCCTCCTTAGTCATGGTCAGAGAAGAAATATTTGAAGAGGTGCTAAGGGTAGGAGGAAATAATACAGTGGGAATAAAACACTGTGGAAAAATACTGACTCTAATTGCTAAATTTGGCACAGATATATCTAGGAAGTTAATCCTACTGAATGTTTGCTATATTGGGATATTGGTTAGTTATCAGAGGTATGTGTGTGTGTGCAGAATATAATATTCAGTCAACTGTAGCATTAGAAATGGATAATTTATAATATTCCGACTGATGTTTTGCTCAGTGTAAGGTGACACTTCCCTTGCAGAATATCCAAACTTATCACACTGCCAACAAACAGTCATCTTATTGGTGTGTCTCTTCAGCTTTTAAAATGTTTCATAATCCATGAAATATTTCTGATGTTTATATTTTGTCAAACTATATTTTAGAACAATATATCCAGTAATGCATGTCAATTTTAATAATCAGAAACTGTGAAAAGCATTCATCTTCAGTAAATAACAATTATACGACCCATTTTTCTTTTTCTTCATTGAATACCTGATAAATTAATGCTATCTTTCTGTGCCAGCTCCCCACTGCCTATGAAGAAAGACCCAAAATGAGCTGTTCCTCTTTTGGTGCCACTGATTAGAGCCAGCCTTTGATTCTCAATGATTCTCATACTCAGGGATGCAAAGAGGGCCGGCAATAAAACTTCTACCCTGGACTTCCAGAGGGCACATTTCAGCCCACTCAGAAGACTGGCTCAGAGGGTACCTTGGGAAACAGCCCTTGAAAACAACGGGGTCCAGGAGGGATGGACATGCTTCAAGAAGCAAGTCTTGAATGCACAGGATCAGGCTGTCCCTGCGTGCTGAAAGGCAAGCCGGCAAGGAAGACGGTCAGCCTGGCTGAACAGGAAGATTTTAAAGGAAATAAGGGGAAAAAAGAGAGCTTACCAACTATGGATAAAAGGGCTGGCTACTCATGAAGAGTTTAGGAATATAGTTAGGTCATGTAGAAAGAAAATCAGAGAGACGAAGGCACAATTTGAACTCAATTTAGCCACTTCTGTTAGGGATGACAAGAAGTGCTTCTACACATACATCAATAGCAAAAGGAGGGGCAAGGAAAACCTCCATTCTTTGTTGGGCATGGAGGGTCAAAGATGAGGAAAAGGCTGAGGTACTTAACACCTTATTTGCCTCAGTTTTCCACAGTAAGACGAATTGGACAACTGGCCTCTGAGGCTGATAGACAGAGACAGGAAGCTGAATAGCCCCCCTTAATCCAGGAGGAAACAGTCAGCGACCTGCTGAGCCACTTGGATCCTCGCAAGTCTATGGGACCAGATGGGATCCACCCAAGGGTGATGAGGGAGGTGGCGGAAGAGCTCATCAAGCCCCTCCATGTTTTACCAACAGTCCTGGCTCACTGGGGAGGTCCCAGATGGTTGGAAGTTGGCAAATGTCACATTGATTCACAAAAAGAGCTGCAAAGAGGATGCAGGAAACTACAGGCCTGTCAGCCTGACCTCAGTGCCTGGCAAGGTTATGGAGCAGATCATCCTAAGTGCAATCACACAGCACCTACAGGATGGACAAGGGATCAGACCCAGCCAGCACGGGTTTAGGAAGGGCAGGTCCTGTCTGACCAACCTGATCTCCTTCTACGATCGGGTGACGCGCCTGGTGGATGAGGGGAAGGCTGTGGATGTGTCTATCTGGACTTCAGCAAAACCTTTGACACTGTCTCCCATAGCATACTCCTGGAAAAGCTGGCAGCCCAGGGCTTGGACAGGGGCACTCTGTGCTGGGTTAGGAACTGGCTGGAGGGCCGGGCCCAGAGAGTGGTGGTGAACGGGGCTGCATCCAGTTGGCGGCCGGTCACTAGTGGTGTCCCCCAGGGATCAGTGTTGGACCCAGTCCTGTTTAATATCTTTATTGATGATTTAGATGAAGGGATAGAGTGCACCATTAGTAAATTTGCAGATGACACCAAGCTGGGGGGGAGTGTTGATCTGCTGGAAGGCAGGAGGGCTCTTCAGGGACCTGGACAAGCTGGAGAGATGGTCTGATTCCAACGGGATGAGGTTCAACAAGGCCAAGTGCCTAGGAAGAAATTTTTTGGAGAGAGTAATCAGACATTGGAATGGGCTGCCCAGGAAGGTGGTGGATTCACCATCCCTGGAGGTTTTTAAGACGAGACTGGTTGTGGCACTTAGTGCCATGGTCTAGTAACCATGGTGATATTGGATCAAGGGTTGGACTTTATGGTCTCAGAGGTCTTTTTCAACCCAGTTGATTCTATGATTCTTGACTTATTTAGTCTCTTCCTTTTGCATGTCATCAGGCATCCAGGAGTTCAAAACAGTGAAATGTTTTATGACTTTCAAGGTCTTGACTAAGCATAGTTACCACTTTCCTCTTCCCCCCAAAAACACACCTGGATTGAACTGCACCTGTAGCATTTGGGGGTTAAGCAGGAACAAAAGAAGCTGTATCAACTCTACTTTAAAAGAGAGACTTGTGGAAAGGCAGTAAATGTTCCCTGGAAAATGAGTGGCACACAGTGCTGTGCTAGCAGATCCTAAGTACTTGTGCCTACAATGTGGAACAGATGATAAATTTTAAAGTGTGCATGTGGCTGTTTATTTACATGGCAGGTGGTTTGTGAGAAGGAAAAGTACAAATTTATTAGTATTGGAAACTGCATGTTTGCTTTGTTTAGTTCTAAAATAGGCAGTAACTCTAATAGCATAGCATGTGCTCCTAGTGTTTGAGGTTCACAGATGCCCCTCAGTATGATGGCATGATATATTAATTTTTGAGGGGTTTTTTCCCATTGGACAGGACAGTTTGCTGTCCTATGCAAAGATGGGACAGTGCGTAACAGACCAAGGCAGTCCTCAGCATGAACTTTTGTGATTCTCAAGCAAACGCCAGACTGAAAAAACCCTGCCTTGTGGTGCTGAGCGTGTAGGGCTTCGCATTCTGGCTGTTTGACATTTCCTTGAACATAGGAAGAGGAATTGTGCACATTGGCAACACCTACCTGTAACAGGGTTGTAGATTTCAGCCTGGGCAGGGCTGGAGGAATTGGGACAGGGGGTAGCTCTGTGCTGGGGAAGGGAAGGATGGCCTCACCCATGGGAACCACCTTCTGCTTGCACAGAGAGACCCAAGCTCTCCCCCCAGCAAGGGTGCAAAAGCCGTGTTTGCTTCCCAGCCTGAGCCTGATCCCAGGAGGTTTCACACACACAGACAGAAAGGCTTAGCAACTGCAGGAATTACTGATAGCAGGCAGTGAGCCCCAACAGCCCCTTGGTATTTGGGGGTTTGGTCTTTAATTCCTGCTGTCTGAGGAAGGCTTCAAAGCCAGACTTCCCACTTGCTTCCCTGCCACGTGGCCACCAGGTCCTCTGCAAGAGGTGAGGTCCTGCTGTTCTCTCATCAAAGCTATGTTTTGTGTGGACTCCAGTCCCTACCAGAAAGCATTAGTGGTGACCACTAACCTAGGGGCTCCATTGCTGGCTCCAGGTGAGCAAGCATGGACACATACAAGGAAAAAGCTCTGCTCATCCAGGAAGCTTTATGGCCAAAATTAGGATAACCAACAGAGTTAGGAGTCTATGACTTTGGGTGATGGGGTTTGGGGGATGACAGTTTTGGATGAATGTGCCTTAAGTCTCCCAACACTCTTCTTCTACTACTAAAGTCCCATATATGACCTAGTCACGTAATTATTTCCATTCCCTGATTGAATTATGGCAATTAGTAATATTGTTACTGTGTGACAGAAGCTCCAGTAAAGAACTGAGACCTTTAATAATCAGGTTTTGTACAAATAAAGAGCAAGCAGTGACAATCTAGATATAACTCCTGGGACCAGGAATAAAGCTTTAAAAAAGGTCTTTGGTGCTTTGAATTCCCCAGGGAGAGCTAGCATTTGACAGAGAGATTGCAACAAAAAAAAAAAAAAAAAAAGGGATTTGTGAGCTTGTAGATGTCACACATTTTTTCTGTTGAAGCTATGCCTCGTTGCTGTTGTTAACGTGTCACTGTAACACCTGCTGGCCCTGATTAGGATTCCTCTGGGATGGTATAATCACAGAGCACAATGTGGCCACAAAGAAATTACAGCTTATGATCTGCAACATATAAAGGGGCAATAATGATAGACTCAACCGGATTGATGGTGGTTTATCCATACATATGGCCTGCATGGATGCATTTGTGTCTTCATTTACTATTTTGATTTAGCTCTGTAAACATCGGTGCTCCCTTATAACTCTGAGTCTGGCCATTATAAGTTGGCTGCTTTTATGGTGTCATTGAAGAAGATCTCAAATAGGGATTTGAAATCGGAGAAAATAACAGCTTAGGCTACTGTAAGCTGGGCTGGCTAAGGGACAAATTTACATTTAGATTGAGCCTCTTCACATCTCTAAGCAATTGTAAACTCTCTCGTGCCTCAGCCCTAGAAAAGAATTTAGGCAGTCCTGCACTGCCAAAAGCAGTGTCTTATGCTTTGTAAGATGTGCGATAGCTAATCTAAGTGGTCAGGCTTAGCATCTGCTTTTCATAATTATTTGTGCAAATACAACTCGGTTATCAAATGTCAGCATTAATCAGACAAAGGATATCAGCATTGCCAAAATAAACGTGTCGTAAAAGTGTTATGTCTGATTATTCGTATTATTCAACCAACACCCAGACGTCCTATTATGTTAAGAGCTACACAAGCATATAAGAAACCGTTCCACCACAAGGGAGTGTATGACTAATTTACGATAAGAGAAAACAATTGGACATTACAGGCAAATAAAAAGAAAGAGAGAGAAGAATTAGGGTGGTCATGATAGTCTGTGACTGCATGTTCCTATGAGAACTGTTAGCAAGCTTTAAGTAAAGGAAAAAATGGATTGATATTATAAATAAGTAAGTAATATGATAACAGTAATCCTTACTGGGCGTTTGCCTAACCCAGTGGAGATTTCTGTGGTATGTACTTAGCTTTCATATTAGGGTCTTATTCTCACTCACGCCATGCCTATTTACACCATTCTTGTAGGGATGTCCAAATGGCGTTGCTCAGACAGCAGAGGACAGAGGAACACAGCCAAAATACTACAGCTGGCCTCATACCATACAAATCTGCCATCTGCACCCAGCCGTGCACGTGCCCCAGGAAGGGTTACAGGAGCTGCATTTCTTTGTTATTAGATGCTTTGTACTGCCAACACAACGTAAAGGGATCTTGGTGTGACTGAGCATTTGCCTCCATCTAACATGTTCTGCTGCAGCATGTTTTCAGTGCCACAGCCCTATTTTGTTCGCGCATTGGTGTAAATAAATAACTTTATTAAGACGCGTAGTTGAACTGGAGCTGCCTGGGACAGCGAACATTACTGTATGTTTCAATGAGAGGAAGATGGACAGAACACAAAGGTACGTGTTTACAGAGGTATCTACTCTCCAGTCTCCTTTCTGATCTGAGGTCACTCTGCCATGTCGTGGGCCTTTAATTATTCTGAGTCTCTATTTATCAAGGACACCTCCTCAGAAGTCAGGATGAGTTTTGGGCCTCTCTGCCTGCAGGAGGTTGTGGTCAGTGATGGACAGTGATATAATAAGACATCTTAAACATAAAGCATTTAGCAGTTGAAACAAAGTATTTAGAGGGGGAAAAAAAGATAAATAAGATTTTTAAAATATATTTATTCATGTATTTGTAATGTAAAATTTACAAGGTAACCACAGGAAACTGGGCTCCATCAGGCACTCAAGTGTCTCAGATTAATTCTCCAAGACAATTCCCAGCCTTTTGTGAATGTGCTCTTTTTTTTCACTTTCGTAATTCTTTTCCCTTCTAGTGCAAAGAAGCCTGGCACTGTCCCTCAGCTATTGTTTGTAGCAAAGTGGCTTATCTTGAGCCATACTTTTCCTTTCATTTTCCTTTTGATTGAACCGTTCTGTTCATGGGGCAAAGTCAAAACAGGGTACTCATAAATTATCACAGAGCAGTTGCCCTTTCATCACAGACATAAACACATTAAAAATCTAGTAGGTGAAGCTGGAATTCCCATCTATTCTTGGAATTTATAGCCAAAACCAAATATAGCCAAAGTGAGATATAGTAACACAAAACAACCTTTCTGATATCTCTCATGTAGGACAACATCCATAATAGTGTATTTCTCACTATGGCATTTGCCATCTCTTTCACTCTCTAGCATTCTTGTGAAGGAGAATTACTTGAACTGACCAGCAGTGTATTGCCAAAAAAAACCACCAAACAACAAAAAACTCCCAAAACAAACAAACAAGCAAACAAAACCAACTAGGAGCACAACAGCTTGTTAGGAAACACTGATAATATGTGATGGCCTGACACAAATGCTATGTCATTAAAATGTAACTGTAGTATATATTTCGTAAACCATTCTTCTAAATCAACTCAGCCACTTCATATTGCTTCTATACACTGGTTATCTCACCCAATCAAGTAAATTACTAATGCTACCTACGGAGAGAGTATGAGGGGGCTTACACCTGTGAGTGGGTTTGTTGTGTTTTCCTTTCCTCAAAGTATTTTCTATAATTTTTAAAGGGCTTGGCCCACCTAAGCCCTCCCGGTAGCTCTAGTAGATGTACATATCGGCAGCAGCAAGTGCAATCTTTACCACAAAAGGTATTTTGCCGTGTGACGTGGAAGGCACATCTGGATGCGGGAACCGAGCCGTCCGGCAACGATGCCAACGAGTGGAAAATGTGAGCACTAACAGAAGCTGAATTTGTAAAGAGATTAAAAAAAACCCCACCCAACAACAGCATCGCATCGGCCGCTGGCTGCCCCGGAGCGGGGCTTTCATCGCCTGCCCACTCGCGGAAGGACCACACCGCCCTGCCGAAGAGATCTGTCCCTCAGCCGGGGACAGGGAGGGACCCTGGCCACCACCCCCTCTCTGCTGCCGCCCCAAGCCCCGGCTTTCTCCCGGGGGCTGGAGCCGCCCTGGACTCTCGCCCCGCCGGCAAGAGGCCGCTCATCACCGCGCTCTCCCTGCTGGCGCTGCCCACGCCGGCTGCCCGGGGCGGTGCCGTCGAGCTGCTCCCAGTTCCTGGAGACCTGTAAATACAGCTCTGATTTGAATGTTATTTTTTTTCACCTCTGCAGCCTTTACAAAGTAGGGACTACCTGTTGCATACTCATACGGCAGCGCCGGTGCTGCCTGTTCAGTAGGAATAGTTTACCGGGAGAAGGAGGCCAGGGATGCCCGAGCGGTCCCGTCCCTTCCCCGGGTAACGTGGCCTGGCACCGGCCCCGGACTGGCACTGCCAGCGCCAGCCGCGTGGTCTCGCCTTGGCCACCTGCCCCGTGGTGCCCGGTGCCCTCAGGCTCCAGCAGTCCCTGGGGCTTTTGCCTTTCGGCGTAACGCCTTGAGCCTAGCTGAGCGGAGCGGGGGACCTGGAGCTCTTCAGGTTGCTGCCCTCCCAAAACCCCCGGGACTGTCCTCCCCAGCTCACGCTGCAGTCCCTGCCGTTCAGACGTGATCTTAGCCTCCTAAGCGCGCATTCACCGGCGTCGTCTGACGGATAAGGCAGCCACCGCGGTTTCTCCAAGGTCCCGCTGTGCCCGAGCGGAGGAATCGGAAACCGTCCGACTAGAGCTGCTCTGCTCTCCCCATTAGGCTGTTCCTCTTTCCCACGCCTGAGCCTCTCCTCCCTTTCATTTACTCTCCAGGTGCTTTGCAAGTGTAAGGGCTGTAATTTCATATCCCCGTGCTCCACAAGGACAGGTCCGTGCCTTTTGTAGTTTAGCCACAGCCAGGAACTTGCTGATTCCGTCGGATACACAGCTCTGCCTCTCGGTGAACCCGTGTCTGCCTTGAGCAGAGAGATAATGCAGTGGATGTTGTTTTGTTGCTGCCAGTCCCTGGAGAGAGCGTTTTCATGAAGTCTTACCTCGGGGAAAAAAAAATTATAAACGGGCAACACTATACCGTTCATGGCTGGGAAATTAAAATTTCTCCCCAAATGAGGCTCTCTGATATGAAGCGGCGGGCAGATGCGCCCCTATAATAAAGCCTGCGAGGAAAGTAGTTTGCCGGGCGGGAGGGGAGCAGCCTGGCTGGCTGACAGAGGGGGCGGATCCTGCGCACAGGCGGGCAGAGCCGCGCCGGAGCGGCCCCGGCAGCCGCGGGGCTATTTCAGGAGCCGGGCGGAGGCGGCGGCTGGAGCCGGAGCCAGGGCTGGGGGCAGCGATGGGGTTAGCGGCGCCGGTGGGTTGAGTGGGGGGCATGCAAGTGGAGGCGGAGGCAGCCGGGAAAACACGCCTTTGCCTCGGATCGAAGGGAAAAGGATCTGTTTTTTGGGCTGCATCACAACTTGAGCAGCATCAAGCTGAGCCGGGCGGAGAGGGGAGCGGGAGGGGAAGGAGGAGGAGGAGGAGACGGCTGCCACCGGGGGATTTGGGCTCGATTTATTGAAACAAATCAGTGCTCGGGAGAGAGCGGTGAAGAGGAGGAG
>VXAY01002462.1:800008-859948 GCA_013399855.1 Oxyruncus cristatus | reverse complement strand
AAGCGGGACCTCGGCACGGCTTAAGGGCAGATAAGAGACTTAAACGTATGATCGCGGCTCCCTGCAGAGCCCGATTTGTGGGGGCTGGATGAACGTCAGTCCGGTGCAACATGTACCGTGGCAATGTTACGTTTGGTTGACGTGGTGGTAGCTCAGCAAACCCCGACTCTTTTTAAAGCACCGCAAACACTCTACTGGTTAGCAGGACTTTGCTTTCCAGGAACTGTGTTCCTCAGTATGACCCTTTGAGAAAAGCCAAAGAAACCGGTTCCCTCACTTGACGTGGAAAGGATGACAGCATTGTGCGTTTTGTTTACTGAGTTTCTTTATCACTAGAAAGTGAACCCATTCGCCATGAAGTACTAACAGAATAACCAGAGCAGCAATAAAAAAGTGTCATTGCATCCTTGTACAGGTAGAAAAATACCTCTATCTGCATCCATGTTTGGAGAAACAGAAAAGTTCAGTTCAGGCATGCTCTGAGCTGGGTTGACCTGTGGGAACCTTTAGTAGGACTGTATTTATAATCTGATCTTCTGGCATTGCAGAGAAGCTACATCCATAAAGATCTATAAATAAGATAAACTGAGATAATCACATAACCACAGCCACTGTACCATTTGACTGCCTCTGATGAGAACAATCTTTGTTTCCTGATTTTGGAAACACCCTGTTGTCAAGCAAAATAACCGTGGAAATTCACATGAGTTTTAGGTGAAGGACTGGAGTTTGGTGGATAACCTTGGGAGAGAAGGATGGTAAAGATGCAAACTAGGCTTGTTAAGGGGTTTTGGCTGAGGGACAAGAAACAATGTTCAGCGTAGCAAAAGGGTAACAGCAGGGGTGCTGCAAGGTTCTTTGCTGGGTCTGGTGCTGCTTAGTGAACTGGAAAAAGGAACGAGCAATGATACAGCAAAATCTTCAGATGACATTAAGTTTTTCTAGCTTAAGACAAGCTCAGCGAGGACCAGACAGAACTTAATAACAAACTTAACTTCTGTGGAATGAAAAAATGAAGACAGAGGATGGGAAATAAATCTTAATATTCAAAATCTGAAGCACCTGGAGGGAAGAAGGACTGAGTATGCATTTTTCTGTTTAAGTGTGTTGCATTTACTCCTGAGCATTGTGGAAAAAAGGAGCAATGAAAACCTGCAGGCAAAAATTATATTACATTTCAGTGAAAACTGAACAGAGAATAATGAAGAAAATCTGATAATGTTTTATAGATCTGTAGCTGTTACACAGGTCAGTGAGTGTACCTGAAATACCATGGGCGCTGCTGGTCATCAAGAAAAGAATAATAGAGAACTAGACCAATTAAAATTATTGGCTCATAGCAAAGCTTTTATAGCACTCATTGGATGAGAAACTCTGGAGTGTGATAGGGAAATGTAATAGTCTATAAAAAGATGAGCAGCATAGAGAACCTTTATCTTAAGCTTCTGTTTTACTTGACAGCCCAGAAGCAAGAGGAGATGTAATGAAACTGGAATTGATAATAGGAATTGCTTTAGGAGTAGGTATCTGACACTGCTATTAGAAGTCATGGAGTCCAGGAGCATCTCTTTGAATTACAGGATTTGTACAAGTGTAATACTTAAAGTTTAACACGTTACTAAGTATGTGTTAAGCCCTCTTGCTTTATACTGAAAGTGATTTTTAGCTACAGGAAACTGAAAAAAGAGTTTTTCTGAATTGTCTAGGACTGACCACTGTTATGGTGTCCCACCTGGGAGACTCTGTGATCATGGGACCTGGTTGACATTGGCAAGTCCTAGGTAAAGAACTTTATTCTGCATCATTCCAAATTTTTCATCCTGTGCAACAGTGTCTTCAGGTCTTTCACCTTGATGTCTTCACTATCTATAGCAATTGTGTTCCAACCCTTTTTTGTTTTGGGCTATGACTTTTTAAGGCTAAAATTTTTTTCTGAGATCAGTAGGATAATACAGACTGCTTTCCTCCAGTGGCCATGTCCTAGTACCTAGAAAGCTATGAGCTCAGACTATTGCCTCTTCTGAGGGAAATGAGTACATTGTCTGCTCTCCTTGGCCCCTTGGGTGCAGGAGGTCTTAGTAGTTTTGCTCCTCTCAAAATAGTTGGAGATGCAGAAATTATCAGGAGAGTTCTTAAATCTCATTTTCCTTTCCTAGGAAAACCTATAAAAAACTCCTGCAAATTAAAACAGCAGCACTGCCTGAGTTGTTTACTTGTGGGTTTGTTCCGCGTGCTTTTCACATTGGAGTGAGCTGCATTTCTCCAGAGGGGGCTGAGGGATAACAGGGATGCTGTCAACTGTAAATAGACAAATGATTAGATAAATCCCATAAGAAACTGTTAATTTTCTGAGCATGGCCACATGCCAAATTTTGTAGTTTTCACTCCTCCTTATCCCTCCCTCCAGCTGGAGTGCACCATTAAGTGCACATAATAAAGTCTGTTTCAGGGAAATTTAATTTTTACATAATAAGGTCTTTCCTGTATCTTTTATGTCTAACACAGGTTCCAGAATATATATATACATACACATACATACATACTTATGCACACACATATACCTAGTGCTAAAGATTACCGGATAATAAAGGGTTCCCAGAATGAACCCCCCCCCAAAAAAAAAACCAACCAAACAAACAAACAAAAAAACAAAACAAAAAACAACCAAACAAAAAAACAACCAACCAAAAAAAAAACACCAAACAAAAGAACCCCAAACAGAATCATTTGTTTTTATTTCTACTTACTGAGTGCTAGAAAGTCCCCCAGAATCCCCATGGAATCCTTTGCAGAGCAAACTCTTGTTGCTGCAAACTTCTTGGACTTCGTATACCATGAGCCAGATTTCAACCTGATATCAAGTTTCCATCTTACGTGTTTCCATGACTGTCATTATTCCAGGTGACACTTTGTTTCCAGCAATTGCTAACTATCTGTAAAGCTAAGCTTGTAGGTGAAGTGGCTGAGGAGAAGTGTTTACATTGAGAAGTCTCTCTTCTACTATCTCTGTGAAACTTCGTCAGTGATTTCAGTTTCAAGTATTTTTGGTGTAACCCTATATCTTCTACCTATGGGGGAAGACTATAATATTATAGCAGTATTTAAAAGTATCACTTATCTGTTGATGTCAAAGTGAGAAATTTTGTTGTGGTGCCTTACTCTGTAGCACCAGGAGGTCATTGATAACTGCTAGTGTGGTAGGTAAAGTTTTAGTTATTGCTAGTCAGTCCTGTTAGCAGCAAAATACTGCCCACATAAGTGATTGCTTTTCAAAATTACTTTGAAGTGTCCAGCATGTGGAGAAGTGTCATGCACTATGCAAATCCTTGGGAAACTTGAAAAGAAGTTCTCTGTGGTATAGAGCCCTCTAAGCGGTGAGGGATTTTGAGGAAGAGGGCCCAAATTTTAGTAATTAAACACGTTCTTGCTTTGTCTCAGCCAAACTTTAATTTAGACTGTTTTAATTAAATAAACATGCCAGCAGAAACTGGTGTTTTAGTCACAACACATGCCCCTTTTCTCTTTACATGCTTCATGGCTATAATGTGAAAGCAGCCTCCTACATGAGGTGTGACACTCCCTACAGCCCTCACAATGAAACTGGTGCTTGCCATGCTTTGCGTTACCTGGCTTTCTCTTTGTGCTTGGGTTGGAGTAAGTTCAATATGCCGGAAATGCTGCTGCCATGTGGACTAACACAAAAATACATTCTCAACTATCTTGAATTGTTTAGATAAGTCTTGTTTACCTTGTTTTGTCTTTTTCTTTATGTATTCATTTGTATCTGTGACATATTCTGGATATAAGTTGTATAAGGGACCACCCCAGACCTCTCCTTCCACTCTGATACATCCAACGACATTTATGTTTGTTTAAAATCACAAAGTGTGTCTTGTGAGGTTACAGTGTATTTCTTGACTCCCTTGAAACTGTAACTCTTTGAGTGTAGGCTTGAGCTGAACTCACAAGAAGTTATTCCATGTTTTCTTTTATTAACCTGCAAGGACTTGTGGTTGTCAAAGGATTTTGAAGAGCAAAAGTGATGGGACCAATTTTTTTGTGTTTAGTGACGATTACCAGGGTTAGCAAAATAAAGCTTTTATCTCCCATCTCTACTTGACATGCTGCTTTTCCCACCTGGTGACTGACAGTCCCAAAGGGAAGGTGATAATCTTGCCTGGGGCAAAAAACCTGCATGGCTGGGCTCAAACAGAGGGATGGTCAGCTGTCAGAGGGAGATGTCACTTTGGGGAAGAATAGCGAGGCCAGGCCGTGTGCCTTGTTAGCCCCAGCTGTGTCCCTGTAGCCCCTGCCCTGCCTGGAGGGGATTAGCTGTGTGATGCACCAGGCAATAGTTTGCCTTGGTGGCCCTCAATAGATGCTATCAATGTTGCACCAGCCAGATGAGTGCTCAAATGGCTTCATCAGCCCCAGCCAAGGAAGTGTGCTGAAACAATACTGTAGCTGATGCTTGAATGAAGCAGAAAAGCTGCCAGATGCTCCTCTCACTCTCAGGTCCTACAAACTTAAACCAGCCCTGAAGTCAACAGGTGCTCACGGTCCTACAATTTTGCAGTTCTCATCTTGTTTTGTGCGCAAGCTTCAAACAACATGACTTGTAAAGCAGCTTGATTTGAGAGCTGTATAATAACATCGGGGGCCCAGGGACTTCAGGTTCATTAACATATTTTGCAAGAGGCAAAAATTATGGTTGTTGCTTTCTTCCCAATCAAAGCCTTTTAGAGCATATTCATCCCTACTGCAGTTCTGCTGTTAAAGTGATATGGGGGATGTGTTTATTCCTTAGCAGCAGCATCTCCTACATACAGACAGTTTGAGATATTTAAAATACGAAAACAGAGATTACGTAAAATCACAGTTCATGAGTCTTGGATTTATCAAGGACTTTCTAGAAGCTCTGGATTCACCAGTGCAACAGCAGCTACCCACATAATTTCCACTCTTCCTCCCTTCTTCACTCTCCCCTCATTTCATTAAATGTATATTAAATAATCTTCTATTTGGAAAATTACTGACGTAATCTATACATATGACTTTTGGCTAAATAATAAACACATTCTTTATATAGACAGTTGAATTTCAACCTTCATTTGCATTTTCTTGAATACTATACAGCATATTGATTTTTGTGTGGTTTCGTCTTCCTAGTTTGCAGGTATTTCTGAGTTACTATAAAACTTCTGGACACTGATATGCTCTAATTCACTGGAGTCTAAAGACTTTGCTAATATACATAACTGTAAACACATAATAACGAATCCAGTACCCATGTATATTTTTTATACTGTTTTCTTGCACGTCTTTTCTCCCTAATAATAATGTAAATTTTTTTTTGACTAATTATTAGGTTCCACTCTTTAGTCCCTATTCATGCTCTTAAGCTAAGAGGTTTTTCTGTTTTAGCCAGAAATTCTACTCAGTGAGGGTAGATCAGCAGGCTGGCCTAAATGCAACCGTTGCTGATGCCCCTACCTCTGTCTTTATATGCAGCTGATGGGTCTTACTTTGGACTGCATTTAGTCTAGCTGCTTGAACAAAACATCCCCATTGCACATATATTTTACAGTTGTCCAGAGGACTCAAATAATGGAGCAAATTTGGTGCCACCCTGGAGTGTAGGTCTCTGTTTGCTTCGTTTCGGAAGGAATCTGTTTCTCGTATGCTCTGTGGGTGGAGGGAATGGGTGTGCAGTTGGTAGAGATGACTGGAAAATTTACTTTCAAGACTTGATCACAACCAGACTGGCTGGTAGACACAGCCCATTAGTTGTAAAAGTATTCCTGGTCATTTCAGTGGGAATGACTCAGATGACAATGGGTTACTTACTTCATGGCCTGACTCTTTTTCTTTCTCTCTTTTTTTTTTTCCTTCCCAAGAATCTTATGATAAGGCATTAATAAGGCATATTCCTATAATTTATCCTTAATTATACTTCATTATAAATTAAATCAATAATAAACAAGCGTGTCATCAGTAAAGGTATTAATGAGACAATGGCTTCTCTTCTGACAGGCAAGTCTTCAATTTGCACAGTACAGATGAGGAATGACCCATAAGTATGTATTCGGGCTACACAGTGATGGAAACTGCATACAGGCTTTCCTCTTTCAGCCAGTTCACCTTGGTAGGTGACCCTAGGTTTGATAGACTGACAAGGAAATAGGGAATCCTGATTTTTTTGCTTTTGCAATGAAGTCTGGAGGAATCTTGCAAAATCAGCTGCTTAAGTATGGCCCTGTGTTCAGGGCCATGAATTTCAGGTGGGTGATTCCTATCACACTTCAAATAGCTGGCAATTAGGAAGTCATTTGGGCCAAGCACCTGAAATCATAAGCATTTAGACTCAGGGGCTGGTGCAACTTGGATTTCTATTGCAAATTTGAGAAGACCTACCAGTTGGAAAATTATATTCTTTCCCACACTACCCTTTGTTTTTTCTGGTGACAAGGGCGACATAAAGAAAGAAAAGCAGTTTAGATTTTTTTTCTAAACCAAATTCTTTCTTCCAGGACTCTCTGCCTAGTGCTGTTCTTACTGAAAGTAATCACATAATTACCACTAAATTAAAAGGGATGAAGAGGAGGCTCTCAGCCCCTACAGGAATGTACAACAGAGTGAAGCTTCTGATGCCAGCACTTAACCTCCCAATTTCAATTACCACTTTGGGGTGCTGGAGCAGGTCCTCCCTGTTTAAGGAAGGGAGCAGGCTTTCCATTTTTAGATGAACAAAGAGGGATGGCCTCTTTCTTACCTGTTTTTTTGTAATTACTTTTAAGTGCCTATTCCAACCTCTTTCTTCAGTTTTACAATATTGAAATCCACAATATGAAGCTCAATACTTCCTGACAGAGAGCTTTAATTCTCACTCACAATAATAATAGTAATAAGAACAATACATTTTAATGAAGTCAAGGATTTGGTTTATCTGGTATTTCCATCTACCTTGCAGTCAGAGAATCGTTTTTTGCAAACTACTATGTTTGGTGTTTTGAAGGTTTTGGCTTTGCTGCATTTACCTTTGATTTCACAAATGATTGACATGTTTTCCTTCAAAGTAGCAGATTTGCCAGTTTAGTAACTAGGACCATCATAGCTTCAGTTATAATTTTTCCCTCCACGGGTCTTTAATTTAGCTTCCTTCATTTTCTGTGCATGGATCACTTTAGAAGAGGAGCTTAAGCTGTTCTGGCTTTCTAGGTCCCATTACAACAGTTCTGACTTAAGAGACAGTTTTCAGTGCATAAGGCAGAATCACAAGTACTTTCCAAGGAGAATAAGCTGTTAGGAAACTTTTTCATTGGTTTTGTGGCCTGTATTGAAAGCAAGGTTGTGTCTTCATTGTAACTAAAAGTTAAACTGACTGAAAGGTTATCCCAGTAGCCATAACTGTGTGCTGACTGACATACAAAATCTGAGCCAGATTTTCCAGAGGTGACATGTTCCTGTATATGTATATTTGAAGGCATAAAAATAGGACTTCATACTGCTACTCAAAAAGATTTAATCTGTCTGATTTAATCTGCATGTTTTTCTCTCTGGGTTGGACAGACTATGTATATTCAAGCCCCAAGCACTGCAGTAATACAGCAGAAAATGGGCTGACGCTGCATGCAGCCTGTACAGTGAGGTTTCTGCCCCTTATTCAGTCAAAATTGTTTGTGCCCTTGTGTTTGTGTGTATGTTGCCTTGTTTTAAAGCTCCTCCAAAGGATGCTGTACCTCTAAATACAAGGGCCTGGGACACAACCTGAGTTCTATGTGAAAGGTTTCAGAGCAGAAAAAAAATTAAGTGTGGAAAAGAAATTCAATTTGGTCAAAAAATATCTGAGAGGGGGACTGTGTGAGGTTTTAAAGTACAGTTCCTTTGTTGTATCATAAATTTTACTTTATCTGCAAAATTACACTAGAGAAAAGCAAACTTGTATTTATAACCAAAATCAGAGGCAAGCACAAAAAAAACCCCAAAAAACTGACTTATCAGAGTTGTGCTGATAAGGGAGATAGAGAAAACTTTGGTTTTCCAGAACGTTAAAGGCAGTCCTCTCTCCTGAAACAGCTCATGCCAACGCTTGCAAATCTTTGGGGAACTTCTTTGGTGGGAGGAAAGACACTGGATTCAAGTCTCCATCAGACACAGTGCCTTTTAAGGCTGGGAGAACTCCCATGCCCACAGAGGCAATGTGGGAATATTCCATTTCAATGGGATGATTGTTTCAGGGATTGGGTTGTTTAAAATTATGTGAGTTTCACTTTCCAAATTTGGTTGAAATGAATGCTTTGAAATCAAATATTGTTTATTATTTGTCTTTAAAAACCAACCAGATTTACTAATTACAAAACCTGATAAAGATAAGAAAGAAGTTTGAGATAAGCAATAACATTATAATTGCAGGCTACTTTATACATGAAAGCCATTGCTTAGTTCTTAAACATAAGCATCAAATTATAAACCAGATCCCATTAATTTAGTGATGGCAGTTGTTTTTCTTTATTACGATTTCTGTTCTATAATTTTAATTTACAACCAAATTACTAATCTAACATTAGCATTCTGAAGATGATATTAAAAAGTTAATTGAACCTAAATCTAGTGGAGGTAAATTCAACACCTGAGTCTGCAGACAGCCCTAAGAAATGACTCTGATCCTGTTCATCCCAGAGGGCTGTACTTCTGGTGTGAGTATCTTAGCGAAAATATCTAGTTTATAAACTGGCAATGCAAAAGTGTTTCTTAGGTTCAAATGCCACTGCGACTCTCTAATCAGTTTCTAAAACCTTGACATTTTCTTCTGCATCTCTATCTTCACTGGGTAAAGTGAAGATAATGTCTTTAACTCTTGAAAGTGTCTATATATGTGAAGTATATCAAAACTTCGCCAGTGTGTTGTCTGTAAACTGGCCCAAGTGTTTGGCTGTGTCCTGAGGAGGAGAAGATAGGGCCTGGGCCTTAAATTGTTTTGAAAGAATCCTGCTGGGTTGGGTCTGCAGAGCTCATTTGCTTCCTCACCGTCTGCTGTTTGTGCTTAATTAATGTATTTGAAACTTCTGAGGATGTTGCTGCAAAGGTAACCTTGGTGATTGTGCTTACACTATTCCTTCTCAGACAGTGTATGATGTGAGCGTGATCCAGAACCCTTCAGCTTATCCATCCACAAAAACGTCCTGCTCCTGCACCCGTCCCAGGGAGACTGTGGGACAGGATGCCCCCGCAGCAGAAATCTGTATATACTGAGAATGTACAGTGATATAGTGGGCTTGTGAGAAAACCTCTCTGTCCTTTCAGAGCATCTAGGGAGAACTGTGTCGAGTCCCAGGTGGGCTGTACTGGTGGAGTACGGCCTCACTGGTGAGCCCAGAGTTGTAATCTTGGAAATAACAGTCCTTGTGTGTACCCAAAATTTGGCTTATGCTGTCTCAACTTACTGAAATCAAACCATAGCTGTATAAATACTGGAGTTTTTATACATGCATGGGATTTTGGTAAGAATAATGCTGTAATTCTAACATAACTATGCTAACAAGGCTGAAGAAGTTCTACCTATCTTCCTTTGGTCAGGACTACTGAGAGACAAGATCTGCCCTGCATTTGTTATCAAAGCTCCAGTGAAGCAAGATTAATACATTGGTCTGGTTAGGGCATGGGAAGGGGAAACAGTTGAGAGAACTGCCAGGGGAATGTTGCAGACTTGTTTGTGGAGGGACTGGTCAGGGATGGTTCAGCCAGGGGCAGGGGGGCTTTGTCAAGGGTACTAAATTCATAGTAGTGCCCTCTCCACCTGAGACAAGTGTGAAATATTCTCTTGCCACTTTTGGTATTTCAAGTGTGAAATGCTCTCCAGCCAGCCTTGGTATTTCAAGTGTCATTTGCGTATCTGAAGTGAGGTGAGAGTGCAGCTAACCCCAGTGCAAATACTCCTGGAATTTTATTTAAGCTATTTTTTCCACAGAAAGTTTGGTCTTTATATCAAATACAATTTTAAAGAAATCAATATAAATACAAGTCATCAAGTACAAAAATTAATAGTTAATTTCAAATATTCTCGTCCTGGCTCTTTTTCTCGATTTTTCCCTCCAAATTTGTTCAAAGATTGTAGAATCACATTTTTTCTCTCATGCAGTATTTTAATACCTTGTAGTCCTGTGCTTGGAAGACTTTATAACAGTTCTATCTCTGGAGCTTCAGTCATGCACAGATTAAACAAATGGGAATGATGGAGCTTATCCTGTTCAGCCGCAAATCTTTAAATCTGACTTTAGCGTGCATGTGCCACTCATGCTATAATGTGGAATTGGGGCAGTTCATGATGTCCAGAAAAGAACGGCCAGGTTATTCCCATGGGCACAGGTTTTGTTTTGTCCCTGTGGTCCTGTTATTGAAATGTGTGTGCACACAACAAAACCCCAGTTTCTCCTGCACGCAACCTATATGTCATGAAGCCTGTGCATAGTACTAGGCTCAGATGGGACAGCATTTTCCTATGGAGCAGTTCAGTACTTGGTACAAAGAATTATTAAATTTTTCAAGGGACAATTTCATTTTTGAGAAGTGCTGGTTGTTAAAAAGGCACATCTCACAGAGATGCTGAAATACTTGGTTAAGCAGGTTTACCGTAGTCTCAATGAATCAAGGAAACAGTTCAAATAGTGATGAAGTATTATGCGCTTTTAATTTTAAGTGGAGGTGGTAAAATGAAGGTGTTACCTGTATCAGGAGACAGATAAGGTCTGCTTTTTATTATTAAAGCAATTGCAAGAGACGTGACAAGTATTCATTGATTTAGTTCAGCATAATTAGTCAATGTTGGGTTAAAACTTCTGTTTCTGTGACTTCTGGAGCTGCATGTTGCAATCTGTATCACGCCATTAATACGGTATCCTAGCGAGCATGTTTCCTATTTTGCTCCCATGGGCGAAATTTAGAGGTATGATGGAGCACTGTTTTGAATTCTCACAGGATGAGCTGGATGAACTTCGGGCTGAAATGGAAGAAATGCGTGACAGCTACTTAGAGGAAGATGTTTACCAGCTGCAGGAGCTCCGGCGAGAGCTGGACCGGGCAAACAAGAATTGCCGCATTCTGCAATATCGTCTCAGGAAAGCAGAACAGAAAAGCTTGAAAGTTGCACAAACAGGCCATGTGGATGGAGAGCTCATTAGGAGCCTGGAACAAGATTTAAAGGTGGGTTGAGCAATTCATATTCACAGCGAAAGAGAGTAGACTGTGATGTGGCTCTTTGCAATTGAAGTGAGGGTGACACATGAAACAAGCAGTAGTTCTCCAAGTGTCAGGACCAATTTCCTTCTGCTGTGGTGGAGAACAAATATTAAGCTTATCATCATAAAAAGATGGGTCACTGAGTAAAAAAACATGTGTTTAGATTCAAAATGAAAGAAATACAGTCAAGTTACATTTGAGACTTTGAAAAATTTAAAGGATCTTGTTTTAGTGAAAACCTTAGTTTCGTAATATTGTATAAACAAAACCTGATACCTTTTTCCAGTTCATGCTGTTTCCTTCCTTTTCATTTCTTGCTTATGCCAAGTAACTGAAAAAAAACTAGTCAAAGTTGCATTTCTTAGTATCTTATGAGTTACTTGTAACAGTAACAGACATAATATTTTAGTAAGGCAGACAGAGAATCAAAATGCTCTTTCTATAAAGGCACAAATCCATGTAAAAATTATATTCCTCTTGAAACAGCTTTTATATTTTTCAGAAATGTTTCCTTCAAGACCGAGTTAGACTTTGTATAGTCATCATGTTTGCCTAGCTTTACTCATCTTTCTTAATATTGTTATCTTGTAGCTGTTTTTAAAATACGTTCTGTAGAGAGGTACTGCTTGCCACTGGAATTATTAAGCATTTTGTACTTAAAAATGCAAAACATAAAATCTGCTGAACTTGGAATGATTTGTTGTCAGCAGTGGAAATGAGAGTGACATATCAAGTCATCAGACCTTTTGAAACATCAGACCTAATTTTGTCCTTTATGATAAAAACTAAATTATAACCTTATAACAATAGAAATGATACACTACTCAGTAAAAATCTTGTACATAGATTTCAGTGATATATTGAGTGGTTTTAGTTAGTTTGCTTTTGTTTTGCTGACTTACTGTAATACCGTAATTCATCATTTTGCACGAAGTATCACCTTTCCAAATGTTTTTGGAGTATATATATCTATCCTTGTTAGGCTAGACTCAGAAAACCTAAGCTAGCATATATTTCTGTGCTTTCATATCACTCCTACCTAGTTGTGATTGCTGCTAGAGCAGCAAATTTGGGTGGATGACACTGTTGCATGGATGTTGCTTTGACTGATGACCTGTCAGCTTCACAGCACAATTCCTATCTTTTACTTTATCTGTGTGATACGCTGGAACTTTGGGCAGGTTTGGTATCTGCTTGTTTCCTCCCACTGTTCATGACATTGCCTTAGCATAATGGGGGGATGGGTAATCAAATATATTTTCATTCTGGATTTCTTTATGAGAAATGAATATTCATTTTGGAACGTGGAAGACTTGGAGGCTTTCATCAACAGCGTCATAATTGAATTAAAAATCTCTTGGTTTTCTAGGGCTGTAATATGCTTTTGCTGTAGGAGACATACTGTAGCTGTTGCTCCCCATGGATGATCTTCATGGATTTGTGCTTTTCTGACCAGGTAGCCAAAGATGTTTCTGTCAGACTGCACCACGAGCTGGAGAGTGTGGAGGAGAAACGCGTGAAAGCAGAAGATGAAAATGAAGTCCTTCGGCAGCAAATCATTGAGGTGGAAGTATCCAAGCAGACGCTGCAAAATGAGCTGGACAAGTTAAAAGAGGTAAGCAGTTGTCAGGAAACCCATGCGTGGGTTAGATGGGAAATTTGATGCACAGGTGTCTTAGACTAATTCTTACACGAAACGCTTTCCAATATTGCTTGTACAGTTGCCCGAAAAGTCTCTTTGTTACATGTCCCAAATGCAGCAGTAGTTTAGAAGCAATAGAGATGTGGATGAGTGATGCTCCAGCTTTTGTCTGTGCCTTCTCACAGGGCTTCTGACTCATTTTAAACTGTCTCCTTAAAACCTCTCCTCCTACCAGAGCAAAACTCTTCGATTTGACTCCAGCTAGCTCTGGCTCTGCTTTTCACAGACTGGTACTTCCACCTACTTGAAAGTCAAATGAGGTGTGCATGACTTGTCTCTGAGAGGATGGTTCAGATAGGCAAGCCGCCGTTTTGGCTGATACTCTTCAGTGGTGACAGTGGGAGCCACCAGCATGAGCTAGACAGCAGGAATGTGGTCTGTTATGTATAAATAACATTGCACTTCAGGCACAGAAATGCTGCCTCTTGAGAAAAGGGATCATTTCAACTGGAGCTGACACACAGTCATACTGAGTAAAGTGATGATCCTTGGAAGCAAGTGAGCTGTGGAGCAGGGGACAGAAAAGGAAAGCCAAATACTAAGCATGGCTCTTTGCTGGAGCCTACATCCCAATCTATACCAGTATTTCTGTTCTCTTAACAGTACAGCAGGTTGGCATCTCACAGCCTCCACTCTGTTTTAAACCAGATTGAGATAGAGCATTTAAACATAATGAGGTAAGGCATTTATCCTCTGAGCCCTGGTCAGATTTAGAGAGCTGGTGCAATTATGTGTTATTTTAATCTTTCAAACATTGCTTGCGAGTCAACTGGCACAAAGCCTGGCTCAGTTTTATAAGGACAACCCCTATTTAATTTCTCTTGCATTTGAGTTATCAGCAGTTCAGTGCAAGAGTTTTTGTAAGTCCACTAGGTACTGCTTGGTCACCTCTGGGATTAAGCAGTTTGAGAAACTAAATTGTGGGTCAGGAGTGGGGAAAAAAAAAAACGGTCCAGCAGTGCTGAAGTCTCAAGATAGCTCGAACTAGGCTGAATTTAGCTTTCTGCCTAGGTTGTTACAGTCTAGCAGTGCTGGAGAGCTCCACTGACTCTGCTGTTTCTCTGCATTGCAAGAGTGAATGCACCCTTACTTGGGAAGCAGGCTTTGCACCCTAAGAGGCAACAGCTGGAGGGGAGCTAGGGAAAGGGAGAGACAGCGGGTAGAATGATAGGATGCATTCTGCTGATCTGGAGATACGGCAGGGTGTAACATGGATCATGAGATGTAGTAGTAGTAGTAGTAGTAGTAGAGATAGTCTGGTTTCTCATGCCGTGAGTTGCGGTTTCTCTTGCAGCCAGAATTTCACAAGGTCACAGTAGGTGAGAAGATGGAAGTTTGAGTCCTTGGCAGGTCACACTAGGACAGATGAGCCAAAAGCTGGAGAAACACAGCAATGTGTGTGTCAGATAAGCATGTGTTTGCAATGTTGTCAACATCACCAAAAAAAAAGAAATTAGTCTTGACTCAAGATGCATTCAAATAACTACCAGAAGCAATGCCACGTTAGGAACATTTAGTATGTACAAAGCTCTAAAGGAATGTATTATGGACATGCCAGTGGGAAAGCTAGTGCTTTATATATCAGGAGAAAAGTGACCCAAAGGCTACGTAGCTTCTTCCCAACCCACCCTGACTGTGCATCTTGTCTATCTAAAGGATGACAGTTAGAAGGAGCACTTTTCCTAACGGGTTCTGGAGCATTGCCTGAGGCTCAGTTAGACAGTATTCAGTCTCTGATATTGCTCACTGCAAACATATGCTCATTTCCTAATATCCTCGACTATTCTCAACCCTTTTCCTTTATCATCCTCCGATCAACAAAAAGGTTTTCTCACATCCGTGTTCCTGTTTATTGCTTAATTCAGTGCTCATTTCTGCTTTGTCTTGCTGTACAATTCCCTGGGGTCCAGTTTCTCACTGCAGTAGATAGCATGTATGTTAATTACCTTTAACATGTTTTGCATGCTGAAATGTCTTTAGTAATTGTACACATCTCTGAAAGCCACTCTTTCTTTAAAACCACCTTTAGTTTCTATCATAACCTCTTGAAGAATTCCTAACATTTATCGTATTTAGTGCTGTTGCATATTTTTTATCCCAGTACTGGTTGTATCTCCTGTGATACTTTCAACAGGACTTCTTTGGTGTAAAATGCATACAGACGCATTTTATCTAAATAAAATTCTTATTTCCTTAAGAAAGAAGCCTTACGGGTTTAAGTGGGAAATTATTTTTTGCCTCCTGCTGACCATGTAATTTCAAGTTGTTGTAATAAATAGGTATGAGATAGACTTTCCTTTTTTGTCACTAAATAATATTTCTCAATGGGTCTTACCTTTGCAAACAATCCTTCACAGTCTTCCCTTCCCTCCCCTCTCCTTCTGCTAAAGCACTTCCCTCCCCAGTCCCAGATGCTTCTGGATTCCCATTTCATGACATACTTGCAGAAGCTTGTCAAAATCTATCAAAACCACATCTAGACTCTTGTTTGTTCTGGTATCTGCAAATACTCCCTGTCATCAAAATGTTCTGATTTTCACTGAATTTTTCAGTAAGGAAATGTCACATAATCAGTGAGTGACACGTTTTTTAGGATAATGCCGCCTCTTTCCCTTTGTTCTTTTTTTTTTTTTTTAATAAGAGTGCTTTATCCCTTCAGCCTTTTGCTGCATTTCCTGTGCTTTGACCTAAGGTATGAATCCCTAAGGATGTTTAATGAATGCTTGTGGATTTTATCCAATTCTTATGTCTTCCAGTTAGACATCATTCTTCTCTGAATGACTTCTCAGTATCCTGGCACTCACTTTGCTTATTCATGCCTCTCTACTTCTTTTTTATTCAGACCTGTTAGCCTTTGGTATAATATGGTGCTTTCTTTTCCCATAATACTTTATATGGGTTTTTTTCAGATATTATTTTTTTATCATGGTGTAATTTCATCATCTGCTACTCTTGCCTGAAATACTTCCACTGATTCTTTTGAAGCTGCTTCTTTCCTGGGTAATAATGTTTTCTCACTGAATATTTTTTAAGTTTACTGACTGTACTAGTTTTTTCTGTTTCAGTCTAACTGCTGTAGTACTGTGGTTCATTGAATTTTTTCCATGATTACATTCACCTACTTTTTCAGTTTCCCTTTTTCATATCTTCCCTTTTTTTTTACTGTGAACTTTTCAACAGGTTTTGGGCTGCCGTATGATACTTTTTTTGTGGCATTCTCCTTCAGAGCTTCAGAGTTTTTCTACTGCTGTGAACACTTCTTTGTAGCATATCCTGGAATGTCTCTGAGAACTGTCCCTTCTAGGAATTTGCTAGGATTTTCTGTGACTTACCAAAGCTATTTCCTCCTTACAACTTTAGAAGCAAAGGCAGTGTGCCCTCACAGATTCAATAAGCACACATATTCCTGCCAAGGCTTGCTTGCTTGCTTTCTCTTGTTGTCTGGGTTATTAACATTGCCATTTGAGTCATAAGGCTGCCAGGGGAGAAAAAAAATTACTCCATCACTAACAAATTACCTCAGCAACATCTCTGCAACTGTCATTTCCCCCTTCCTAATATCCTAATGCACCTCCTGAGAAATACTGCTGTATATTAAGAATTTCTCTTGGTCAACTAACCAGCAAGCATTCAGAACACTTTTTTCCAAAGTTTCCTTTCCTTTGCACCAATGCAAAATCCTGAGCAACTCTCTTCTGAGCATCTACAAACCAGAACTTTTCTCAAAGGCTTGACAATAGCAAGTGGATTTTCTTTGAGAACTGAACATCTCCACTCAACATCTAACTCATCCAAAATGTCATTTCCTTGGAGCCACCAGGGCATCTTTAGGGAACTTCTTCCTTATATTTTCCCTGGAAAAATACTTCACAAATAGATGATCTATTTTTTGTGTAAGTGTAACCAAATATAAAGTCATGCTTGGCAAGTGTTGAGTGCCCTTATGTACAATGGTCATTAATTCCCCTGCAAGCAATACCTCTCAGAGCAATCTTTTCTCTAAAAACTCCATACTTTGGGAAAAACAGACCATTTTTGCTACTTATTGTGGAAAATGCACTGAGATGGCACAGGACCTGCTCCTGTTCTCCATGGGGAGATTGAGTCAGTTGCTTATTTGCAGCTGCTATCTGTGTGTTTTCACTGGTGTTTTTACAAATAAGGATAGAGGCAAAACAGGAAGCCAAGAGATACTGTTCCCATTCATTTCTGCACGAGAGGAGAGAAGTACAAATCCACTGGCCGTTAGTAATGTCTCCAACACATGTCTCCAGGACACAGACTGAGATGAAAACCAGTACATACTGTAAATGGGCTTTCTCAGGTTACCTGTGGGCTTTTTAGGGCAGTGGTATCCCTAAAGGCTCTTTCATCTAAGGCTTACTTGCTAATGGGGATGCTGTGATGCCCAAGCTTACTCTCTCCTCCTCCCCTGCAGCACCTGATTTTCACAGCACAGTTCAAGAACTGCTGCTTTTAACAGTCGAAGAAAATTTTCTGTTAATATATCTGTTCATTTTAACAGAGCGAAAGGTAAATTCAGAAGCTTATAAAACTGATGGAGTTACAGAAGATAAGATGCAATGTCTTTCAGGCATATTATTTAGAGACAAATTTTGTTCCTCAGTGCATGTGCACTACTCTGTTTAACATCACTAGAGGTGGAGAGCATTTTGCTGATGGAAAAATTCAGCTCTATAAACATAATATAACAAAATGAAATCTGGAGGCTACTCCTTAGAGCTGAGTGTGACAGTCTGATTTTCATTGCTATGAACCTTGTAAGTAGGGCATAATATATGCCACATGTGTCTAAAGTGTGATTATTCTAATACGAAATCACATTTTCTCTTTTTTCTCTTATAGAAATACATAGATATGGTGTGAAGTGATACACAAATGGTGAAGAAATTATTTTTTAGTGAAAACACACTTGTTGGTATAAAATATCACCCATGTTTTCATTAGCTAGGACTTCATACATGTTTATTAAAGTAGCACATAATGTTTCTCAGTCATTTGTCAAATGAAATTTACTTACTGAAGTAGGGCTACACTATGAGAAATCTTTGAATTTTGTAATGTATGACTTTTTTAGCTATCAATGAGTTTACATACTGGAAAGTTTATGAGAAACAAGGGGCAAGATTCAAGCAACATTAAAAGGACAAAGCAAGAACACCATGTTGACTCAATAACCCTGCTTAGAACTTAGTGCTTGTGACAGTTATAAGTAATGAAGTCTTGTGCAATAATCATAACTTACCCCATTAACTGCATGAAAGTTTTACCACAGCACCATTTGGTCTCCAGTATCTTTTTTTCACTATGATAAATAATGGATTGGTACCTAAACCACAGTGAATGATTTATACTCGTTATGGCATTTCAGGAGCTGACAGATAGTGAAATGGCCTGTCCCTTATTGGTACCAACAAACAGGGTGGAGGGAACACATGGGACTGGATCTGGCTGGACCCAAAAAACATAATAGTTAGGAAGCAAACTCAGTAACGTGATTTTTTTCTTTTTCAAAGTAATTATATTATACCTCTTCTAATACACTGCCCACTTTGTTTATTAGCGATTTAAAAATATCTTTAAACAAAAGAACGCCTGAAAACCTTTTGAAAATTTCTTATGCTTATAAATGTCTCTTACGCTTATAAATGCCCCTCCCTAAACAGTATCTGCCCCTGAATTCGTGAATCGCCAAATAAATTGCCGCCAATATTTGTCTAGCCTTTTATTTTCTAGGCATTTGATATTTTTTCACACTTGCCAGCAACCTACTGACACTAGTTCCAAATCCGATTATAATTTTTGAAGTGAGTGATTTTGAGATAAAGTAATAGTGATTCTGCTGATCCCATACAGAATTTTGTCACATGTAAACACTCTTGTTCTTCTGTTACTCAGCCTGAGTGGATCCCCTTGTCCCAGACACAGGTTTCTGCTAACTCACCCCCTTCCTTACTCCCAAATACTTTAAAAGACCAACCCTGGCCTTAGCATATGGAGAAATTATGTTTAAGTGATGGCAGCTACAGCAGGAAAAATGACCTACATGATTGTCCAGGTACTGCTTAGTTATAAGGATACCTTCTTTTTATGGTAACCGAAATTCCTTTATGCTCCATTGATCATGCATTTTTCTTACTACATAGCAGAAGTCTTTTGGTAACTAAAAGACTGCTGCTTTTCCAATAGCAGAGACTGGCATGGAGATAACCTCCAGGAAGCTCCAATTGTGTATCAGTCTCCCCATCCTCCACCCAGTTACCAAAAATAATCCTGCCGTCTGTCACATGGGCTTTCAGCAGTGACAGTGCAAACACACTGTAGCCTCTGTGACATTTTCATTTGAAAAATATGAATTTATTTTTCACTCCTTCCCTTAACTTATCCATAACATAATTAAATGATTTCTTCATCAAACCCTTGCAAAATATTGGTAGCAAATCCTTCAAGTGATGTTCTGGGGGGAAAAAAATTAATGTATGCTCTCCGTATTCTAAATCACGTTTCAGTTGGGGCGTAAGTCCCAGGTGAAGACAGTACTCTTTGTTTGTCTTGCCAAGGTGTGGGCAAGACTTTGTTTCAGGACAAGCAAACTTTTACTGCATGCTGCTGTTCTGTGAACAGAAGCTGTGATTTAAAGCTGGAATCATATCCACGGCTAAATGTACGCTGAAGCTGATTAGGAATATCCCATATCATTCCACTCTCTGGTGAAATTCAGATCAGCCACCATCTGGCAACTGTTCACGTGGGAAGTATCATGCGGTGTTTGGGGTGGAGGTGGGTATCAGGGCACTGCAGTTTCTTCTCATCCCTGGCCCTCCCTGCTTTCCACCCAGGGCTCAGAGGAGCCAGCCTGGATCCTAAGTGAATATAGCCTGGAGCGCATGAGGGAGCTCCAGCTGAAGGAGAAAGGGTATATAAGCCTGTAAGAAAGCTCCCTTTGTTTGGCCCTCAGTGCAAGCTGGCATCACCAGCAAACCCAGTGCCACCACTCCTGGGAGGCACAACCTCAGTGCTGCCCTTTGGCTGGCTCACGGTGAGCAGGCACCAACTGTTTTCATCTCACATCGCCGGTAATTTCATCCCAGCATCTGGAGCTCTGGGTAGCGGGATGGAAAAGAGGAAGAGACAGTCTGTCAGGGTGAGAAGAGGAGCTCTGTGAGATGCATAGTTTCTCAACAAATTCTCCAGATTGCCTGTGGTTTTTGTTGTGATGATGCTGCATGTAGGAATACGTGTCGCGTCAGGGCATTGGCAGCCATGGGGACGGCACTGGCCGGAAATGCTTAGGAAGGTGAAAAAAACCTCAGAGATATAGATTTTTGTCATTCTTTGAAAGGGTTAATTGATTATATCTCTTCCAAAATTAATTATTTACAGTTGCTTCTCTAGCTCTATTTTTAAAAGGAGAATGTAACTTATTGCACAGATAACTTATGAATTATTAACATCGCACTACTCAAGCTGTCAGAGGATGAATGAGGAGGAAAGATCTGACCCTCTTGGCAAGTTTTGCTTTGCCACATGCTACTGCACTGGACTTTCCCCCTTCCCTATGCCTGGCACTGTGCAGGTAAGCCTGGCTCCACTGTCCAAAGCCTTACTGGCTGAAAGACAGCCCAGCTTGCCAGTGCGCCACAGCTTGCCTGGATCTGTCAAGAAGTTCTCTGTTCCCCTGGAAGGGAAAAATGGAGTCAGTTGGTGGAAGTAGGTCAGGAAAAGGGTTTAAGTGGCAAAGAGGTGGAATTACGCAGTTGTTAGTCTTCAAGCAAATCAGCACATTTTGCTGCTCCCTTTAAGTAACCTGTTTCCTTGTGCCACAGGTGAGGATACTTTTACCCATCTTGCTCTTTTCAAAAACCCAATCCATGACAAACCGGTGGCATGTGCAGTACTTCAGCCCCTCTCTCATCCCCACAGGATTGATCCCAACACCCCCCATTGGTTTGCTCAGGAGTTATATCTGCTGGGAGCTTGCTGCAAGGCCGGCATGCTTTTTCACCCCATTCCTACACTGAGCCTGCTGAAAAATGTCTGATACAGACAGTATCTGTTCTGTGGGAGGAAGCATGGCAAAGCCTTTGCTTGATTTAGGTTTAGGTTTGATGTGCCTTCATGTAAGAAAGCCTGAAGTTCCTTTCAGTACCCATAATGCTGGTACATTCATTCTAGAAAAATGACACAATTTGCCCCAATGGGTACATTATTTCTGATTTATGTGTCTCCTTTTCTTTTTTGCTGTCTATTTTGTCAGATGGAAGCTCAAGCACAAATTAATATAAACATTACAAGATATTCTTTCTTACCTGAATATGAAAATTTTAGGTCTTGCTCCAATTATAGTAGCCAGAGCTGGGGAGGGTAAGTGGTGCTGATATTTAGGGACATCAACATGATGTCTACGTGGGCAGAAGAAGTACAACGATCCATCTGAGACTGCCAGATGTACGTATTGGTCTATTTAAGGCCTCTTTCTCAGGGATCACTCCAAAATAGTTACAGTCCAATCTCTGCTGCGTGCGCTCTACAGTCAGCTGTACAGAGAGAAAGTGGGTCTTGTGCAGAGATTGGTGAAGGCAGCTCTCCTCATGTTGCTGTATGCAGAGTTCAGGATAAATTCCTGTCCCTGAGTTCAGTAGTGTCAAAACCAGCAGACTTTGAAGGGATGAAGGAGGAAATAAAGAAATTAAATTATATGATAAAACAGTTCTAAGGCAGAGGGAAATCTGAAAACCTGTAAGTTGCTTTTGTCTTTAATGTAGACCACACTTTTCTATAAAAAGTAATCGACGATTTTTTTTTTGTTCATTTCTCCTTTCAGTTTTCAAGAGTCTGGTCCTTCCTAGAATCATAGAATAGTTTGAGTTGTGAGGAACCTTTAAAGGTCACCTAGTCCAACTCACCTGCAATGAACAGGGACATCTTCAACTAGATCAGGTTGTACAGAGCCCCAGTCTGACCAGTATCCAGGCATGGGACATATGCCACCTCTCTGGGAAACCTGTTCCAGTGTTTCACCACCCTCATCATAAAAACACTCTTCCTTATGCGCAATCTAAGTCTACCCTCTATTAGATTAAAATCTTTACACCTTGTCTTATCGCAACAGGTCTTGCTAAAAAGTCTGTCCCTGCTGTTCTTATAAGATCCCTTTAGTTTTGAGAGGCTACCGTAAGGTTTCCCCAGAGTCTTTTCTTCTCCAGGATGAACAACCCCAACTTTCTCAGTCTGTCTTTTTAGGAGAGGGTCTCCGGCCCTCTGATCATCTTCAGGGACCTCCTCTGGACTCTCTCCAACTGGTCCATGTCTTTCTTGTGCTGAGGACCATAGAACTGGATGCAGTACTCCAGGTGGGGTTTCATCAGACTGGAGTAGAGAGGCAGAATCACTTCCCTCAGCCTGCTGGTCATGTTTTTTTTGGAATATGGTTGTCTTTCTGGGCAGCAAATGCACATTGCCAACTCATGTCCAGCCTCTCATCCACCAGCACCCCCAAGTCCTTCTCAGCAGGGCTCTCTTGATCTGTTCATCCCCCAGCCTGTGTTGATACCAGGGGTTGCCCCAAGGCAGGTGCAGCATCTTGGACTTGTTCATGTGGAACCTTGTGAGGTTCCCATGGGCCCACTTCTCAAGCTTGTCGAGGTCCCTCTGGATAGTATCCCATCCTTCAGGTATGTCAACTGCAATGCTCAGCCTTCTGTTGTCTGCAAACTTGCTGAGGGTGCACTCGATCCCTCCACTTGTGTCATTGATAGAGACATTAAACAGGACTGGTCCCAGTACAGACCCCTGAGCGACATCACTTTTCACTGACGTTCATTTGGACATTGAGCCATTGACCACTACCCTTTGGATGTGACCATCCAACCAAAATTCCTCATCCCCCAAACAGTCCACCCATCACATAAATATCTCTCCAGTTCGGAGAGAAGGATGTTGTGGAGGACCATGTCGAGTCCTTACAGAAGTGCAGATAGACAACATATATAGTTCTTCCTTTGTCCTCTGATGTAGTCACTTCGTCAGGCCACCATGTTGGTCAGGCAGGACTCACCCTTGGTAAAGCCATGCTTACTGTCTCAAGTTACCTCCCTCTGTCCCCTGTGTGCCTTAGCACAGCTTCTAGGAGGATCTTTTCCATGATCTTCCCGGGCACAGAGGTGAGGCTGACAGGTTGGCAGTTCGCAGGGTCCTCCTTTCTAAAGGAGTCCTTCTTCTTTTCTGTTGCCATGCTTTTGTGATGACTTTATAATTTGTTGATTATTCCCAAACCAGAAGATGTAGTGCTTATTGCCATAGGTATCATGAACTGTGGGTAATTATAGGAAAAGGTTCTCACAATAGTTTGGGGACAAACTGAAATACAGGTCCTACATTACTTATAAGGATGTGACATGATGGAAATCACTTGTGGGAAGGAACTTACTGTTGTACCACGACCATTATGTATCAAAGTTGTATAAGGACAGCTTTTATGTTCTCCACAGTTCTGGTCAGCTGTCAGGGTATGTGACTATCGTTTCTGGATTACCTTCACAAGGAAAGGAAAAAGACATTAAGGTTAGTTCCCTTAAAAAAAAAAAAAAAAAAAAAAGGGAAAAAACTTAGAATGTGTCTTTGAAATGAGTTAGAATGTATCTTTGAAAAGCCCAGCACACCACTCCTCCGTTTTGGTGTCCTGCATCTCCTCAGGTGGCCAAAAAGATCAGCTTTCCTCCCTCCCCTTCTACAGGTCCCTCTTCGGTGGGATTCTCGCATCTTCTGCTCATTCCTTTCCTTCTTCATCTTAGGCTTTTCCTCTGCATATTACAGATGTGCATGCTAAACTGAACGCACAATTCTCTAGTATATGCAAAACAGCCCTTCAGGTTAGGGGCAGCTGGGATGGGCAGGACTTCAGACCTTGGCTTCACTATTGGGAAAGTTATTTTACAGCTGCTTCCAGAATTTTTTTGCTCCCTTAGGCCGGGGCTTCAGGCAAGCACAAAAATCTTCAGACAGGAAGTCTTTTTTTCTATTTATGGTTCCACCTGCTCTCAATTTCCTTGAAAATACTGTGAGAACATTCCCTTGGTGGGATAACTGGTTACTTCCATTCTAGTCCTAACTGTAATAAGTGCAAAAAACCAAAGAAAATGGAAAACAATACGTCAGTGAATATTAAAGTCAGGGTGGTTTTGGTCGTACAGTGTTGATTTCACTCTTGGGTAAAGTTTTGTGTCTGTTCTGCTTTGTTTGAGTGGATAGTTCATCAGTTCACATGGCCATAGAGGAGACTGTAATTCAAGTAACGCAAATTCAGAGATATCTTGCTTCTCTTGGCCACAACTGTTGCAAGAATAAACATATGTACCAAATTGTGTATTCTTTGGGGGAAAAATTTAGAAAATAGAAAATGTTCCTGTGGTTCTGCATAGGAAGGTGAACCATCACCACTCCTGCAGCTGCCTGTCATTGAACATGGTTTTGTGTTATCGGGCTTCTGGAAGAAACAGGTACATTGCATGAACTACTCTCTTTCTGAGCGGGTATGAATAAATGCTGTGGAGAACTTTGGTATTGTTGTTTCCTTGCTACAAGATGATCAGGCGAAAATTTGGCAGTAATTTTCCTAGTCAAAGGGAAGGAGGCGGTAACCTTTGGAGGATGAGTAATGCTTGCATGGACATTTCACACACTCTTCATGTATTCACGGATGCTTTCCCTAGAAGACCAAGAGAAAGACTGTGGATAGAACACCCCACAGGTATCCACAACATAATGCTGCATAAGAACTGCAATACCTCTTCCAAGAGTCTGGTATTTTCAGAAAGGTCTTTGTAACATTACTGCATGATTTTTCATGCTGAACACAAATCAAGAGAGAGGGAACAGGAAAGCCTTTCTGCACATTATCTTCAGTTTCCTAAACCAACCAGCATGTAATTATCAGTGTATAAATACTGACAGTGCTTTCTAGGATTCACTGAGACCAGTTACTAATAAAGGCATTTTCACAACTGAACCTGACAATCTGTTAACTGGTTTTAAATGTGGACATTGATTGGATCCTGGCACCTTTACTCCAGGTCATGAGTTGACATAATTGAAGGGGACAGGAGCACTAATTAGGATGCAAAGATTGTCATTCTTGTCATATTACAGCCTGGTCTTTAAAATTGAAGCCATCTTTTCATCCTTTTCCTGGTCTGCAACTGATTTGGCTCCTCACTTGGTTGCTCTAGCTCTTGCTTTGAGTCCTGGAGCTGAGTTTTGCTTGGCAACTCAGAGAGGAGTAGGGGGAGAATATGAGATTTCCTCTTGGGCAGTCGTGAGAGGAAATAGTTCAGATAAATCGCCCACCACCAAAGGCTCATTTTACTCCTGTCTCGGAAGGAGAACTGCTGGGTGAGGAGGATGTGGCAGTAACCACTTGGAGCCTTGTGATGAGGAATGAGGAAGAAAGCCTTGAGATACTGCTGATTTCGTTTTAATTTTTTATTCAGGGACCTCTTGTGTTGCAACTACTCATAGCTGATTATCCGTAATCAAGACATTTCAAACAAAGCCATTAACTCAAATATTTCTAGTCTCCCTCTGAATTTCTTCATAAAGGTTTAAAACCTTAAACCAGATTGGCAGGTTGACATTTCCAAGAATTGTTTTTGCCATGTAAAACTGCTAGCATAAAAAAGACTAGGAATCATTAAGGATTTATTGAGTTTCCATTTTCTCCATTAAAGTACTATTATTTTCAAATGAAAGATTTACCATAATGAAATCATTAGTGACTGTGCATTTAGGTGGGGGTTTTTTTGACAGCACTCCTAGCTATTACAGCCAGGCAGTCAAACTCTGCCTGTATAACATGCACAGCAGTGACAAGCTATCTTTTCCTCTTTGATAGTTTGATAGGAGATGGAGAATTTGACTAGAAGTGAGCAGATGTCAGAATGATCATAGCTACCTACAGTTCTTTTCTTTTTTTAAGCTCATGGGGTATTACCTCTTAGGCTTTTTACTTTGTTTTCTTTCTTTAATTGCAGGCTTTTTTTTTTTTTTTTAATGACTGAGTGTGTATTACAAAGGCAGCCTTGGGGAGTGAGATGAAGAAGAAATGCAAAGTAAAGTATCACATTACTGCCCAAGTAGGGAAAAACATGTCCATGTTAAGTTTTCTAGGAGTTTAGCATTCAGTTCATGGGAATTCTGAAATATGGGAGAAGCTGATAACAACACTTACATATTTACAAGGGACTAGAGGTAGGGGAATTGGATCCTTGGAGGAGTCAAAGGTCTGATTGTTGTCTGCTGTTTTTAAGAGAAGATGGCTCTGTGGTGAGGGCAAATCAAGCCTTCAGAGGTAACAGTGCCAATCTCCAGAAGCAGACTTCTGAACTAAGAGATTTTTTTCTGTCTCAAATTGTTGATTATTCTTAAAAACCTAGTGAATCCTTCAGGCTAAGACATATGCATCAAAGCACTCACTATTGAAGTTTGATGTTCAACAGCAAACAGGTGCCTGAGGTTTAATGAAGTATTTTGGTTGTAGCCAGATAAAATATCAAGATCTTGTATCTGTGGATACTCCCAACAGTTGCCTTTAAATGCTCCCAATTAGAGTTATGTGGTGGAGTGCCTACTCCTACCCGTACAGTATGGGATCCAGCAACCACACAGTCCCTTTTCCCCATAAGTGGTACCATTTTGTCAACTTCAGACTCTCAACTCAGCGTTGTGGCAACAATAACAAACTAAAATCTGGACTAGATGAGGTTGAGCATTCTACTTTTAATGGGTATTTCTGTTCTTGAAAGTGGTACTTAAAGCAGCTTTTGGAGCTTCCTATTTGATCAAGCATACCTTCAAGGTAAATCTGTTTAGTGTACTTTTCGATTATCGGTCCTGAAATCTCAGCATGGAGTAAGGTTTGTTCATAAACAACAGTTAGAAAAGGTTCTGCTGAACAGAGTGTGTTCCTTGGCACGGGCTGACTGTTCTCTGCTGTGATCAGTGGAGGTAGCATCTTTCAATTACATATCTGAGGGCACCAGCCAATCCTTCAGCTTCTGCCTTTGGTAGCGGATAATTCTTTCGTCTGCCAGGACAAATGGAAGAGATGTCTCATTTCCTTTCTTTCCTGAGCACCGGGGGAACTACACGTACAAATATTCCTCTTGCAGTGGCCTGATCTGCTGTGTGGCTGGTGCCCAGGGCAGATGCATGGTGCTTCCCTACTTGCAGATTTATCAGCTGCATGTTACTGTCTCTCTTCTGCTCTTCTTCGGAGCATTTGCTAGATGAGAGACACTGGACCCGAAAGCTCAAAGTGAAAATTCACCTGTGACAGTGAAAGTATGTCTTAATTCTCAGAATATTTAATAGTGTTTTGGGATTGTGTGCATCCTCTGTATTTTGTCTCACAATTGTCAGCAGAGCTTTCATGAAAGGGAACCAGGAGAGGGAAGGAGATTATAATGCCCAGATTTTTAGAAAATGACGGTACAAAGGGTGGGATTGTGGAAATAGAACAGCTCTTTCAGATATAAATCATGATAAATTGCATCAGCATAATGATGCTCAGCAGAAGCAAGTGAGTAGCAGAAAAGGAATGTAATTTCAATTATGCCATAAATTCACTTTCGGCTGGCACAAACAGCCATCAGAAGGCAGACAAAATTTCCTTCCTAACCTTAATGAAATACAAGCACTCTGGTTTTAATTTGTAATTGACATTTCTTCTCTAGTGCAGCCGAGGTTGGAAGACACTGCCCCTCTTTTTTTTTGTTATGAAATTTATTTGCCTGGAAGCATTCCTCTGTTTGTATATTAATTCCTTTACATTTTTACTATGTGAATTTCCTGTGATGATCTCATGATGTTTACAGCATTTCTTGCAATGGTGTAAACAGATACTGATGCCTTGTTTTCATACTTGGGTGTGGCAGGGAATAGCCACATGTAAACTGCTGGTGAGCCACATCCAGGGAGCCCTGTATAATATCAGCTTGAGACTCATTTCAGGCTCAAGGTAGATTCACTGCTAGTGCTGTCAAGCTTAAGGACTGTCTTCACTGAGTTCCAGTAGCGAGAAAAGATAAATTAAGAAAGAGGAGACCACATGCTAAAAATAAATTTGAAGTACCATTGGTTAGTATTTCAGATGCAGGAAAGAAAACAGTCCTTGGGAAAAAAATTCATGAATGTGCAGTGCTGTCATGTATGTAAGAATTCTGAGTAGTCTTAAACAAATTTTTAGCCAATATAACTGCCTAAAGTACAAGTAGCTCTTTCACACTCACAAAAATGAAAGAAGGTACTTCAGAGTGTTTACTTACATTTACTAATATGTTTAGGACTATCAAAATATTTGCAGTCAAAGATCCTCACTATATTTCATAAAAGTTAATGAATTACATCCTGGAATTCTCTGTGTGATTTACTCCAGGTTTATTTATGGGAGAAAGCAAGGCACAGGATTATTTAAAACATACACTACTTTTTGTTTGTTTATTCCTGATCTCTTGAGTAGGGATAACCATTGGGCTTCAAGGCCCAACTACTATGCAATGAATTCTTATTCTTTAACTGCAACTAGAGTAGTTTGTTCAGGCATATGTTTGAAAGCAGCTTGATATTTATTTTGTTTCTCAGATTAGGATTGTAGTACATGTGTGTGCCTAAAGAGTTTCTGCCTGAACTGAGTATCCTTTCATTGGCTGCCCTCCAAATCACAGCTTTTAACAGCAATCTTTAAACCCTCATCATTTCTCCTCAGTGTTTACTGTAGAAAAATTGTTTCTGCTGCTGACTTTGCTCCCCCAGTCTAAGACAAAGTGACTTTTATACTGGCACAGAGGGTTGCCGGAGGCAGAAGCTATTACAGAAAAACTTGTTGGGTAGACAGCACAAACAAGTCACCAGTCTGTGAATCTTACTGCTACATGATTATCACTGAAGGGCAAGGATTTAGGGAGACTCAAAGGAGAGTAGGCATGCATCTGTATGAAGTGAGCAACCAGACCTGTCACACAAGTGGAAATATTACCACAAGTTTTAGGAATGAAGGCAACACTGGATTCAGGGTTTAAGTACACATCAAATTTGGAGATTTATGTGGGGTTCCATTATCTTGAAGGGATTTACTGCAGAAGCTTCTTCTGTCAGGCACTGTCAGTGATCATCCCCAATTTGCTTCCCAAAGGGAACATGAAGGTGTCTCTCAGTCTGATATGCATAACCTTACTAAAAGCATACTCATTGAAATTGAGAAGCATATATCCCTAACAGAAGGGGTTGCATCTGAATCAGCCCTAGATTGAAACTCCAGTTCCATGTTCTTCCTTCATCTGAGCTATTAGAAATCCGCATTCAAATGTCAAATGTCCATTTCTGTAATGTGTTTTGGCATTTCATTTTTTTATTCTCAGTACAGCTTCCAGACATGGCTGGCTTTTCCTAGTTGATGTTTATCTTTTCCTCAGGAACTTTAATTAAAAATAGTCCATCCTAATAATGCAGTGGTTTGTGTAAATTTTCTCTGGCAAAATAAATTACGGTAGCTGTATCATCTTGCTTCTTATTTATGGAAGTTTTTTTAACATAAACTGCTAGATGAACATCTAGTCAGTAATTCAACTGAAAGGTCTTTACTTTTAATGTTTTTTTCCCAATGGCAAGTGAAGGAAGGAAAATGTTACAGAGTTTCTAGGAAATCTGAGAGTCCCGTTTTTAGATGGTGCATGGTTTTAACAAGCTAAACCTTTGACACCCACACACACAACACTTGGTCTGTCAAATTCTTTTCTTCCAATTCCCAACTGTGTGATAACAACTTCTATGCCTTGATCATACCTCATGCTCCTGTTTTTCCTATAATAGGTCTAATAAATGTGAAAAGGGGACCAGTAGATTTCATATAACTCCTGTCCAAAGGATTTGAAAACTCAGAGGACAAGAATTAATCCCATGCCACCTCAGCACTGCTTGGAAAGTTCAACCTAGAAGTTGTTTTTTTTCTTTTAATTTTATTTTATAGTATTCAGGAGATGCAAGTGAACTACTTGTCTACCTCTCAGTGCCTGGACATGTGTTTCCGCTCCTGCTGGGAGCCTGGAGTCACTCACCCAGCTCACCGGGATGGTACCTGTGGGAGACTGCATGCCTAGTGGGTTGGTGGTGGCAGGGACAGGGCTGCAGCATAGTAAATCCCTGGGAACAAGCAGGAAGTCACCCTGTGTCTCAAAGCCACACCTGAATCCAAAATGTGTGGCAGCCCTGGGAAGCAGCCCATCCCTGCAAAGGTGGCATAGTCATGTCCTTCTCCCAGTGCTGCCGTCCCTGGAGGATTGCTCTGTTGGCCTAGCAGCAACAGGCTTCTTCCCTCACCCTGCATCTATCACACAGAAAATGAAGGAGCATTGCTGTTTGCATCCAAAACGGCCCCAAGCTCAGGCAGGAAACACTTTTCTCAACACTAACTGGGAACTTGGAAACAATGATAGTCTTCACATTAGTCTTGTGGCCATCATTGTGGGATTGATTTAGAAGTCCTTGAACATTTCGTAGGGTAGGTGATGGCATGAATGATCTGGAAGTCGAAGTCTACTTGAGAAGGAAGACTGTGTTTCCTATCACATGAATCTGGATGAATCAAGTCAGACAAAGGGAGTTTAATCACTGATTTTTAGAGAACCTTGTTCTTCAGGTTAGTGGTGAGATGCAATTCCATTGTTCTTCAGGGTTTTGCTATGCTTCATATGTGTACTTCTGACTCACGCTCTTTCTTTTCAGTGGGAATTCAACTGATAGATGGAAAAGGTGATATGGGGAGTTCTTTACCAAAAAGTTGAGAAAGGCAGAAAAACTGAAGGTTTGAATTTTCTTGGAGGCTATTCGTTGGAGCCAATATTCAAGGATATGGAATAGCGGTGAATTACTGATATCAACACCAAGGATCTTTTGATCCACCGCACAGATTCCAGCTCTGTGTAGAGGAATTACATGTGGTCTTCTCCAGGTGAATACTGAGATATGTATTTGATGTACACAGAAACTGCAGTGAGAACTGTTTGGGACTGTTAAAAAACTTCACTTTCTGGCATGCCCATCCTGTAGACCTTTGCAAACAGACAGAGTATTCATCCAAGGGTGCAGAGATACGTATTCCAGCAAATCTGTTATAGTCTGCAGTGGATGCTAAACAAGAAGTTCTTGAACAACTGGAGGTGGGAGGCCTTCAACATTTTCCATCGTAAATGTTAATGTATGTAGCAGACAGAAGGAGTATTATATAAAAAGTTAAGGCTTTCACATTTTTCTTGTTCTGACCTATGGCAAGGAGGCCGATATTTGCATTATTTCCATGGTATTTTTTTTCATAAGGGAGAGTTGAAAGCAAAGAATAAAAAGATTTCAACTTGAAGCCATTTGTTGCTCTGAAAGTCTGATTTAAAGTGAAAACCTGTTAAAAATAGAAAGGGGTGAAATCAAAATCTGTCAAACCAGGAATATTTTTTTATTATAAATAAAACTTCCAGTTAGAGGCAGGTATGTCCAAATTTTTCTGGCACACTTTTTCTACAAGAGACACCATTATAAAATGTCATGTTTCAATACCTTGCTTATGATCATATTACTATAATTTTATGTGGCCCCAAAATATCCCAAATACTTCACAGAAAAGGAAGAAGATGGGTTCTCTGTCAAAAAGACAGTTTAAAAGTGAGGTTTACATTAACTGTTTTAACAGCTAATGAGTAATTTTCTAAGCCATTTGCTGTAGTATATCTGAAATTTTAGCAAGGATAAACCCTCTAATGTTTTTCCTGAGGCATGCGGTGAAGCATAAATATAATGTAGAAGATTTATGCTGGAAAGACAACCTTGTTTATGGGCATGCACTGAAAGACATTGTAATAAGGTCTTACTCAAAGCTCCTGAATAGATTTAGAACCGTGGGCAGGTCTCCTACATGTGCGTGAGTCAGCGGAACACGTTGCCAACTGCGAAAAGGCAAGCAATGTTTGCAATCTCTTCCAGTTTTCTCCTGTAACATGGCTGCAGCATTGTTCTCCCTAACAGACTCTCTTTCTTAATTTGGTGATGATAAGGTACCTCTGTAAACCAAGAAGTTTGCTGACCACCTGCACAGTGATACTGAGATCTAAAAAACCGCCAGGCTTCTGTCTCTTATTCAGTCTCTTTTTACATTCCGGTAGAGGTTGTTGCAGCCATTTTCCAGAAAGCTGTGCATATAACAAATGCACTAAGATCAGCAGCTGTGGTTTAAATAACTTGTTGTGCCGCTTCCCAAATTCATGGATAACTCAAGGAGGTCCTTGTCCCAAAAGTGCAAAAATGAACAAATCCAAGTTAATAACACATACAGCACTTGTGAAAGCAGAAGGAGCACTTTGCTTCATCCAGCTGAATAGCACAGCATGGATGTCATGGTACTGCCCTTCCTTATGTGCCATGAGACACCACACGCTTTGATGGAAAGACCTACTATATGCTCCTGACTGTCACTTGCCTCCTGAAGTCTCTCAGCTACCTGGAGTTTACCAAGGTGTGCTCGTATCTTGGTATGGCAACTCTATTATTTTAAGTTGGCTTCTCTTCATTGTTATGTTTTGTACTTTTTATGTGGATACAGTGTATAAAAATGTGGGTGGTTTGTAGTTTTAACTGCGATTCTGCATACGGCAGCTAAAGTGTAGTCCTACCGTGTGATGTTGAGGGGTGTATGTGCTGCTAATGACCAGTCTTGGGGCACCTTTTGATTGCTGAGCTGCCTCTGAGGAGCAATCAGACATAACTCACCATTATGTAATTACTGTACACAGAGGTAGAGAAAATTCCTTTGGTTACACCTCCATTCACACTTGGTGCTCTGTATTGAAAGCTTAATTTCAGGCCAGGATGGGTAAAGTCCTTGTGATTCCTCGTATTCTTACTATACTGGTGAATTCCATGAAGAGGGATTCAACTAGTCCTTTGAAGCTGTGTATTTTCTTAACCCATTGGAACAATTCTTGATTCACAGTCCCTCTGTAAGCTGACATTCATGACTTGAAATAACCTTAGGAGATTGTGTTGGGTTCCTGCTTAGAACGTCAGGAACTTCAGAATAGGATTTCCAGTTTTGGAAACAGGCATGTGATTCCCATTCATTGTATGCAGTAGTAGCCTCAATCCTTTTTCTCTGAGTGAATTTTCATTCCTGGAAACTCACATAGTCAGGTCTTTTGCTCAGTGTGAGCACAGAGTAGGTGAACCTGACTGTAGCCCATTAATGTCAAAAAGAGATGCTTAAGTGAAATTAAACACTGCTAGTAAAGACTGTAATCAATAAGTAAAAGCATCTATGCTGTCTTGTTCAGCCTTATAAATAAAATATGCAGGTATACGGTATGTAGAACATACAGCCGTTGTGTACTTTACGACCTTGTGGACACGTGCATGGAGAGATATATGTAAGAAATTACAAATAGAAAAAAAAAAATAAGTGTAAGGACTGTATAGTTGCACTGTCACTCTCCCTAAAATTATTTTTCTGTCCACTTTAAGAAGGTGGATCTGCAAAACATGGCATTTCATCTTCCAAAAATGTCACACTGCCAGTTGGAGAGGTTTTACACCATTTCCAAATTTGCTTCCCCCTGCATCCCATAACAAGCCCTACGCCCCTTTAGACAGTAACCTCCATCTTTTGCATTGAAGTCCAGAAGGAAAGTTTCTTCCCCTCAGCTCTTCCTGGGTTTCCCTCCAGGGACAATAGATCCTTTCTCGTGCTCTGATTTCAGTGATTAGGTTAGTTGGGTTCCTCCCCCAATGTTCTTTTGATCTTCTCCAGGTCCTTAAGCTCATTTTGATAAAGCCTTTAGTCAGATAACCTTGCATCCTTGTTTTCTGTTCCTTAACTTTTTCTCATTTTTTGAGGTGTAGCTTTTTTATAACAATAGCCTTGGTATTCCTGGGTCAGTCGCTCTTGGAACAAATAAAATCAGCAATCTAGCAGTGGATGCCAGTAGGCAACTAGGCTGCCTGGAGTCCTCCCACCTCTGTCACATTGTCATCAATTACACCCAAGTGGTGGGTTCACTATTTAATGAAAAAAAAAACAAACCTCCAACCAAATTTTCACATTTTTAATGTTCCCAGAAGGAAACTCTTAGAAAGGAGCTGTTGACACATACCCTGAGTTACTGTGGAGGTTTTAGGCCTTTATTGTCCTCTACTAGATTGTAAAACCAGAAATATATGTGCTGTTTGATGAACACATGGCCCTGGAGCACTTATTTTTCTTAGAAGAGCAGGAAAATCTGCTTTATCAGTTCACTCTCAAAACTCGTCCTTTTGATAAAAGCATAGCACCGTGCTCTGGCTGTTCTGCACTGCTACTGCAAAAGTAACCTACTTGAAGTTTCCAGTACTGCAGCTGTTCACGCCTTCAGCTGCATTTTCAGTACTTGGAGAGACAATAAGGAGGAAAAAATGTCTGTGTAGGAAGGACAATTTTCCAGATCTGTTCAGACTTTGTATTTTGTTGGAGTAATGAGGAACAGATGAATGCTAACAACATGGTTTTTTTAGTCCCCTTTTAGCAAAGCAGCCTTGCTTGGAGCTATTGTCCACAGAGCCTTTAGAGATCAGTGGACATACTCAAGGTGCTTAACAAAATTACTCAAGCTTTACCATCAGAAGAGAAGTTTGTGCCAGTTTGGTTGCTCTCAGCATTTCCAGTTTGTATGTCATCTGTTGCTTGATTAAAGAAAAATTTTACCTACTGTCAACTTCATGCAGTGCTTTAGCATAGGTAGCACGCTGTACAAACCAGAGGTGACCATCTTCTTCCTCTTAATTCAAGGGTCTGATCCTGATACGTGGGACTGCACTCATTAAACATAAAATATTAAAAGAAATGTAGCTCTTTTACCACCTTGATTTGTACATCTTGATATTATTTATTGTTGCTGTTGATCTCTGAGGGCTGGTTTGCATCCCAAAAATGTTGGGTTAGTACTAGCTCAAGGCTTGTTATGCCTCTTTTTGTTGTATGTCACAGACAGCTGAAAGGCTGATGGGACTGGCATCAGGATGAAGAAAGGGTGGCCACGTATAGTTAGGAGAAGTATGTTCTTGAAAGACCTTCAAGGCAGCAGGATGTGTCATTCCTTTTTCAATAAGTCTCTCACTCCCTAAGCCTGGCAAACTGAACTTCAGTTTAAATATCAGAAAATGCCACTGCTGACAAAGCTCCTTAGCAAAGTGTTCGTTTGGAGTAAATGCTTGTCTCACCAAAGTCAACATATGAGTCCAAATGCGAGTCCAAATGCAGCGTTCTTTATTTACTACCTGGCATAGAGAAATACAGGCTCAGCTGATATTAAAATTCATCTCAAAAAGTGGTTGAAGAGATACTATCAAGTTCTACCTGCCCATCCAAAGAAACAGCCTTCCGTGTGACTTCACCTGTGAGGTCTGAGTTGGTCCATGCTTGTTGATTTGAGACAACAACCAAAGGGAGTGAGGACCCAAAAATATCCAATTGCGTATTATCAGATGTAATTTTAAAATTTTGTATACTCAGGTTTTTTACATTATAGTATATCCTTTTTTTGCTAAAAGTGCACAGGCATTGCCTAGCTGCTCAGATTTAGGATTGTAATGACACTGCTTGAAAACAGGCAAAAAAGAATCTGAACAAAAATCCTGAAAGGGGCACAAAATTTCATATTTGAAATGAGTCTGTAGCTGTTATATAGAGCTGTTATGTAGAGTAAGGAGGAGACTTCCTGGCTGGGAAGACTATCCCTATTAACTTATCATCAGGCTTTTTACCCTCTTCTGGGAAGCAGCTGGTGGTGTCTGCAACAGAGACATGATACAGGAAGATGGATGGACAGCTTGATTAGTCTCTGTATCCTCTTCTTACATTTCTGCTAAAATAGTGTTCACATTTAGAGGCATTCAAGGACAGTCTGCTGTCCTGAAATGGATGCATTCCCTTGAGAAACATAAATTTGGTAAGGCAGACCATCCCAGTTTATGCATCTATGTTAAGCTCTTACCAACAGTGAGATTTTTTTTTTTTTTTGTAATTTGTATTCAGCGTCTTTTTCATTTGTTATGGAAGAATGATCCCATATGAAGAATTCAGTATTGCTCATTCATTTCACAGCTGGCCATGGTTTCTTTTTCAATAATGAGTATAATTATCACCAGTGAGGCTTGGCTGTGGTGGGACTTCACAGCTTGGATAGGTTGCACCTTTTCTCTCTGGGCATGGTACATTTTTATTTTTCTGTTTGCTAAGCAGCTATAGTTATCATTATTGCTTTTTAAAAAAATTCTGACAAGTACTAGCATTAAAATTAGATTACATCACTTTAAAATAATAAGGTCATCAGCAGAAAAACTGTTGGGGAAAAAGGAAATGTCAGAATAAATAGCTAATTTTCACAAAGAAGACAGACAGATGGTTTGCTCATTAGCAATAGGCTCCTGAAATGCCCTCTCCTGCTTTCCTTTATTCTGTAGCTGAGCACCCTACTGTTTCATAGATCAGTGTCTGAGGAGCCAATTGCTTGTCCTTAGAAACTTTAAATTGAATCCTGTGGTTGCACAGTATTCAGGAAAGCATGGAGTGCCCTGGTGACCTTCTGTTAGATGGTTAGGGATTAATCAATCATCTCTCAGGCAGCAAACCCCTGAGAATCCAGCAAGAGCTTCGAGGGCTCAGGCCAGCATGGGACTAATGTCAGACTTTGGTCTGCAGCTAAGATGGAAGAGTGTTTTGCTATTCTTGTGATGTGGAGATTACAGACAGAGAGCCCCAGGATTGTGCATTTACCTACCAAATGATGTGATTGACTAACACAGTCTCTCGCTTTTCCAGAAGTGTCTTGGAAGAACTGGTAAGACATGGAAGAGTGAATTTAGTTATGGACCAGATCAACAGCAGCTGGGGCAGACTTTACCTTCATTAGTTGTTAGAATCATAGAATATCTTGAGTTGTAAGGGACCCATAAGGATCACCAAGTCCAACTCCCAACTCCTCACAGGACTACCTAAATCTAGACCATAAGTGTGTCATCCAGATGGCTCTTTGAACTCTGACAGGCTTGGTATCTAGATCACTTCCCTGGGGAGTCTGTTCCAGCTACTTATCTCCATCTCAGTTAAGAAACTTTTCCTAATGTCCAATCTGAACTTCTCCTGATGCAGCTTGATTCCATTGTTGGTCGCAGTGTTACTTCCAAATATAAATCTGGTTTCAGTGTTTATTGTCTTACTGCCAAATAGTTCTCACTGCTGTCATGCCACTCTCTCCACTTACACAACTCCCTTTTTGCTCTTGCTTTTGTCACTATGTTGGCCGTACAACTCTTTGAGGAGTCTTCCCTAACGTGGGTTTCCAAACCACAGAACTTTTATCTCCGGGGCTAGACCTTTGCTGTGTATCCATTTCCAGATGAAGGGAAGAACCATCTTGGTTTTTTTTTTTTTGGCAGCAGGTGCCCTAACATTTGCAGCCTGTCTCACTGGGATTTAGACCCTACAAGCTATTGGGGAAGCCACCGCTAGTAACTAATAGAAGTGACCTGAAAAATCCTCCACCCAAAGCAGCCTTTATGGTCTCATGTCCAGAAGTCACCAGGGGAGGTCACCAGGGATGCACTGGGTTCCCAGTAAGAACATGCTGCTGTCCCCCTGTGGCATGCCTGTTTCTCTTCTTGAGCCTTCACACCAGTGGCAGCTTCTTTTACTGAACTCAACACACTCTTTTTGAAGGTCCTTGTCTTTTGTCAGAGCTTAAAACAGGGAGAGATGAACAGCTGTGCAGCACCACAGCTGAGAAGTAGTTCCTTAGAGTTACAAACCTGTCTGTTGTGTTTTGTGGCGAACTTCTTATCTACACTGCCTTTTTTTTTTTGCTTTTTCTCTTCTGTTTCACAATCAAGAAGACAGCAGCAACAAATTAGATAGAGGAGCAGAACTGGACACACTGATAATAAAGGTGTAAACCTGGCACATTCCCAGTTTAACAGAGCTTTCAACGAACTGCATCTCTGTGGGCAGCAGCTACATGTACCATACCTGGCTTATGCCAGGTCACACCTATTAACACCAATTCTGAATTTGGCACATTTCCAGGACAGCTGCCATAACATCAAATGACAGAGGTGCTTGCAGTGCGGTGGAACATCAAATGGAATCTAGGAATAAATTAGGACTGTCATTTGTGTAACTGTTACATTGTCTAAGGTATATCTATTTCCAATACCTGTGTGCTTTTTAATTCATGTCTAATTATACACAGATTTTATCCCAGGATAATAAAGAGAAAATTTTTCTAAACGCAATGTAAGATAATGACATAACAACTCATCTTGTAATTTCCATTGCCTGGTGAGTAATCAAGTGGCCTTAACTGTAGCTCTTATTCTGCATATATTATGCAGACCTTTTCAAAAACCAGATTTAAAGATTAATCCTTGCAGGATTCAGTCCTTGCAACAATCCTGGGAGGCACATACGTGAGCAAATTGCAGTCTAGAAGTTAAGCAATACAGAAATTAGTGTTAAACTAGAACTCAGCATTCTTATTTACCATATCCATGCTTGCATCTGCTGCTTTGGGGAGCTGTAGAAAAATCAAAATTGTGACCTCTCTTGCAGAATAATCTGCTTGTTCGTCTCCAAAGTGGGTGTAGTGCCACGACATTTTTCTTCCTTTCTCTATGTGTCTGCCCAACCTCTGCAGTTGAACTTTGGGATTCTGCTGCGTTTGCAGCCCCTTCAAGGCTCTGTAGGAAAGTCTACATAGTTTAGGGGTTGTTTGCATCATAAATATTGAATTGTGGGAAAAGAGAGAAAAATCAATATCACTTTTCTTCATTTAGCAGCTTTGTACAACTGAGTGCAAAGATCCAGGTACATTTGCACAAACATCCAAGCATAATGAGTTTAAAATTTGTGATTTTGAGAAATTTGCATCAGCGGTGTGGGCTCTGGGGCACTTTGTTGCCAGTTATTCTTTCTTTGTTTGGGGTATGTCAATGTGTAGCTAATGTGTCATGTGGGAGAGGACAAAGAGACTTCAATGGAGTCTGAAATTTCAGTTAATCTCTCTGTGGTGAAACACTGACAAATAGGAAATCAACAGTGGCAACGTAAGGAAACAAAATGGTAAAATTAAAAAAAATGCCAGAAGAACTGAAATTACCACCCTGTCTCTAATTTGGGAGCAGGCATCTGACTGTATACTACCAAGCTAGTATCCTAAGCAACATCTCAAAACTGCAGAGCTTTCTACATTTAGGTTATTCTCTTTTCATTTTAAGAAGACTGAAATAGCCAAGGAAAAATGTAAGAGCTAGCAATGATGTTAAAAACTGTAACCCCTTAGGTAACATTACTGCACTGTTGTACCCAGAATATTGATTCTGAAAAGGACCGGTTGGGTTTTAGGTTCTGTTTTCGTGATCAGTGTTTGATGAAAAAAGGCTTTTGAATCAAAAGATTTGAATAGAAACATTCAGACTACCAAAACCAATATGCATTTGCATTCTTTGTTAAAATCCAGCCAAAAGGAAAATACTGCTTCTGAAGATCATTCCCACATTAGACCCCGTGTAGTTTCTTGCTGTGAAATATATCCAGAAGTGCTGTTTGGTGCTGGGAATGTGTTAATGCAACAGCAGTGGTGGGGACATTGCTCCCTCCATGCAGCGTGGAGGGACACCTGGCACTGCTGCTAATCTCCTGTGCTTTTGGTATTAAAGCCTTATTATTCTTAAGAAAATCAGAGTCCCCTGACATCTACAGGGAATACTATTTTCAGAAAAAATTAGGAGGAAGAGCAGTTGGAGGAGCAGTTCAGAGGAAAGCTTGTCAAAACTGCTTTTTAAAATATTTAGTGGAACTACAGTCAGCTGGTAGCCTGGAGTATTTTCAGCAGGCTATTTGCAGACAGTAATTGCAAAATTTGAAAAGTGTCTTCCATTATCTCAGCCCTTACTCTGGTCTCAGCTCTATAGCATTGGTTAGCAAGCAACCTTCCCTCACAGGTCTGTTGTGTGACCGAATATTTCAGTCTTGATGAATACACCCAGCATTCCTTGTGAGAACTGAACAGTCTTACAAGTGAGTTTGTGGAGAGGCTTGCTGGTTAAATTCACACTTATTATGAAAAGCCACATAGAAGTTAGAGGGCAGAGGAAAGAAAGAAGCGTCTAAAAGAGAAGAAAAGCAGGGCCAGAGGAGAGCGTGTCATTCAGGGAGCTGTGTGAAATCTGACAAGTGTGCATAAATATTGGGTCTGCCCATAATAGGACTGTGATTCTGCAATTCCTACTGAAGTGAGGTCAGTGGGATGCCTTGCATGATGAATAATGATCCGCTCACATCAATATGTGCAGCACAACTTTGGAGCATGAATAGCTGTGAACACTGCAGATTCACTTTGCTTTGCAGAAATAAAAATGGTTATTGAATTTTGGTTGTGGTGGTTTGGAGTTTTTTAGCTTTATTTAGCTACTATTTTTTTCTTTATTTAGATACTATTTTTTTCTTATTTGGGAGCAGAAATCTTTTAATTTTATGTCTCAGTAGTAGCTGAATGGTGTTCCAAAAGTTTTATTTTTAAAGAGAATCCCTGTTGAATCATTTGGAAGGAAGGTAAAGCCTACTTAGTTCATCTTGCAGTGTCTGCAAGGCACTGGTGGAATCATAGCAACAAGTGATACTGAGCATACATAATGCTGTACAAGTCCAGTGGCAGTAAATGAGGTTAAAAAAACAGAAGTATTTTCTTTAAGCACCAGTCAGAATCAATCATCTGCTATTCCTAAAGCATGAGTAGTTTTATTATCTGAAAAGTGAGAGGAGATTTCAGGTAACTATAGGCCTTCTAATAAGATCGATAATTTATTCCTATTACAGGTTACAACAAGCTTTCATTTTAGTTTTTGTTATAAGAATAGACTATTTGGCTTAAACCTGCCATTTTTATGTTGACAGTTAGGGAAATGAATATGCAAAATTTGAAGAGGATTCATCCAAATGAGTTTCAGTTCCAAGTCATTAACAATAATTACCTCAAGAGTTTTATTTTACTTTTTTCTAGATCTACTTTTGCTTCAAGTTTCTTTGCCTCCTTCTGCGGCACAAACTGCTTTCTCCAGTTTTCCTGTGTAAATGAAAACACCTTAGAAATTCATACTTCAGTTATATGCAAAACAAGGAGGAAACAATGAAGACAGATTAGGAAATGGGGTGTTATTCAAGGCATTTCGGGTGACCAGGAAAAGCTTTTCCTGCATTGACACCAGTAAGCCAAGTAGCACGAAGGCATGTGTGTGTAAGGGAGAGGGAAAGCGCTGTGTGCCTGGCTGCAATGATGCTGAAATGATGGTGAAATACTACTAAAAGGTGTGTGTTCGTGTATATGTGCATATCTGTATGAGAGAGCAATGAGCATGTGGGGTGAAGTTTTCTAAGTTTCACTGAGACCCTTTTTTTTTTGTGTGTGTATAACTTCATGTCTCTTCAGTGAATTTGCAGATGTGCAAGTGTTGAACAGTCAATATTTTTCAGGCTATTTATGTACATTGCAAACTTTACCCTGATTTATTTCCTACCTTTTTCTATTTTTTTATTTTTGGCTCTTTTTCAAAGCAATGCTGTGGGTCTCTGAGGGCTTTCACTTTTCGCTTGCTCATTCCAGTAAGTGGAGTTTGATGTCCTCATCTCACACACTGTGTGGTAACTTGTGTCAAAAGTACACCACGATGGGCTCTGAAAAAAAGTCCAGTATACCCATTTGAAGCTCCTTTGATTATACAGACAAGGTCACTGCACCTCCTGCTTTGCATTTAGAGGCAAAACACCGCAAAAGGTGGGGGACAATCCCTCTCAACATCTGGAGAGGGAGACCTGGGCTTTTCCATGCCTCATAGAGTTATTGAGAGAAAAAATGGGTGCTTCTCCATTTCTGTTTATCTCAGAGCTCCTGTCAGGGCTCTTGGGAGCCTGGCAAGGTAGGGCAGTGAAGGAAGGGAAAGTAGACGTTGAAAGTGATGCTTGGCTGAGATAAGGCTGTGGTTTTATTTGTCCTCCCCCTCCCAATGTTTTAGGTGTCAAGACTGCCAGGATCTTAGAAAACAGCTCGCAAAGGCATCTGGGCACTTAAAAAGCTGAAAATCACCACACTGAGATTTCTAAGAACAGAATAGAAATGCAGATTTTATCGAGATCCTCCATAAAAACTATTATCACATGAAATTTACACTGCTAATGCACAGGCACATTGGAAGATCCATCCATAAGCAGTTTTATTCCCCTTATTTCTTGGTCAGTGAGCAGAGCACATACCCAGGTAGCGACCTCAGGATGCGTGCTTTAGGGCCACCAGAAATTCAAATTACGTGGTTCTTTTCCTGTGGAAATCATTAAAGCAGCTGTTTGTGCCCTTACTTTAAGCACTGACACTGCAGACTCTTTGAGATAGGGTGGGCCCTCAGCTAAGAAGAAGCTTACCTGTGAGGATATGCTTTTTCCAGGTGGCTGAGGACACAGAAAGAAAGAACAAGTAGAGAATTAAGTGGTAGAGAGAAACAGTTTTTGTGTTTTAATTAGAAAAATGAGAAGTGCATGAATTTCTTCATTGTAATAGTTTTTGTCATCTGAGAAATAATGATCTAAAAAAATTGTCGGTCTCTGCCAGTCCTTCCTCGGGGCTGTCATTATTCACTCTAATGCATACATATTATTCGTAGTCATTAATCTTCTGCACCCAGCCTGGGATAAAGCCTATTCTGCTATTTGTTGCCATGTTTCAGTTCAAAAGCTCTTCCACTGATGTAGCCCAGACGTTTCTATTTTGTTATTCCTGGGAGAGGAACAGCTCTTTGTGAATCCCTGCGCTGACCAATGGTAGAGAAAGAATATTTAGGTAGATGGCTCGAGGTTTTTCCTTTTTCTTTCCCCTTTTGTTTTGCTGTGCTACTTGGGGAAAAGAGGTGAAGGTTTATCAAGTCCCTTAGCAAATCTGCACTTGCTTTTTCTTCAGGCTTTGCAGAATAATCCTAGATTTGTATTCATAGAATCACAGAATATTCTGAGTTGGAAGGGACCCACAAGGTTCATGAAGTCCAACCTTAGCCTGCACAGAACCATCCCCAATAGTCACACCATGGGCATGAGAGTATCATCCAAATGCTTCTAGTCTCTGTCAGGTTGGGGGTGGGGAAAGAAAGAAAAAAAGAGGGGAAATTAAAAGGGGAAAAGGAGGGGAAAAAAATGAAAAAGTAGGGGGAGGGGGAAAAGGGGACAATAAAGGGAAAAAAAACGGAAAAAATGGGGAGAAAAAGATGTTCCCTGTCAGACTTGGTATGGCTTCAGGACATGACCTGATCACATCCTTTCATCAGGTATCCCTGCTGCCTTACTGTTAATCACAGCAGAACAACAGTAATTGTGGATTAATGACCATTAGATACCTTTCTGCAGCAACCCCTGAATGATGTCCAGTCTCCTAAAAACTCCCATTTCAGTGGAGGCAGTGAGGGTCTTACACTGCCTGATGCTTTAGTCCAAGCACTGAAGTTAATGCAAATGTGAGATCTTTTTTTTTGAAAAAGCATTAGAAATGGAGATCGGTATGATTTTGCCACAGAATTATATTCTACTCTGCTATCTGGTATTTAGCAATTTGTCTATGGTTAAATACCTTTACTTCATATGCTGATTTATAGTTAAGAAAATAAGTGTCTGCTTTACGTTTTGGTCAAGAAGTATAATAAAAGGGTACTTCCCCTGACTATTTTCTCAGCCTGCAGTCCTGCTCCCAGCAGAAGAAAGCCATTGCTGTTTTGCTCTTCCTGAATGCTTTGCAAAGCTTTCCTCATGTGAAGAGGTTCTTAGGAGTAGGCAAATCAAATACAAAGAGTTACGTTCCTGCTCTGATGTACTTCTGTATGAGAAGTACACAGAGATTAGAGGGACTTTGGAGTTGCTGTCTAAAAATGACTTTTCAGTAGCTGATTCTCAATTCATCTTCAGAAAGCTCTTTACCTGGGACAGCAACAACAAGAAGCTCTGCAAAGGGATCCGTAATCTCTTCCCATGTGTCTTGGTGCATGGTTACAGCTGGGGACACAACGACTGGCGTTATCTTTCAGGGACTTGGAAAGTCAGCAGTGCTGCTCATATTTTATTCTATGTTTGGGATTGGATGTTCAGCAACACAATCCAGATATCTGGAATGGGATTTTAACTCTTCATCAATTAACTGTATATATTCCCAGCAAAATACACATTTTACACCAGGTATATAAAATAACAAAGGTTATTTTTTAAAGGCTAGATGATATTATAAAGGCCATATAATTTTATAGCCCTTGAGAGAAAGCCATCAGACCCAATAGCGGTCAGTCTTCATTTGTTATCTTAATAATCAGCATAATAAAAATACTGTGTACAATGTGACTAGGTTTACAGATTCATTCCCTCAAAAGGAGAGGAATGCTAGGAGTTTCCCAAGCCACCTAACACAGCGCAGACATGGTCCCTTCCTGCTTGCTGCCCTGACTCAGTGTTGGTCATGGCTGTGGTGACCTTCTTGCACTGCTCTGGTAGATCCCTCACTTTCTGGAGCGTACAAGGCTTCTTATGCACAAGTAGCTTGAGAAACCAGCCCTAGTTGTTTGACTGCAGCTCACCCCACACGAGGGCATGCCAGTGGGGTATGTTATTAGGCATAATGATTATTGGGTTTTTTGGTTTTTTCTTCAGTGCATCCATGTTACTATTTTGGGCTTCTCATGGCTTTCTTTGATATTAGCAAGAGAGGCAGAGAGGAGAACAGCAGGAAAAGTTCCCGAATAAGTGTGGAAACTAATCCTTTTTCTGATTTAAGGGAATATAAATGGGTCACCCTTTTTTTCCTTCTATTCTGTTTTGAAAAAACAAACAGACAAAACATTGTGTTTCATAACAAATCTGTACCAAAGAAAAGTACAGGAGTTAGGCCCCAAATAGGATGCATTTAGAGAGGGATGAGCACAACAAAGTGGAAACTGCAAATTCCTCCTTTGGGCAGGTGCTAAGCACCTTTGCCTCTGCAGAAACCAGCGCTCTGAAGCACTGAGGCAGTGCAGTGGAAAGGCTTGGGTCAGTCAGCTCCTGAGTCAAGGGATGGAAGAGCAGTCTGTCCTTCCCAGGAGCTACAGAGCAGAGAAGAGGCATTATCTCATCCCATGCTTTCACCCATCTCTCTAGGAGCTGCTCTCAGAGCTCAGAGACCTTGGAGACCCTCTCCTGGGTCTCCCTTCCCCACATAAAATCCAGTAATGCACATAGTGTCTTCCATTTTGTGATTTTGCCCTCTGAGTTGGAGCATTCCTCTGTATCCAGAGGCAGTGACAATGAATCCCAGCAAGGAGCTGAGGCAGCTTGTTTTAGGCTTCCAAGCAGCAGTAGCATGGGAGAGTGCAGCCCCTGCACACTTACAGAGTCACCTCAACTCCCCACAAACAATCAGAAGGGATTCCCAGTCAATCACAGTCCAGATCCAGGAGCAGGCAAAATAGTTAAGGATATCCCAAATACCTGCTCAGATTGTGGTCTCCTCAGAAACATGCCTCACACTGGAATATTTTGCTGTTAGCATTCGTGGAACCTTTATAATTTTTCTGTGCATTTTTAATGTTTTAATGTTTAAACCACTGTGTTACCACTTGGGCTTGTCATACTGCTTTCTAAGCACATCTTTGTGTAGCTATATCCATCACATAGAGTTTTTCATTTGATGTTTACGGGATTGATGCTGAAATGTCTTTGTAGACTGGTTCCTTTGCTAAGGAAATGCGGATTTTGAAATTGTATTCTCTCCTAAAGGTTTCTTTGCCTTCCGATCATTTACAGCTGCAATTGGCACTTCGATGGCCAAGCACTTTTCTCCCATGAGGGGAATTCTTGCTTCACAGAATGTGTTCAGAGAGTGGGTGGACATTGCACTGGCATATTTGCAGGAGTTCTATCCCCTTCTCATCACCTGTGCCTGCCCTGGCTTCACTATTTCTTAATTACAGTTGCTACACTCTGGCTTGAATTTCATTTCTGTAATTGATGGCCTTGTTCACTGTAGCGTAACTAACTTCATTTGTGCTTGAGCTGTGACTCTTATGGCTTGCTGAATATGGATGTCTTGGGAGTGACCCATTGCTTGACAGTAAATGGTTTTGTGTGTTGAATGACGTACAGGAAAGTGCGTCACATGTAGAAGCTATCTGAGGTTCAAACATGTCACCAGCTACCAAACTGTGAATTTGTTGTCTTCTTGCTCTGTTTTTATAAACCCCTTTTTCAGAGTGCAGTGTCCTTAAAATTGTGAAATAATAGATTGGCAACTGAGGATTATGGACTATCTAGGACATTCTCATTGGGGATCATTGCAGTTGGCTTTTAATCTCTCTGCTTCTTTAGAATTTCATTTAACACTTTATAGAAACAGCAAGTTCCTCTAATCCAGGGGAGATTGAATATGCTTGTACTCGTAGTTGTCTGCTCAACGAAAATCTTTCTTTCCATCCCCAATGTGAAGAACAATCCTGTGGCTATTGAGCTATTAGTGTGGAAAGCACACATTTTCCACTTCTCTGAATATCTTCTCTGCAAAAAGACTTCAAAAAATATTCTTCTTTCCAGATGCTGTGAGATTTTCTCTTTACATCTATACATGAAACACTATGGAGACTGCAGAGCTGTGCTTTCTCCCTCTACCAGTTCTGTAAATGGTTACAGTAACCTCCTGACCTAACATGGGCTTGGAACTTTGCTCAGCTCCCTTCCTCGCCTTTACCAGCACTGTCCAAATCATGTCTAACTCTGTTTTGTCCCATCACTGTCAAACTCTCCGGTCTGTTCCTCCAGTGCTCTGAAGGCTGTGCTGATAATGGGACTGACAGCTATGTAGTATTACTTTCTAAAAGGTCTCGGTGGCAAAGAATTAGCAGACTCTGCCTCTGCAATTGGACAGCAGGTGTCTATTCCCTGTGCATATACTGCTTTCTTAATCTTCTTCTGGAAAAAAACCCAACAAACAATATTTATACCTGTAATAGATTGTGCTACAGGAAATGCTGGGCTGGGTGTGCAGTGATCAGCAATAAGTGCTCTCATACTGTCTTCCTTTGGGAATGCAAACTCCCAATCCCCTCTCTGAGCACTACCTAGCCTTCAGTCCCATTCCATAAAGCCAGCCTTAGCTGGCTGCTCCCCAGCTGAGAGGCCTATGATATGACAGCAATGTGTTTGCGGCAGTCTCTCAGAAAACGCTGGGTTTTAAAGAGTATTTTCATGAAGAAGAGGAGGCAAGGGCAGTTGACCTCTGTTTTCAACCAGTTTTATCCTTGGGTGATGCAGATATGCCAAGCAGTGCAAGGTGGATGGTGGATGGCAGGAGAGGTATGTTGGGGGCTGCTTTTTCTAGCAGTTGTGTAGTTTGCCCAGGCTGCTGTAGTAAGAGTCATAACAAGAGAAGAAAATACAGACTTAAAAAGGTTGTACAAGTTGTTTCGTCTTCTCAGGGCATTTTGCAATCCCTGTTTTGCCCAGAGAGGTGGCAAAGAGAGCCCCAGCCAGCACTGCTGGCTGCAGGGCTGTGCACCTGCCCTCCCAGAGAGGGACACTATTTCTCTCTCGGTGTGCTGAAGTGTTGCCTCTGCTATGAGCACCAGGCATGTATCATTCCATAGCGTTTCGTGGCCCAGGATGAGGACTATTCCCATTGGCAAACTGTTTCAGGACAGGTCTGCTTCTGTGTGTACACAGTACATTTTTCACAGGCTGTCTGCCACGATATGACACTAACGAGGTAATTAGAGGGCTCAGGCGGTGTCAGCGCAGCACATACCACTCGGATTAAGCCCTACTCTTCAACAGGCTCTTTCCCAAAGGGATGCGGGCTGACATGGCTCACGGCCCGTTCTCAGGGAGCAGGAGGGGATTGGTGCTTGATGATTGTGGCTATCTGATGCAGGGGAATTTGGGGTGCTGCTCCTGCCTCCTGCACTGATAGGGAGCAGGGGGCGGCTGTATCCAGCCACAGTTACTGTGGGCATTACAGGCGTAATATGGTGGGAGATGGAGCAGCAGAGGCCTGGCAGCAGCCCCTTGCTGTGTTCAGCGTGGCTGCCTCTCCTGCCTAGAAGGATTGTGAGGGATGTGGTGGCAGTGACTGGAAGCAAGGTGGTGCCTGGGCAGTGGGTTAGCGCCTGTGCCTGTGGTGTGGGGTTAAGGAACAGGCACAGTGTGTGAAACTCACATCTAATACCTGCGCAAATGGATGAGTGACGAGCTTGGAGGGATGTGTTTGCTCCTGGCACATTGGCATCTCAGCACTAGTGTAGCAGGAGGGGAAGAAGCAGTGCTGTCTGCAGTGATCTACCTGGCTTCTTTCTGGTTTTCTTCACCTGAAATAGGACCCCCCCAAAAAATGAAAGTCTGGTCTCATGGTATTATAATTTTCTTTATGTATTGTGACAAATGTGATGTAATTTGGATATTTTATATCTTAACAAATGGGACAGGGACTTCTAAAATAAATTTTAATAAATTTAAGAAGTCATTAAGAAAAGTGGGTAGAACTCTATAAAACAGTGATACACGTGTTAGTGGTTACGATTTCAGCTCTCTGTTGCAGGATTTAATTTATTATGTTGATAACAATTATTACACCACTGGACTATATCCTTTCCCAATTATTACTAAGTAATTATTATATTAATAAGAATTATTATATTGGTTTCAGGTCCCCATGTCAGCCTCCACTGAGCAAATACGGAGTGAAATTGTGTGCAGTGAGCTGAACACAGAGCCAGCCCAGCTGTCTCCCATCCTCCTGAGAGCTTCTGTCTAACCTTCCAGGGCTTCAGACAGCAAGTGCAACCCTGCTGCTTCCTTCCTGCAGCACGGTCCCAGACCTGTCACACCACATTATTTGTAAACAACAAACCAGCTAATATCACGACAGTGATATCAGTCTGCATGCAAAGGGCATCAGGAAGCCACACAAGACAGGCAGTGTGGTGTATTCGTAGTAAAAGGCGAAAGAGTCTCCTCCAAAGCCCCTGTTCATAAGCTTAGCACAACAGAGTAATGCAGTGTTAGGGAAATTTAAGCTGGTGCTGAAAGCTAGTGTGCTTTGCTGCCTTTTTACTCAAGGGATAGCTTTTATCCTGAACTGTAAAGCTTATGATATTTCAAACATAGCTTGCTTTGCTAGGTCATGTGAATGATGCATATCACAGTATTTAGGGGTTTCTAGTAAATGAAACACACATGGGAATGAATGGAGATATAGATCGCTTGCGTCAAGCCCAGCTTTATCTGGGGCTGGTGAGATATCTTTTTCAAGGGCCTACAGCAGTTGAAAAGCAATCAGAATGTCATTGTATTTTCCAGTTCCATTAACCATCCCATAGATACATACAAGAGTTCACAAAGGAAAAGCTGGCACTGTACTTTCACTGCACAACCATTGTAATACAGATGCATGGGATGGCAGCAAAGCAAAACTTCAGTTGAATACTTGGGAGTTAGAAGCACTTCAGACCTTAAGAAAGAATGGAAAGCCACCCTGACCTACCTAAAAAAAGGATGTTGCTACAGAAATGGGAAATGCTTCCTTTTCACCAAGTGGGAAGGCAATAGTACCGAACAGCTGCAGTGTGATAGCTGAAATCTGCCCCTAATAAAGAAACAGGTCCTGGTCAAGTTCTTTTCTTAGAAGGTTTTATTCATCAGTGACTTAAGAGTGCCAGAAACTCTGGTATTTTTTCTTTATCTATCAGACTGGACAAGCAAGGATAAGTCTGAAGCAGTAAGATGAAGGGGAATCATGCACCCTCTCAATATCAGGGTCTGGCAAGTCCAAAGCTGCAAGAAATTGAGAGGGAAACTGCCTGCAGTGACCAGCAGGGCTGCATTTGTGTGTGTGTGGGGGGGGGGATGTGCTGGAGAAGGAACACGGAAGATCCCTAGCTTTTTGCACCCCCTGCCATAATCTTCTTAGGCAGTCCTGCACAGTGCCTGGAAAACGCTTGCAGTGAAGCATTCCTGAACAGTGATTAGTGGTGCAGTTAACAAACACTGGTGTACCTCACTTGGGGATAAATCCACCTTCTAACCATCTGTTAACAAGAGGATCTGGTTTTCTTCCGATTCACATAGATGCCAAGCAGAATTACCTTCATTTAAATCACTGGTGTTTCTTGGAGAGTAACCACTACGAAAGAATTGGTCCATTGGCAAGATCTCCCAATGAGTCACATTCTGTGGGACAGAGATTATGTCTCTCTGGTTGTTTTGTTCATTCTTGAACATGAGAGGGCTCAACAGCTAGCAAGAATGTGGCTCTTATTATGAAAAGCCAATGTGCAGCTCTAAAGCTGTTAGCCTTGCAGTTACTGGTAATTTGCAAGCAGTCTGTTTTACCTACGTCTGGATTTAGAGCAAGTGGATTGGTCACTTGTGCATATTTTTTTTAAAGTACTGTCAGATCCCTCAAAGGCCGTATTTTCTAATGAATGCAAATGAAAATTGTGATTATCCATTTCAAAGCAATTGGTAGCAAGCCATCATTGGCACATAACATTATTTATACAGCTCATAAGCTCCAGTGATGCTTGTGCATAATTCCTCGCACATCACAGTGATAGAAATTGCCTTCAGGGCCGGACTTTCCAAGCCAGCCTCTCTGTTTTCAAGTTGCAGACATTGTCACTTCAGTGACTACTTGATTTTGCAGATTCAGTTTGATGCGCGTGTGGCAGCAAGCCCACGCTTGCCTTTAAGGTGCCAGACTGTGCCCAAAATTACTTGCTCCTCTCAGCAGCAGTGAATAAAGCAACAGGCTGGCAGCTCTTAGGGCTTCTTGGTTCCCTCATTTTCAAAGTCCTTCTCTACTGACATCTGTTCACAGTTCAATTCTCATCCTACTCAGCACTTGCTTCAGTATGAAAACTTGAGGCCTATCATGTGTTTGCATGTAGGATTGCTCTTAACTCAAACTTTATTTCCATGTTTTACTCAACCTCTAATTCCAGTGCATTGACTCCTGCTTGCTGGAGCGGGTAGTCTCACTTTCACTGCTCAGTTCACAGGCCTCTTCTTTGACCTGTTAAAAATGGCATTCACGAAAAGACACAAAATATCTCTTCCTGTCTGTGCTAGGTTCCTAGGGAAAGTGAAAATAGTTGCGTTTCTTCCTGCTGTTAACACTGTAGTTGCTACATCCAATAATCTTTTGGGAAGCGTAACTTTTAAAACACTGGGCCCTCATATATTAGCTCTCCTTGGTAGCCAAGAGGTAGAGGCAGAAAATGTCTGGCAAATGACCACTTCCCTAAGAAACTTTGTTAACCAAAGGACTAAAAAACTCTTGTTTACCCATCACTGAAACACTTTTTGTTAGATGGCAAACCCTGGTTGGTCTCTTGACTATAAAAAGCAGTATAGAAATGTTCCTTCTAGCATTAATTCATATCAGCTTGTGATGCCAATCTCCTGTACATCAAAGAGAAATGCTCATTTATTGGACCATTATACATTTTAAATAATTTAAGCTTGTAGAGTGCGTTCCATCAACTTCTTTTTGCAGCAGCAGCAGCATCTGCCCTTAGTCCAGCTAAAATAGCAGCTGTATTGGTTGCTGTTTCATACACACATGCAGCCTGGTCCCACGGTGGTGAAATGAAGATCTTGCCTTGCTTTCATATTGGGGTAGGGGCTTTGGGCCAGGCAGTCCCCTGTTGCATGCTTGTGTTTCTAGTCCTCCACTGACACATGGGAGGGAAGTTTCTCCCTGTAATTCACTGGTAACTCCCGGAGGTAAATAGTCCATTCTTTTTCTTATATCATTCTTTTTCTTACACTGAGGACAGACTCAGCCTAAGGTTGAGTCTCTGCCTTATGGAAATACAAAGCAGTCTCCCACTTGAACACTGATCACAAGGTTGTTCTTATGCAAATCCAAATGGGACAGTGTGAAAATGCTTAAAGCAAGGCCTCATCTAGGGCACTATGTTACAGACTTGTCAGTCTGGATCTGTGAAATGCATTGTTTCAGTGAGGAGCAGAGCTTACATTTTCCAAAGCCAGATCACCACCTACCTATTTCTCAGCCATGTCATCTACCTAAATTTTAATTCCCTTCCCCATATTTATCCTGTATAACACAGCAAAGGCTTTATTACTTTCTCTTGCACACCATAGCCCATGTGTTTATATTCCCTGGCTTCTAAAGCTGTATGTGTTTAGGTGTAATCTTTTGCCTATACCTAAGAGCAAGAGGTTTTTAACATTTGGCACAAGGTTTTCCAGGATTAGTAGCTGTTTGCTACAATTGTGCATGGAGTTATCTAAAGAAATTGGTAACCTCATCCCTGACTCTAAGGGCTTACTAATTAAATGCAGTATCCAAACAACCTCATTTCGCTGAATCTGTTCTTGCTTCAAGTCACATGGAAAAGAAGTGAGTGACAGGACGAGGGCTATGCCCCATATCTCCTCAGCCACAGCCATGCATCTTGCATGCCAGGGCATGATGCTACTGACTAGTAACTGCCTTCAGTTACATATCTGCTTCCAGAATAACACCACATTAAAAAAAAAAAAGGAAAAAAAAGGGAGAAAACAGTAACTGTTTATCCTGGCTAAGCTTGTGTAACAGGTTTTCATATGATGATTTTAGTGTTCAAAGTCTTTTTTTTATTAAACTGTTTCAGTATCCAGAAAAAGACATTTCTCTTACTCAGCTTCACTAATTATAGGAAATCACTGGATTAAAGCAGAGAGCAGATTAGCGAAAATAAACTGTAGTATGTCTTGGGCATATGGTGCTGTGTATGAATGGGTTTTAACTACTTAACTATGTATAACAAAGAGCAGAAGGAGAGATTTGTCTTCATGTGCAATAATTATGATGTGCAGTAGCTGCATAGCCTAACAGTCAGAAACCTCAAAGCCAGGGAAAGCTTTTGGTTAGGATTTGCATGGGGTGTGTGTGCCGGTCCCGAGCTCACATCGTGTTTTCTGCCAGCTGATGGTTGGGCACGAGACTGGGCTTAGCTAATTAACAGGATGCCTCTCCCTCCTATCCCTTCCTCTTCACTGGGCTCAAGTTTGTCAGTATTGGGTTAGTGTGGGTTACAGAGGCTGGGATATATCACACACTGGGCTAAATTTTTACCAAATACCTATTGATCCCCTCTGATACCTCAACCTGGAAAGTGTCAAATTTATGCCTTTTCTAAACAGACTCAGCTCACACTGGATTGAATGCAGGTCCTGAGACACAAGTCAGTACAAACACTTACAATGTGCTGATGGTGCTCCACCCCTCCCTTCTCAGGAAAACCGTGCTTTCCCATTTGGTTGCTGAGAAGTTTCTGAAAATGAAGTAGTGGTGATGACATCATTTCCACATCTTAAAAACTTGCTTACAAAGGGATATAAAGATTTGCAAAGCCAATCAAATCTGATTTATAAAGTAAATTCAGAAATACCCGAAGAGTTACCTGGTCTTTATCTGGGCTCCTCAGTATGTCCGCTAGCACAGATTAACCAATTATGTTACACCACATAGCTTAGACATGAATGTCCTTGCCTACTTTTTTTGTGGGGTTGCTTTCCTCTGAAGTTTCCACAATGTGTTTCGCATCCACTGTGAGTAAGATTCTTGGACTTCTGCCCTGAATTAATCAAATGTGAATCATTGCCCCATTCAAAAAGGAAGTTTTGCCAAAAATTGGGGTGGTCTATAGAAGAAAAGAGACAGGTGGGAAGTGTCCCTGCTCAGTGAAGTTTTAACTAATTTTATTCCTTGTTTTGTACATTGAAGTTTTGTACATTGAAAAATTCACTTACAAGGACCTGATCATCTTGGTTTTTTAAACAATTACTATAAAAAATTAAATTCCCAGCTGCCCAAGAGAATATTCTTTCTTTCTACTAATTAATTGTATAGTGGTGAGCCCTGCCAAACTTTGTGTTTAGCTTATCAATAACTCAGCATTGCTTCTGTTGCAGAGTTCCCTGAAGAGAAGAGGCAGCAGAGAAATCCACAAAGAAAAGAAGACGTTTACCCAGGTATGGTTTTCATAAACATGCACCTTTGAGCAAAATCACATGCTAAAACTCAAAATTTCTTTTTATGGGTTTTGACAGGGCCATCAGACATATTAACTAGAGTGCAATTAGGTCTTAATCTACTCAGACCTCCCAGAGATAATGTAGAAGCAATTTAGGACACAAGTGTGGTCTCCAAACTGTGCAGCTTCTTGGGCTCATTGTGCTTGTATCCATAGATTCAGGCTGCAGGTTTTCTACAAGAAGGGAAAATCACCTTTCCTCACGAAGTAATTGGATCACAGCTTAGGGACTAACTAAATTTATACACAGTGCCAAAGATTTTGTGCTAATGAGTGTCTTGGCAGGGAGCGCAGTTCGCACACTGCAACGACACCTCGCGAGTTCTTGTGTCGCAGCCCAGAGTCTGATCTCTCTGGTGTCAGGGGGGAGAACGTGAACTTGTGCTCCCCCATCTAAGGTACAGCACAGAGCCTGAGCTACCCACTCAGTCTCCCTTTGGACACTGGTTTTATCGGAATCGCTTAAGTTGATCCTTCTCAGGAAAGCGGTCTGCCCCGTTTCCTCTGCTTTTTGTGCTGATTGTAGGACTTAAAGCTTTTCCCAGCACCCGTACAGTTACTGTTTATAGCCAGAGAGATGAGGATAGTATTTCACCTCTCTGGGAAAGGAGCCAAGAGTGACATCGTGCCTTCATTAGAGAAAGGATGCACTTCCCTTGCTGCCCCCTTGGCAGGATTAGTGTATGCAGCCAAGACCTGTGGGTTGTCTAGCCTTAAAATCTATTGATTTATAATAATAACCATAATAAATAACTACAATACATCGAAACTTGAGGGGGTAGTACAGGCAGCTGAGTGGGCAGAGCAGGGGATTGTGGTGGCCAGGGGGCTTCAGCCTGCTTTCCTGGGACGTGGGAGACTGAGTGTCCCTGCCAAGATGATACAAACATGGCTTAATCAGGCCTTAAAATGGGGCACTGGGCTTTCTTCCTGCAGTGCCTGGTATGGGGAATTATTTAAGTCATCAGTCAAGTCAGAGAGTTTATTTTTTTCTGCAAGTCTCTAAAATATATGGATGAAATACATACATGTGCCCGCACACATACAGATTACAGATGAAGGCACAATTGTGTCCACCGGGGTTTGTGGGCAGCACTGTCTTTCCTTTCCTCATTCCTGGAAATACATTTCTGTGCAAAGGGAATGGATTCTTGTGCTTGTTTACTCTGCCCAAATCCAGGCATTAAGAGCAGTTGTAGTTTGCCTTGGAAAGCCTTAAAAAGGACTTCACAAAATTAACTGAGTAACTGAAGGCGAGCTCAGCACCACTTGCACGGTGGGGAGGTGATCCCAGAAGCCACATAGGGAGAAAAACTTTTATGCTGTACACACACACACATAGTAACTCATGCAAGGAAAGGATTTGGGCTTGGAAATGGAAACCATTGCATCAGCACTCTGCAAGGTGGCCACCCAGTTATCTACCCACCAATTCCTTAGGGTAGGAAAGACTGAGAAACAATCTTATATAGTGACACGGCCCAGCCCACAGGTACATGTACCAGCTGTCTCCCAACTCTAGGGTGTTACCCAGAGCATTCTTCAAACCCAGGTATCCATTCAGAGGTATATTCTAGTGGAGATGAGAGTGCACCACAGCAAGTGCCTGACCTGCTGGGTCCTGGGGCATGGCCCAAAAGGGTTGGGACAGATACAGCCTAGGAGGATCAAAATGCTGCTCTTGAGGGACAACCATCCTAAATACATCGATTTAGTTCAAATACCCATTGCATGTTTTGTGAGTGAGAAGTAACCACAAACTTAGATTCTGTGCATCCACATGCTTACAGGTATGTATAGCATATGGCAAGACTGGTGTTTTTATTTAGCTGGAGCATTGGACCCACTGCAGGGCACACCAAGTAAATAATACACGAGGCTGATTGTCTAGAAGTCATGTAAAAGCAGAATTCGTGGTGGCACTTACTCTCCTCTAGCAGTATTGAAGAAAAAAAGTTTTTATTCAGCAGAATTGCAAAACGGAGCCTCTTGGAAAATACCAGGCACCAGGCAAAACACAAAGAAAAGCGGTTCTCCAGCGCAAGGTAGGAGTGCTGGCACTCAGCCAGATGCTTGGGTGCTGGTCGTACTGCCCTGTCGTCAGACTTGCAACCCCAAAACCGCTTACCCATCTTCTGCCTGGCAGTTCCCTTGAGCTGGTGGTGGTGGCAGAGGAGATGGCGTTGGTCTCTATCTAGCTTTTTGTCTTCTTGGCAGAAAAGAAATATCGTACTGAGGAATTTTTGATCAGCTCTTCATTCTCATCCCATCATTTACATTGCATAATGAAGTTAATTTATTTCCTATACATTTCATTTCTTTATCTCCACATTCTACATTTGTCTAAATTAGACTGCAGACTCTGTAGGGAGGGATCTGGGTTTCTCCCTTTCTGCTTTTTTTCCCCATTAACATTCTTCTGAAGCAGCATGCAGAGCCACGGTGCAATTGCATGCAAATCATCACTATCAGTAACCATTAACTCCCATTTATCCTTAATGATATCTTAAAGTCTGTGACGAGTACCATGACTGATGGAACATTTTTACACTACTGTTCCTTCTTTTCTTTTTATATGATCTGTCCTATGTACACCTGTCAGGAAAGCATCCACATACTGGATGTTTAATACAGTCATGAAGCCTCTTGCTTCTCTAAAAAGATGGAAAGGCTATTCTTTTTTTAATTTTTTTTCCTTTCTTTTCATCCATGATATAACTTATCCTATGAGCTATTATGAACTTACTTCATGAACTATTCTTAATTTTGGTGATTTGGCCTCTCCTTAGTTTGCCTTATATGTCAAAACTCTGCTTGCCTGTGTGGGTGTTTCACCCTCTCACTGTTTCTACTTGGTTTCAACTGATCAAGAAATTGCTGATATTTCTGTACACAAAGTTTCCAAGGGACAGATGCATGAAGGTTGGAGTCCTACCCTTCTGGCATGCTTAGATCTGACTGATAAATCTCTCCTGACCATTCTTTTCCTTGGGAAAAAAGCTGTCCAGGGAATGGGATTTTCAGTAGTCGTGTTCCCTGACAGGGAAGCTGGGAAGATCTAGAGCTTTCTCACCTTTTCAAATGGGATCCATATTTAGTAGGCAAGATTAACATCCATCAGCTCTGTTGTTTTGTGTGAGGCTTGTATTTGTGTAAAGACAAAACTTGTTTCTTTCAGCACTTGCAAAAAACAAAACTTACAAATTTGATTCTTTTATTTTCCCTCTCGCCCCCAAAAAATTTGCTAAGACAAAACCTGGCAATAAAGTAATGCTGTTAAAGAAGTTAACCGTAGTTTTGTCCTGCTATAATAACATGCTAACTCCACAAATGCATTGAGTCGTGCAGTGATGCCAAGCAAAAACATTGGGGCCCTGACCCTAAACTCGTTGAAGCCTTTTCCTTTTCTTCAAAAGCTTCAAAATGCTGAGTGTGTTGTCCCAAGTGCGACTCAGTGACTGTTATTTATACTGTTTGAAAGGCAGTGGGTGTCTGGCTGGAGCTCCCTCTGACCCCTGGGTAGGAGCTGGCCCCTGGTGTTCCCAGGCAGGGCAGAGGGGTGTGAGCAGGCTGCCCTTTCCCTCAGACATTGCTTCAGCTGCCTGCAGCTGGGGAGGTGCAAGGCACCAGCTAGTGCCACTCAAGGCTGGGCACTTGAACCCAAAAGCAGACAAGAAGTGGGGGGAAAGAATGCTGGGTTACAAAGACAGAATAAGAAAAATGTCAGATTAGCTATAAGCATAAATAAATAACCAGGAGTAATCACCCCACCTGTGAGCTCTGATCTGCAGCACTGGTCTGGCTGTAATTTCCCTTGTGATCTTTATATTTCCCTACAAGCAAAACCTACAGCTGTGGGGAAAAACTGATTCTCCATGGTAGAAAAAACAGAGGTAATGTGTTGTACAGCCCTGACCAAAGATGGTACTTTAATCACACAGCCTTATTCAACCAGAGCAACCAAAATTCAGAGTGACTCCAGCGGAGGCTGCATGGAATTTTGCCAGGTTTTAATCTGATACTTAATTTGCACTTTTGTGTTATAAAGAGAAAAGCAATTTGCAAATATATGTGTGAAAAAGAGGAACGTGTATGCCAGGAGACAATAGAGAAGATAGAAAGCCTATCTTTTAGAGGCTCTGCTTCTATTCAATCATATGCACCTTGACTGAATTCATACAAAACTCGTACTTCTGGTTCCAGAAACATGATGACCAGAATTTTAGTCAGTCAACCCTTGAGCTGATTGCAACTGTGTTTGATTCTTAGTTATCACTGAAAACCAAGTGTTGACAGAAACTTTGACTATTTTTTACCTCTAATATGTTATTAAAGTGTAAGTTAATTTTTTACTATTCAGTTTTTTTTTAAGTCCCAACCTGCAGCAAACAGCATCAATAAGAAAGCTGACTGAGTTCAGAAGGATACGACCAATTACTTTTCTTATTAGTTATTAATAGCTGAAATTAAGACATAATTAGTATATGTCTAAATAGAAAGGGATGAAATTGATCTGGGTAACACAGAAGACATTGTTAGCAATGTCCTAGGATGTGTGCTATAGAAATTAAATCATTTTCTCAGATTGCTGAGCAACAATGAGTTTTGTAATCTTCAGGTTTTTTTCATTAGCCTGATCTGGGTGAACAATTAAAGTCAGTCATGTTTTCTTCTGGATTTGGTTTCTATTATTAGGAATTATAACAAAATGGTGCTTGTGAAAGATAACAGTGCTCCAGGGACTGAAATGAAGTTTCCATAGATAATTGCACATATGTCCACATGGCCTACCAACGATGATAAAATCTACCGTCTCAAGAGATCATCTTTCAAGGCCCGCCTTCCATTATATTGCTAATGCTGATAAATGTGTCTCTTTCAAGGCCAAGTGCCTGTATCTCCATGACAATTCATGAAAGTGATTCATGCAAAGAAATTGTTCAAAGGCTTAGAAATTACTTAACCTTGTCTCTTATTTCAGCACAATACACACTAGAGTTTTCATTTGAGTTGAGATGCAGTGCTTTAAAATACCCAACATGCACGAATAAAACAAAGCAGTCATTTTATACCCTGGTACTTCCTGGAAAAGGCAGGTTTTCACATGGGGTGTATTTGGATGTAAACATGGTTTAATGAATTCTTCTTTCCTTTCTCACATGTTTTCACCAATCTCCCTTGTGAACAGTTGTCCAAACCAGAAACAGAGATCACAGTCTGCTCCATCCTAATAATAACAGCAGCAGAGGCAACAGTTGCTTCCTATTTGGAAAACAAGTTAGGAACTCCATCTATTTCACAGCATTATGAGATCATAGTAATTAAAGTCTTCACTTTTCAAGGCAGCCATGCAGTTTAGCACACCCTTTTCTGTGCTTTCTATCCAAAGGAACCCAAAATTTGGGATTATGATGAGCAAAGTCATCTGTGTAGTCTTTGTTTCATGATGCTAAAGGGGAATAAGTGTGCCATCAGGCATAAATGTAACAAAAAGTGCCAACAAATCACGGAGCCTTTTCATTTGAGTCATTATTTTCCACAAAATTTGATCAGTATTTGAGAAAACACATTGCGCTGGCACTCTTGCATCACTGAACACTTGCACAGGCACACTTTTTTCCCCCCTCTTTAACTCTGATCAAGTTGCTTTGCCAATTTAACCAAGATCAAGCCATGAAATGTGTCCACTGTATGGTGTGCGCAGCTCTGTCTGTGTATTGTTTGCATACCTAACAGATACAGCTCAGAGGATGGGGAGGTGGAGATTTTGGAAAATC